>JAUBNY010000093.1:1263485-1294005 GCA_032275445.1 Crypturellus soui | reverse complement strand
TGGAGCACCTTCAGAAGAAGATAATGCTGTGTGGGAAGTACTTTGCTTAAGGGCACTTTTAGAAAGGGCTGGGTTTCTGCTGCCCCCCCCCCCCCCCCTTCAAATACATCATAAAAGGTAGGTTTGGCACACTGAGCATTGCACAAATGCAGTCACCCCAAATGACTCCCAGAAGATTACTGTGCACAGCACTTTGTGTAATGCCTGAAAAGGGCCAACAGCTTCAGCTGTGACTTCGAGCTGTACAGTTGTACAAAGGCTGCTTTCCAGGGTGAATTTCCTAGGCTTGCGCTTAGCCTAATGTGACCTTTCTCCTCCTGGAAAGTACAGTGCTGTGCAGCTTACTTCTCGCGAGGGGAATTTTTAGTGTTTTAAGCTGTAAGCTGTTAAGCCCACTTCTAGGAACAGAAGTAGCATGTGCATGTGGATTAGTAGTGGAAATGGTCACTTTTTTTTTTAAGGCATTTTTTTTCTTTTTTTCAAAATTATTTTTGCAGGGGTTGATCAGCCTTGTGAAATCAGAATTTTGCAAGGAAAAAAGGGTTGCACTAGGGACATTAGAGGTGAAGTGTTTTGTTTGCAGCTGGTTGAACCCAAGATCTAAATGTTTCCACTTGGTAGAAGTGAATGCAGATCTTCAACTGGGGTCGGTGTGACATGAAATGTGACAGTGGTCTGTAGGAGCTGCAATTTGGGCACCCCTGCCTCTGTCCCAGGTGGGGACTTGTGGGCAAAGTCCCTTAGCTTTGTGCGTGCTGCCGCTCAGCCACCGTGTTGTGGGAGCTGGTGCTCCTCGTGGGGATGAGCTGGGGTCTGGCACCTTGAGGTGGCTTGGGTGAATAGTGAAATGAACAAAATCTTAAAACCTGTAAGGTGGAATTGAAATATAACTGTTAAGTGTCACATCTTACAAGAAATGCAGTATGTGCTACCATTTCTTTAATATAATGATGCTTTTGTGATACTGTCCAGTGTGAGACTCCCAACTGGAACTACACAGGACACACTTTCTCCTTATTGCCTTCCTGCTTTCCTTGTTTTGGAAATTTAAAGACAATTTGAGACAATGAATGATGGGAGGTACAATTTGTTTTTACCATCTGTTTGGAAAATTCATTCGGTAGATGTAAACCTGGAATTTTGTATTGGAGTGAATGAACAGACAATTCTCCAGCCAAATTTAATGTTTAAATAATGTCAAACAGCCCAGTTAAGAGGGAGTTTTGCACAAGCTATTTCTTCTCTTGGCGGAAGACCCAGGTTCAAACTCCTCTATCACAAGTGCATCTCTGACCTGGATTGTGGTGTGTCCTTGTTCAACAGTGCTATGTGCCTTTTACATGATGTAAGAATCTGCTGTTCTGTGCTCCAATCTTTGGTATCCCCTCTGCAGTTTCTGATGTCAAAGTGCCGATGCTGCCCTCCCACAAGCGCACAGACATCACCGTCTTCAAGCCCTTCATGGATCTGGACACCCAGCCAGTCCTTTTCATCCCTGACGTTCACTTTGCAAACCTGCAGCGTGGTGCCCACGTATGTAACCCTGGGATGTGGGGATGAGGAGGACTACGGACCGCATTTGTAAGAAGTCTAGGGTGCTGTGTGCAGACATACGTAGCAGATGCCAGGCTGTCTGCAGTGATGTTGCAAACAGCTGCAGGCCAAGTCTTGAACGAGCAGCAGACATTTCTCCTTGAGGCACTGGCTAGTGTTCGCTGGGGGATGTTTTCTGAAGAGACTCTTCTCCTGTAAACTCCCATTTCCCTTGAACCTGAACTGATTTTTCCACAGCATCTCCAGTTCAGAGTTTGCTGAATTAGGTGCTGTCTGGTTTCCTCTGAAAATCTGTTAGGTTTCTGGTGAGCTGCTGTAGACCTTCGGCTCTCCAGCCTGCTGCTGCAGTGAGAAGCCCTGCTGTGGAACTGGCAAAAGTGTCAGTCAGGTGGTCGGCTGCCTCTATGCTCCTGGAAAGTCCCAGCTGACAGGAAACTGAAAGGGAAAATAAAATAAATCGGAGAGCAAACAGACTTCAAAACTGCGAACATTCCGATGTCTCAAGTTCTGGCATGCTCTAGTATAGTATAAATCTTACTTTAAGGGCATTGCCTAATCCTGTAACAGGGATTAAGAATAAAGTTTGTATTCAAGGCAAACTTTTCCACATGTTTGTTTATGGTATGCTCCATAGTAGAGCTTGTGGAGACAGTAGAGACTGTGTCAAACAAATCCATACCAGTCTATAGGAACATACAAGAGCTAATTAGCTTTCTATCTCAGGCAGTTTGGATCCCTTGAAATTCTGTTTTTGAAAGGAGATAATGATGCTTGCTTACTTTTGGAAGATTGAGCCAGATTGATCCCTTGATATAGGGCTGAAAGAGAAATAAATTCCAGTTCTGGATAAAATTTTCACAATCCTAAGCAAAAGTATTATCTGCTTATTAAAATAAAGATGGTGTTATTGTTTGGATAGAAGCATCTTCTAGCATTATAGTCCTAGCTGGCTCTGTGCCACAGCCTCTCTTTCCCCACCGTCTAGTGCAATAATGGGCTTATGGCTCAATGAGGTACCTGAGCCATCCCTCACAGCTCCTGCCAGAGGGTTCAGAGGTTTCCTCTCCCTTAGCAACAACCTGGTGCCATTAGACCTCTGCTGTTCTAGCCCAACAAATCTTTAATGCAAACAAAGCTGTTGTGAGGCTGCTGTTAACAGGTAGAGGCCTAACGGGATGGAAGAATATTGCTGACAAGACCGTACTGTTCCAGTTGCCTTATGTGACTTAGTTGTATAGAGTTTACAGCCTTTTAATACTTTAGAGGACTGAATACCACGTGAGGTTCTGCCTGGCTTATCAGCATTTATTTTCCTACCAATGTCATGAAACTCTCCCCTTTGTTTTAAAAGGTCCTTCCTGTTGCTTCAGAGGAACTGGAGGGTGAAAGGTAAGAGCTGTGCTCCGTTAGACTACTAAAGTTTTGCTTGCAGGCTAAGGACTAAGTCCCCATAACTAACTAACTTCTTGCCCTATTAATGACAGCTCCAATCTGAAGAGAGGGCCTTACATTGGGGAAGAGGATTTTATTGCTACTCCAAATAAGATGGCTAGAGTAGAAGAACCAAAAAGAGGTATTGTTTTTTATTTTTTATTTTTTTCCAAAAATTGAATCATTTTTTGGAATTATTTGCGCATAATGATGATGATATGGATTTGAGATTTAAAAGGTCATTTACATTTATTTTGGAGTGTAGTTTAGCCTGTGTGTGTTTCATTTGTTTGTTTTTTTTTTTCTTTCCTGTTTTTGAGTAGTGGCAGTGATCATGTATATAAGCATGTAGTTAAATTCTCATTTTTTTCCCCTGTGCAAATTCTTTTCTTTTTCTTCCAGCTCAGACACTGATTGCCTCTAAACTTTGGTAAACTGCTTACCTGCTCTGTGGCTCTTTCTTTACACTGTCCCCTTAGCAGACTGGGGGAGGGAATTAATCACCTAATCCAGCACAAAGCACTTTGGAAGCAGCCTGTAGGACTCCGAGTGATCAATGCCAAGAATTGGTTCTAGATATAAAACTACTGCATCTATCACGGTGCTGGGAAAGAAGCTATTCCTAGCTGAAAGACAAAATGAATGGTTAGTTTGTTTATTTTAAATGTGTTGCCAACATTTGCGATTATGTGAAACTGGATGTTGCTGTGGTATCATGGAAGGAGCTGAGGGCGATGTGGAGATTGTGTAGAAGACAGGGTCACCCAAACCAAGAATTAAATCTGTGCCTGTGACTAAAAACTAAAACTAGCAAGCCCAGGCTTAGTAGGCTGCATATAGCTAAACCAAATAGAAAAGAATAGAGGTTTGGGGGGTTTTCTTTTTTTCCTTTTCATAAAAAGAAATGAGGCCCTGTAGTTTCTCTTGCTGCAGTCAGCCACAAAGCAGGACCTATGAGATTATTTTTGACTGCTATCTCATCATACCCATGCTGTACCTGAGGGGCTTTGTGCTTCCTTATCTCTGAAATCCTTCTCTATTAACCAAAATTCATCAGGCTGCTGCTCCTGCCCTGAGTTCAATTTGTTTGACGTAGATACCCCAATAAATGTTGCGTGTCGCAGGTGTGTCAAAGCCGTGGCTGCTCAGCCCTCATAAACAATTCAGGTCGTCGTACCTAGTCATTAGACGATGGATTAAGGACAGAAAAGCTCCAAGCTTCCTTGCTCTTCTGGTTTATTCCTCAGTCTTAATGCAGCTGTTAGGCTGATGGTTATGTACAGTGGCTCTGCCAACCTTTAGAATGCTAGGGATGCCCATCCAATTGGGTCTCCTACTTTCATTCCCTTCCTAGCAAGACGCTAGATCTGTGTGGTCTGTCATCTGGGGTGGTAGGAGGATTCCTGAAACATGGTGAGGGGAAGGAGAGGGATAGGACAGCATGAGATGAGTGGGAGTGTGCACCACTAAAGGGTTAGTATTGAGGAGCAGGCAGACTGGCTCTGCACGCTCTGATAGCAGCTCTTGGGCTGTAGTGGTGTATAAAGTCCTATGGCACAAGACCTGTGGCATACAGAGGACCCTGGAGGCTCAAAATGCTGTGTTTTCCTTTCTTCCTCTTTGTGTTTCTGATTTAGCCTTTTAATGAAGTAATAGAGAAAATAACAAATAAAAAAATGCAAAAAAGTAAAATGTCCAATGCATATGAGCATTCAGCATTTTTATGTGCATAAAGTGTGTTTTGAGTTAGCTTTGCTGTGTATGCTTTCTGTGACCCTTTTAATGCCTTTTAATGCATTTTACACTGTATTTAGTCATTACTGTGACTCTGGTGAGCCATTATGCAGTAAATTCCACTCACTGATTTCTTTTTCAGTGTTGCTATATGTCCGAAAAGAGTCAGAGGAAGTCTTTGATGCACTTATGTTGAAGACTCCATCTCTGAAAGGTTTAATGGAAGCTGTAAGTAATAATAGGACTATAAAAAAAAAAAAAAAAAAAAAAAAAAAAAAAAAAACCTTGACTGGTTTAGGAAAAAGTGACTATGCGATTCCTGGCTATTCAGTCCCTTTACACCAAGCAGTCATAGGAGCCAATAGAAAGGTGTTTCTCAGATTCTGTGAAAATCCAGGCTTGGCTCAAGCTTGACTAGTGGATACCTGAATTACTCCAAGATGAATGTCTTTCCATACTGGAAAGATAGACTTCTAGGCTGGTTCGTCTTGCAAGTTTTGTTTTGGCCAAGTTGCTGAAGAAGCTTTGTTGGTCTCTTCTTAGTTATGTCAAAAACAGTCGGCAGACTTCCACCTTGAATACTTGTTTGTCGTGTCAGAAATAATATTTTAATGTTATCAGGAACTTGGTTTTGTTCATGTCTTTCCCAGTCTTGTTTGCGTGCCCACTTCTCTCCCTTCTTAACTTGCAGAGCTCTTCTGCGAAGAACTCTCAAGTCCCAGTTTCTCAGTGTACTTGGAGGATTTTATGTATCTCCACACATGCATGAAGTTATTCTCTGCTACTTGTCTTCCAAAATAGCCTTCAACTACCCCTGCTGCTACAAGACTGCAAAGGAAATAGAGAGTTTAACTCTGAGGAATGGTGTAATGTTTGGCACAAGTTCAGAACTGACATTTCTGGCTATCTCTTTCTATGACTAATGCCCTGTCATCTCTGAAAACAGAAGATTTAGGGCCCTACAGCCGGGTATCGTTGATGGCTTTGGGACCTGGAGTTGGCTCTGTAACGTGAGACTCTCCTAGGTGTGGGGCTTTGGATTACAATTTGTTTTTTGGATGACTCTCTTAAAAACCTGATGAGGAATAAGAGGCTGAAGAATAATTTATTGATGTGTTACTGTTGAGAGCAGCTCCTGCAGCTGTAAGTAGTTTTGGTGGGTGTGCTGGGGCACAGGGAGGGGAAGTGAAGCCTGTGAAGTCCTCCCTTTCCCTGTGGTCCCCGAGTAAAGCTCTAGCCTGTTGCTTCATTTGGACTTCTTAGAGCAGCAGGCAGGACCTCAGAAATGCTGTTGGGAGACCTCCCCCTGCACCTGGCTTTTGGCGTGGGGCTTGTTGCCAGTGTGACAAAGCAGTTTGCCAGAGCAAGTCAGGCCCAGGACACTGACCTTGTGACATTATGGAGGCTTGTACAATCAATGGCCACGTGTAGTGCTTGTGGTTTTACTTTGCTGAACTTGAAAGTGATTTTCAGTGAGCGAAGAGCATGGATAGCCAGCAGAGTTTGGGGAGTCTTTGTTTTCTTTTGTTTTTACAACCATTTTGCAGCATGAAAAGCAAGTGGCCAGACTGAGACTGCGATTTCCCCCCCACTCCCGCCCGCCCCAAGTCAGTGAATTCCTTGCAGAGGATGGTTTCTCATTTCTGTGCTCACATTATAGTTCAGGATTTAGCATTAACCTTGGGGTGGAGCAGTTGCTTTGATTTGCAGACCTTTGACTCTTTTTTTTACAAAGAGGAAGATAGTTCCAGCAGTGTCCTTGTTTCACAAATGTTTATTTTTCTTTTTTCCCTAGATATCTGATAAGTATGATGTTCCCTTTGATAAAATTGGAAAAATCTTCAAAAAATGTAAAAAAGGGTGAGTAGATATCTGTACAACAACTGTCTGAGAAAATAACTTCTTTTCAAGCCTACAAATCTGCTTTATAATCCCTCTGCATGCTCCATGTGCAAATACCATTGCATGAACACACATATGCATATGTACTAATCCAGTTCCAGTGGAAGTGCAGAAAACAGGAAGGGTTCTTAAGAAATAAGTAGCCTTATTTCCTGTATAAATGCAGGTCATAGGACTTTTCTGAGTTAGTTGCTATTTGAGCCAGAGTTGATCTTGTGAGAGGAGAAGAGCCAGTTTTGTTCAAAGGTGCCCACCTCAACCCTGCTCAATTGGTCAAGTGGTTAATTGTGCTAACTCTGACTGCATTTACTTATAGCTATTTACAGTTATTAGCTCTGGCTATCTTGTCTGATAAATTGAAGAGAGCTCTGCTTAAGAAATACCTGTTGCTTGCAGAGGTTATCATACACTGGTTACTTTTCCTTGGTAATTAAAATGGATTAAGTTCCTGAACATGTCTGCTTTTGTTTTTCCTTTTAATTTCATACTAAATTTCATGGTAGTTCTCTGAACTCTTTTCATTATTTTTAGTCCTTTTCCTGAAGCCCCTCTGGCCAGAGAAATAAGTCCTTTAATCAGCTTTGGAATGCAGTTTGCAGAACTGTGCATTCAGAGCTGAATTAGAGACAGAATTGCCAAGTAGCTGCAAAAGCTGCAAATTGGTGGTAACTGAACCACCAGTAAGGGGAGCTTTTTGATTAAGTAAAGAAAGGAGGGTTGAGGGTACAAACCCACGCGAACACATGAGTGTCAACTGCTTGGCAAAAGTGGCAACTAGATATCAGCAGCTTCACTGTCAACTCTGTAGGGTTGTGCTGATTACTTCTAATAGTGAAACTAGCCCAGAGCTCCTAGGGTTGTCTGAGTGCTTCCAGCCTCAAAAGGATTTCTGTGGCTTCTGAGCTCAGTCTTCTTCCCTGGTCGAGGAGCTAGACTTTATCATAAAAGCGTCTGCAAGCACATGTAGCTACTGTGAATAAAATCAACTAAATCTGCTAGGAACTAATGTGTCAGAGATGGATGAGCAGGGAACCTGGGTTACCTTCAGGCAGTCAGTGTTCTTTGAGATTTGACTGGAGCTCTGCAAACTTTTGCATTTAATATTAATCCTTGTTTGTTTTCGTTTTCTAGAATTCTGGTCAACATGGATGATAACATTGTGAAGCACTATTCTAATGAAGATACCTTCCAGTTGCAGATTGAAGAAGTTGGAGGATCTTACAAGCTCACTCTTACTGAGATTTAAGATCCCTGATCCTCTGTGGATTTTAAACAAAGGTCTCAAGTGAACATTATCCCATATTTTAGCATGTTGGGTAAAACACTAATCACCTTCTCCAAAAGAAAGCCAGATGGTGACTTCTTCTGGGGATCAGAGCAGTGTTTTTACTTAATACATTTGTTTCTGTTCTTTCCAAGGAACACTGTAATGCTCATGATATTATTTGCACTTGAAATGAGAGAGCAAAGATCAGGAATTAAATAGAGAGCATATATAAAACACTACTAAATACAGGAGGGGAAAAAAAAATCCTTGATGGTGGCCTTTCAGAGTCATGATACCTTATTTATCTCTTCACTACCCTTATTTGAGCCGGTTGTCAGCTAATAACACTGTATTGGACTATTTTCTGCTAGAAACAGCTGCAAAACTACTAGTTGATGCTAGTAGGAATTGCGTGCAGGTTGGAGAAAGACTTTATAATGTTTACGCTTGAACAGGGCAGATTGTTGAAATCATGTGTTTAATTTGGAGGGGGGGGATGCAAAACTGCCTTGCTTATGAAGAACTCGCCCTAGAAACTGTGTGAACTGATCAGATGAAGCTATATTGTATATAAGTGCAATATATTTTTGAAGGTTTGTAAATGTGTACATACAAGTGATATATAATATATATAAATACGGTGTTCATGTATATAGCATGAATATATACAATGAAGCTCATCTAAAAGGATGCCATATACAGAAAAAAAAACAATATTTAATGTAGTTATTTAAAAGCAGACAAACTCTTAACATGCACCAAAGGTGAGTGCACGCTTGTATGTTCATAGAACCTGCTTTGTCAACATGGATTTTCCTATGTGGAAGGAAAGGTACTGATTTTCCTCTAAAACCTTATGTACTGCACGGTGATGGCACTTGTGGCTTCTGCTGTGACCTGCCAGTTTGAGCTCTGGAGTGACTGTGTTACTGCTGCTCTTGGAGGTGCCTAGGTGTCCAAAATGGACACCGGATCCAAGAGGAACAGGTCCAGTTTTCTTGAAATCTTACTACTTGGTTGCTTGAAAACAGTCTCACTTGGGTTCAGACTCCAGAGTCATGAGGAAACCCTCCTGGAGGGTGAGCTGCTGTGTAGCAGCATATTTGGGGCTCCATGCTCCTCCCCTGGAGTCAGGCACTGAATGCAGCTGCCCCAGGAGCTCAGGCTGGGTGAACGCATGGATTTGTTCCCAAGCTCCAGGTCCTAGGATGTCTACAACTTGACACAGGCACAGACAACATTCCTTTTGAGAAAGCACACCCCCATCCCAGTGTAGCAGGCCAAGTGGGGGCTGCAGCAAAGTGCACTGTCTGGTGTACAATATAAGAAATGAAGCTGAGAAGGAGAGACCAAAAAGGGCATCTGGGAGCAGAGGTCCTGAGTTTGATCCCAGTTGGCAGGAGGCATTGCTGAGAACCTCAAAAGTTGCCCCTTTGCAGTAGCTGGTACAGTATTTACTTGTTGTCTGTTTGTGCTTATGAAGGAGAGGCATCCTCGGATTAGTAGCATGGGAGGGATAAAGAGGCAGCTCATCTCTGAGGCAAACCTGTATTGAAGGGTGGACCTTCACCCTTTAATGGGTATGGAATGTGACCATCACGTGCATGGATAAGGATGAACATGGGTTCTGGCATCACTCATGTCTTCATTAGTGATTGGAGTAGTGAGAAGGTTTAAAATTTTCAGACAATGCAGAGCTGGGAAGAGCTGCATGCCCGTTGGCTAGGACATGAGTCTCAGTAGTCTGGATAAATGGTCCAAAAAAGTAGGATGCAGTTCAAAAAGGACAAGTGGGGAATTCTGCTTCCAGGAAGGAACAGTCAGCACAAATGCAGACTGCAAACCTCCATGGTGGCAGTTCTGTAGGGTGTCTCCTGATGTCCCAGGAGAGCAGTCAAACCATTTAGTACTCCAGAACCTGCCCTCTTCAGAGGGGAAGGTTGAGGAGAGTGATGCCTTCAAACACGTGAAAGTGTTCTCCAAGTCCGCTGCAAGTACAACTTGTGGCCTTGCATTGCAGAAATTCAGGTTATGTGTTGAAAAGCTTATTTTCTTCCTAGCAAAATGAGCAGGTTGCCTAGAGGGGCTGTGAAATCTGATACTGGGGTCCTTAGTGTCAGGCTAGACCAACGTACCCCTGGAGTGCACAGGTATAGTCGAGTCTGCCTTGGTGCTGAGACTAGATGTCAACTTGAAGTCCCGCCCCACTTTAAAAAAAAAAAAAAAAAAAAAAAAAAAAAAAAAAAAAAAAAAAAACAGGATCCTGGGATTTGCATTCAGACCAGTCCTGTGCTGATTCCTACACCAGTTCATTCCCCCTCTTCCCCTCTGCTTCTGGCCAGCTCCAAGGTTTGCTGACAGGGTGGTGTTCCATTCACTGCCACGAGCTCCCTGGGCTGGTGTGGAGCAAACACAGAGCCTGGAAAGAGCCCGTAGGTCGGAAGCCCAAGGAGAGAAGGGAGCTGGTAGGACAGTGCCAAAGGGACTGCACACATGGATGCAACCCAGCGTAGGAATCCATGGTCTGCAGAGCAGCAATGGGACGTGCACCAAGCTGACAAGAACCTGCCATTTGGGCTTCCATTCATGAATTACAGGGAATAATGTTACTATGGCAAGGGAATTTTTTAAACGTGATATATAGAAATACGTATATATATTTACACATTTTTATTGAAAGTGGAAGTTTTATTACGGAAACTCAGTCTAGGGTCAGGGAAGTAGGTGTAGAGTCTCCATAGAGGTAGAACTGACATAAATGTTATTTCTTCTTACTGTTTAATGAAGTATGTGAACTAAATTTGACAATTGTTTTCCACTATAAGATATTCTGGGACACGGGTCTTGTAACAGTAGCAGCAATGTCATATGTTTTATGAAACTGATTTTTTTTTTTTTTTTGTTTTGCCTGCTGTTTTTTAATTGAAAATGTATTTTAAGCCAAGCTATTAAATTTTATATGTTCATTTCTAATGATGAGTCTTTTATAAACACATTTTTTCTTTGCTGGTTTTCATTTTTCCCTTTTACTGACAGGGGATCTATGAAACAAAATGCCAGTGATCATCTTTGCTGACTTTCTAATGCCATGTAAGGTGCTGGCAGACTCTGAGCCTCTCCTTGAGACCTTGCAGGGATTCCAGCCTCCATCCCTTGCCACTGGTTTGATGCTGCTTCCCATAATCATCAGCTGGAGCCAGCAGGAAGGATTGGTGCCTCCTGGGAGGAGCATGTGTGAAGGACACCCCTTCTGCTGCTGGGGCAGCATTTGGCATCGCCTGCAAAGCGGCAGGCGTTGACTTTATGGTGGGGAGAACACTTGAAGGGAGGCCCAGACTCGTTCTTGAAAATAATCCCGTTACTACCCATGCTCTAGTTTGACCTCTCTGAAGAGGCGCTTGACTTTCTTGTTCAGAAAATGTTTCAACAGCCTTTTGTTCCAGTGCAGCTGGGACAGCCCTTGAACTCTGTATATTCTCCAGCTATGCTGTTGCCCTTTCAGCTATTTTAATATCCTGCCACCAGGCTAACTTCTGTTCTGCAGACACCTCAGAATAGCTGGGCTCGTGGGGGCATACCCAGGGCTCCATGTGGGACAGCATGGGTGGCAGGGTTGTCTTTGGGCTGGAGAAACGCCGGTACCACTTGCTGTAGCTCTTGGTGCGACGGGCTGCACACGCAGAGCTTGCCTCGTGTGCAGCCGCTCGCCCAGCGCCTCGGGTGCAGCCGCTCGCCCTGCGCCTCGACGCCCTCCCTTGCTCTGAAGGGTGAATCCCGGATGCCCTGTGCAAGGCCCAGGGCACTGTGATGAAGCGCTGAGCATTGCAGCGTGGTTCACTCCTGCGCGGGCACCCCCTGACAGGTACCACTGTTGAGCGGCATTCAGCCTGCGTAGTCACCCTGCTGGGGCAGGGTCTCCCTCCCGCATTTCGTGTCCTGCAGAGACCTTCAGTGTGACTGTGGTGCTTTCCTGTCAGCTGTGAGAAGCAGCCAGCGCTACTGCCTCTTTCCAGGGCTCTTAAGAGCACCCTCCTCCAAAGGCAGTGCGATGCGTGTGCATGTGTGCTTACATGGTCTTGCCTTCCTCCCCCTGCCACCTCAGCCTTCATTTTTTTTATTTTTTTTTTATATTCATCAAGTGAATTAAAATGTGCTTGTGAAGTAGTTCTTATCTGCAGAGCAGAATCACAGGGGATCAAAGGTAAGTTCCTAAAGATGCAACTTTGAACTCCAAAGCAGTCAGCCTCACAAGATGATCTGAGATCCCTGGGGCATTATTTTAGGCTCTAATATAAGTCAGTTGAGCTTTTAAGATTTCATCTCTTTTCATATGGGAAATCTGAATTCTGCAACAGTCGTCAGTTCCTTCATGGATCCTTTTGTTTATTAAAATTAATTGCAGGAGCTTTTCTTAAAGACACTGAGAGCTTATGTGCCCCTGCCCCTCTGTGTGCTTTCTGTTTGTTTTTTTTTTCTTCAGCTAAATAAATTTGTCTAATAAAGCAGGAGCTTTTTCTCAACCACTTGTTTCGCTTTTTTTTTTTTTTTTTCTTGGAACCTTTTCTTGTTCCTTGGTACCTTCCTAGCTGCGGTGCTGTGGGGTCGTGGGTGAGGTAGCTGTGTGCAGTTCATGACACCTGGGAGGGCTTTGGAGCTTTTCCTTTCTGGCAGGTTTTAGCAGGTGCTGCAGCAGCTGGGGCTGCCGTTGCAGGCCATGCTCTCCTGTTTGCACAGGGCTCTATTCCATTAGCCCATCGATCTGTTCTGTCCACACCATCCCTGAATTGAGGGCATGCCTGGTGGATTAAGTGTTATTTATTTTGTCATCTCTCAAACGTGTCCCATCTTGCAGGCTTCAGGCACATGTACAAATAGACCCGGTGGCCAGTGTGACCTGCACCCAGCTGCAGGGCTCCCGCTGTGTCGCTGCTGGTCTTGGAGAGCAGCCAGCACAAACGGGCGGGCCAGGCCTCAGCCTGCAGCGTGGCCAGCTCGGCCTGTCATCTGCTGGTCAGAAGCCCCTGCAGGCTCCAGGTCTCTGAACTGTTTCTCACCTGGCCCGGGAGCGGCGGCCTTGCGCCTCTTCTGTGGCAAAGGTGCTTCGGGTGCTGCCCCGTGCGCGAGGCAGGCGCAGCTGCAGCCCCTGCAGCCATGCAGCTTGCAGCGGGGTGAAGCGGGCGCTGCGCTGGTGCCGGCAGCCCTGCCTGAGCCAGCCTGCCTGCTCCTCGGTCGGGCATGGGGAGGCAAGCAGCTTCCTGCCTGCGCGGATAAATGCTGCGATGCAGCAGTTTTGGAGCATTGGTCACTGCGGCCAACTCACAGCAGATGTCCCAATCACCTGGCTGCTCCTCCGTGCCAACACCTGCGGGGATGCTCCCTGCGTTATTTTCCCGAGAGCTGCATGGATTTGGTTGTGGCTGAGGCTCTGCCCCGGTGAGGGATGCGCTTGCACAGGCTGCTGCTCACAGGCAGAGCTGCGATGGGGCTTCAGCAGGAGCCTCGCAGCGGGAGCGGGGCAGACGCGGGCAGCCGGCCCCTGGCGCGTCCTGCGGGCCGGGGCCTCGCTCTGCGCTCGGCAGAGCTGCTTGTCGGGGAGTCCGGGCAAGGAGGGGGGTGAGAGGGAAGCTGAGGCAGGGAGGAGGCACGGGGGGCTGGGGAGCATGAGCCTAGGAAGGCCAGATAGGGAGAGGATGGTCAGAAACGCAGCCGCGAGTGACTGTGGGGCTGGAGGCCCCAACAGCGCAGGCCAACATCCCTCGAGGCAAGCAGCAATCCCCCTGTAAAAATCATACGGTGTTTGGGGTCAGTGCTCACGTTTATAAACTTTTCCAAGGTGGGTTTGTGATCCTTGAAGCTTTGATACTAGCGGTCCTGCTTGTCCACCTGCCTCTGTGCAAGGATGGGACGAGGTGTCCCCAGCCAGTCACGTGGAGCACGGGGAGATGGGGAGGAGCCGCGAGCTGGAGGCTCTGCTGGGCTGGGAAACCCTCTTCGTGGAGGGTATCCAGGGGCAGGAGGGCTCGGGGACCTGATGTGGGGCTGCTCCCGGGCACCGTGTCCACGCGCAGGGCTGCTGGAGCGGGGTGGCCGGGCAGTGGCCGTGCGCGGCCCAGCGCTGCTGCCGGGCAGCACGGCCGGCTTTGTGCCCGGGGCTGCTGCGAGGCCGCTCGTAATCCCGTCCTGCTGGGGTTTGCTTGTTTTCTCCTTCTAAGTAAATAATTACATGAGCTTGGCAAACATTAATGAGTAAATAAAGTAAAAGGGAGCGCTCCGTGGTCAACTTGGTAGGTCATTGCTCTGTGACTCTTCTCCCACTAAAAGCTGGGCTTTAAAGGCCTGGGAAAGCCGCCCAGGCGGCAGCAGCTTGATGGGACCGGTGGCACTGAGACCCGCGGTGGGAGCGCTGGGCCGAGGAGATGGCCTGACCCGCCGAGGCCCTGCTCCTGCATGGGCTGCTGACGGCACCTCCCCAAGCCAGGCCTCCCTCTCCTCCCTTGTTTCTGCTCCTTGTGCCTAAAGAACAGCTCCCGGCTGCTGCTGAGAAGGGGTGGTCAAGACTTGCAGGTTAGGAGGCCTCAGGTCAGGGTAACGTGGCTGTGTGGGACAGCTAAGCAGTGAGGGCAAACACCGCAGAAGCCACTGCTTTTCGGGCTGCCTCTTGCCGTGCTGGGTGGCTCCCCCTCACCGGGGCAGCATCTCCCTACCGTCCTGCTGCAGGGTTTTGCAGCAAGGAAACAGCAGCCCGACCCAATGTGTTCTTCCGCGAGGGGCAGCCAGCGGCCGAAAATGCCAGCAGCCTTGCTCCCGTGCTTGGATTTTAGGAAGCTGAACGGGCTGATGGTTTCAGCCCTCGCTGCTTCGCGTGCTGCGGTGCGGCCGGGATGGGGATCACCGCACACTGGGCTGCCGTTGCTCCAACATCTACAGTCGCGCATGCGGCGGTGTCCGAGCCTCGCCGTGGCCAGCAGCTCACATCTACAGTCGCGCATGCGGCGGTGTCCGAGCCTCGCCGTGGCCAGCAGCTCACAGCTCCAGGCGGTGCCATGTGTGCCAGCTATTCCTCTCGGTCTCCCAAGCGGCATCTCTGGTGCTGCCCGGTCACCCACCTCCTTCGGTGCCCAGGAAAAGCTGCTCTGGGGAAACACTGGAGAAGCCTGATACTATCGATATTTTTTTTTCTAATATCTCTGGTAAATTGTCCTTCCTTCTGCCCCAGCTCAGCTTTGTCCGCAGCGCGAGGACGCAGGCAGGCGGGCGCTGCACTTGCAGATGTGCCCACGTGAGAGGAAAGCGACCCAAAAGGCGCAGTCCCCGAACAGAGCCTGGCGCGGGGCTCTGCCGAATCACCACCGCCAAATCCGGGTTTGCACGTCCGCCCAAGCAGAGAGATTTGGCCTCTCCGGCCTGGGAGGAGCAGGGGGAGAGGGGGCTCACACTGAAGTTGCAAAAGTAATAATTTCCTCTTTATCTCCACCAGGAAACAAACCCTGGTGCCTCCCAGCAGCCTGTGCTGTTGCTGCCTCGGAGGAAGTCTAAAATCCCATGAACTTTCATTTAACCCTCACGCTTCCCACCCCGCTCCCGACACACTGCTGGTGGCACCGGGCTGGGCCAGAGGAGCCCTCAGCCAGGCTGCTCAGCGCGCTGGCCCCGCTGCGTTGTCCTTCACTGCGTGCTGGTGCGGTGCATCGGGCTGACCGTGCAGAAGTCAGTATTTCCAGGGAGGGCAGATGCTTCAGGCTGAGCGGGTGCAGTTGCCCCCAGCTCCAACCAAAAGCTACCGTGCTAGGGGAGGCTCCCAACCCAACCTCTGGGCTGTCTCTCTTGGAAAAGTCTGTGAATCCAAGGAAAAGTGGTAGAAAGTTTTAACACTGTGAGGCAGCATCTCCCTTCCCTAAAGTTTACATCTTCCCAAGCAGTTCCTTTAATATCCCTGTTGCACTCTTGTCGTAGCCCTCAGTGATGTGACCCAGTAATGATAATTTAAGCAGAGCCAGGCTGGGTTACTGTTTTGGGGGGCAGCTGATAAATTCAGACAGCCCACAAGCACAGTAAATGCTTATTCTTGTGAACAGAAGTGTGTTTTTTATTCAAATAACAGGAAATGTGTTTTTCTAAGACTTTTTTTTTTTTCCAATTGCCTAAAATAAGTATCTGGGCTGAATTTTTATCTGGGCTGAATACGGGAACTGTATTTTTTTAACAAAAAACACAATCAATTTTACAGAGAAAAATAATGTGCAAGCTGATGGAATAGAAAATCTAGAGTAAGTAGAGTCCTCAGTGTCTCATGCCACATAACAGTTTGAGATCACTGGATAGCTCCCACTTGCCATGTGTACCAGCCAAGGGCACTCCTATATGTTCACCCAACCTGGTGCTGCTCGGGGTTCAGTTTGGTGACCTATGATTCTGCCAAAGTCCTAGACACTGTAAATACTGGGCTAAATGAACGTATTAAATGTTGTGTTAAATAGGTAGTTGGTCGCCTCTCTGCCCACACACTTCCAGCCTGCTGAAGGAGAGGCCTGATGAAAGCAGCAGAAAGCTTTGGCTTGTTCCCAAATGTTTCTTTTCAGTATCGCTCATGGTGTCTGCAAGCTCTTGCCGTTGATTACTGCTTGTTTGTAAGGACAGCAAGAGCATTGTGTGATGATTATTATTTAGCCCTTTTTTGCCTTTTCCTGCTCTCTGCTGTCAGGAGCAACTGTGACACTGATCACCGAGGGTTTGTGTAGCACGGTGCCGGGTAGTTTACCCTGTCACCATAGAGTCTCTGGTGGCACTGGAGGAGCAGGATTGAAGGAGGGGTTTTCTTCTGTAGCTTTAAAGTACTGTGAAACTGTGAAAGTTCAGCATAGCAGGTACGTGGAAAATACTTTCCCTGTTTAATAGTGGAGGAAAGTCAGACCATTTTGAATATTGGGGCTGACACGCACAGAGTTTACAAAATGCAGCTTTTTGCACTAGTTAGTGCCCTGCCTCTACCCTTGTCAGGTATGTTGCCTCTATCTTATGAGAAAAGACTAAGCGAGCTGGGCCTGTTTAGCTTGGAGAAGAGAAGATGGAAAGGGGATCTGATCAACATGTACAAATAGCTGAGGGGAGAATGTAGGGAGGATGGGGCCAAACAGCACAAGGGGTAATGGGTACAAGTTGAACCTAGGAAGTTCCATCTCCATGTGAGGAAGAACTTCTTTCCTGTGAAGGTGGCAGAGCCCTGGCACAGGCTGCCCAGAGAGGCTGTGGAGTCTCCTTCTCTGGAGATCTTCCAAACCCGTCCAGATGCCACCCTGTGCCACGTGCGCTGGGTGTCCCTGCTGTAGCAGAGGGGTTGGACTAGATGATCTCTAGAGGTCCCTTCCAACCTCAAACATCCTGTGATTCTGTGATTCCGTGTGTTGGAGGGTCTGAATAATCCTCACTAAGGCTCGAGGTGTCTGTGTTAGTCTCCATCCGTAAGACGGTAAGTGAGTTGACCTAGCTGGAGGCACAGGTTTCTGCAGCCCCAAACCCACATGCAGAACACTGGCACATGCCCCTTCCCTGCTGACCTTGTGGCCGTGCTGCAGCAATTCCCCCCAAAAAGCGACCTTATTCTGTCAAAAGTGGCACCTGTTACGCAGACTGCATTTGCCCGTGGTGGGTGGTGGGTGATCTGTGCTTGGCTGTGGATTTGCCCTTTTGCAGTGATACCATGTGTGATGTTCCCCACTTCTTGAGCAGGAGGGAGACTAGTCTGGCCCTATGTTAGCCTGTAGTGCCCTGGCTGGAGGGCAGAGCAGCTCTGAAAATCCCTCCTGGGTTTTGATGTCAGGCTATTCTTATACTGTAAGCTGTAACCGGAGGATGCACCCACACCTCCTACCACCCTGTCTGAACTTGTGAGAGCAAGCAAGCATCTGAACTAGTTGCTCTCTGGGGCTGACGGACCTTGGTGCCCTACAAATCTAATGGATAGAAGATGTCATGACATTGAAATTCAGCCTGTGTAGTGCAGTGTTGAACTAGTGTTGCTTTCCATGGCTGCCCAGGGTAGCAAGCACTGAGAGGTTGTCCCGTAATGCGGGCAGTGCTCCAGAAGGAATCTGCTCCCAATCTGATATCACAAACTATTGGCACAAGGGAAGGATTTGGAAAACAAACCCTCAAACAGAAAAGCCAGCTATTTCAAACATTACTGGAAAAATCCAGCTCCTACTCCTTTGCTACTGAATACCTAACGGCCAGAAATGATTAGTCTCCTTGCAAGCACCTGAAGCAGAACCCATCTGTCTTTAAGCTTGGACCGAGCCCCTCTGCAGATGCTGCGCTGGGTAGGTGACTTTTGGCCTGACCCCGTTCTTGGGACACGACCCGGGTCAGTGTCACACATGTACGTAGATGGCCGGGAGTGCCTGGCGCCGGGCACAGCCTGCCTTCCTCAGGAGACAGCTGCTGTCCCCGGCCTCTCCTGCAGCCGCTGCCTCCTCCGCACTGACCTTTTCCTCAGCTTGGGGTTGTGCACGGGCTGGATTCACTCCAGGGGCGTTGACAGGCATTGTGTGTCGTGGCTGACCGCTGGCTCTTTTATTTGTAGCTGCCTCCGTCTCTGCGCGTGGACAGCTGGGCTGGGCAGTGACAGGCTGCCCACCGCCGCGCGGCCCCGAGAGCTCCGTTTTCCCCAGGTGGGGCAGGCACCATCTCCTGCTTGCAGAGCAGCCCAGCACACGCTTCCCACAAGTGTCAGGAAGGCAGCGGGCTCACTCTTGAAAGTGCTGCTTGGTGGCTTTAGGGAGCTATATATAAGTATCAGCAAAGTAAAGAAA
The DNA here is from genome assembly GCA_032275445.1 of Crypturellus soui. Classification (NCBI taxonomy): domain Eukaryota; kingdom Metazoa; phylum Chordata; class Aves; order Tinamiformes; family Tinamidae; genus Crypturellus; species Crypturellus soui. Next base: position 1,275,309 of record JAUBNY010000093.1, on the reverse strand, counting down.
CAAGCAATGGTGCGCTGGACGAGTTGGTGCAGTACTAGAAAGATTTCTTATTAAGAACTGCTGTTTTATTACGAGACAGACCGCTTGCTTGCGAAGGGCCAGGCTTATTAACCAAACAAATAAAGAAGCGGAGTCAAGGCGATTAGTATGGCAGCACTACTCTTATAAAGATTATAAGTATAATCGTCAGATTACGAGTGTAATCGGATTTGTATGTGTAAAGCTATGGATTGTTTCAAATTTGTTCTCAAAAATCAGCTAAGTCACGTCCGGAGCGAGAAGGCCCTCTGGGGAATTCTAGGAGCCTGATTCACACGCTGTGGGCAGACACATCCACAGTCCTGCAGCTGGAACCAATGCAGCCAGTCCGAATGCTTAGCAGGAAATGACAAAAAGGTCTTGGCTTTCTAAGACGGGCCTTTCTTAGGAAAACCAGAAAAAGCTCTAGAAGGCACCAAGGCATGAACCATGAAAAAGTTCTGCAACATGTAACTTTGGCTGATTTCTGTGTTACGTTGTCACAGCGGGTAGGACACCCAGAAAATTCACACTCTCCTGAAACCCAAACGCATCCAAAAAGGCTGCAGAGCTGGCACCAGACTGATGGATGCAGAGGGCATGTCAGAGCCTAGCGCCCTTCCTTTAGCTCTTCCTTGAGCCCTTCCCGCCTGCTGCCTCCCATAACTGAGACAAGGGTGAAGTGTTTGAGCTAATCTACCCCCTTAAATATTTTGTTTTCCCACACTGTGATGAGCCTGGACCAAGGGGGAGGAGAGACTTCCAATCAGAGGTACTTAAAAGGCCTGGAGGCATTAACAGCATTCATGTGTCCTGCGACCAGCACAAGGTTGGTCACTTCTTCTCAGCTAAAGCCAGCCTGTTACTATTTTTTCCCCTAAGGGCTCCCTGTCCCTTTTGTTCTCAGGTGCCTTTGACAACACTAAGGCCCTGAACTACTTTGCTCTGGGCCGTGAACTAGATGACAAAGCCAACCAGGACTGCAGTCTCCCTTCTGCAGTTGCTGTTATTTATGCCACCAGTCTCACGGGAGCAGGGCCAGGGCGGCTCGGGTGGCCTGTAGTTGACAGGCAGTTCCCACAGAGGCAGCCAGGGGGATGCCCTGTATCTCACAGCAACTCGAGGTGCAGCTCTTCTTGTTCCTCGTACCCCAGCCCAGAGCTCCCCCTGGCCGACATCCACATATCCGCAGTGGGGCAGCCAGCTTGGCACGTGCTGTCATTCCCTTCTAACCTATGCAAGCTGGGAGAGCTGAGCTGCTTCCAAGCACACAGAGCCGGGGAAGGGGCGCGAGCGAGGGTGCTGGGAAAGGAAGAGCTGGGAAAGGAAAGCGGGCTTCATGGATTCCTCCTGCATCCATGCCCAGGGGAAGCATAAGGCTGGGAACTGGTATTTCTTGGAGGAGATTCTCCTCTGCCCCCTCCCTGCCTAATCCATGCCTGGAGCAACAGGAGACGGAGCTCCCGGAGCTGGAAGTGCTGCTGAAGTGACGCGGAGGAGCCAACCAGGCTGCGCAGCTCCCGGCCCTCCCTCGCCTGTGGCTGCTCCCAGCGCCGGCTGAGCCCGGGGCGGGATGTGCCCGTGGGAGCATCCGCGTAGCCGGGGGGCGGCGTGTGGGACCGTGGCCGGCGGGCACGGCCCGGGTGGCAGCAGGTTTCTCTGCATTCACACGTACCCACGCTTCTCGGGAACACTTGGCCAGGGCAGGACTGGCGTCTGGGGGAAGCAGCGCGCTGTGAGACTCCAGGGAAAGAAGCTCAGCGTAAACAACATCGCTTGTACTTGGGAAGAGGAAATAGCATAGCTACAAAACAAAGGAGTCAGCGCCCAGAATTAGAACCGGAGTTTACTTTACATTAGTTGTCTTGTTACATCTTTGTAACATCCTCAAGTAGCACAGTAGCAGAGTAGAAGTGCATGTCCAAGCCTTACTCCGATGTAGAGATGTGTCCACAAAGTGAAAAAACACGAGGGTTCCTTGTTCTTGTGATGTAAATAGTATAAAACTACATGGGAACATATATTTGAAGGGGCTATTAGGATCCCCTCCATATACTGTAGCAGTAAGTGCATCAGTTATGAGAAAAAGCAGAAAGTCCCACTGAGCAGCCCGGCCTGCTGGGATCCTCTATCCCAAAGGAGGGGGTATGTTCTGCCCTGAGCAACAGGGTGGAGGTGGCTGAGTCATCTGTGCCCAGCAGCACTGGGACTGGCTGACACCGAGGAGAGGGACTTCAGACTCGCCCCAGGAGAGGCCCCTCAGCCGGGAGCTGTGCTGGGCTCCCTCCGGCAGCCGGTTCCAGCTCCTCGGCCGGCCAGGGTGGGACGTGGATGCAGCCTGCGAGTCCCCTCCTTCTCCTCCTTCTCAGTATTTCTGTGACCTCTGTTGATGAGTGCATGGATTTAAACTCTTAAATGACTCGGTTGCTACTCACTTCCATCATTAAAAGAACAAAGGCTCATAAGAACACAGGCAGCTTTTGTTTATCCTGCTCTTAATGGAAAATATGTTTGTTTGTCAGCAGTAAAATAATATACTTTATTGCATCCACTTGATATATAGTTAATTGCTAGAGCACTGTGGTAGTCCAATGTTATATGCACACAGGGCCCTTTGGGAATATACTCATCAGTCACACGGCTGGAGTACAAGCATTCTGGGAACGGGGCTCATAGCTGAGCCATTAGCAAGTATACAAATAACAAAACCGACATTGCCAACCCCTGGCTGACAGGATCTCCCAGCTGGGGACAGACTGCTCCCCCGCGAGCCCGAGCTTCTCCTCAGCCAGGTTTCTGCCCAGAAGCTGCCATCTGCCCTGGTCTGTCCTCAGGGCCGAGCGACACGCGCTCCCGGGGCTGGCTCTGCCCGCCCTGCGGCCTTCTCCGTGCGAGCCGGGGCGCTCCCGAGGGACACGTCCCCCCGCCAGATCCATCCCTGCCCTTGAGTTTGTTATCTGGACTTCGGGAAGCCCCTTAACCTTGTGGGCAGCTCCTGCCCCCGTTCACACGCAATCTCATCCCCAGCCAGCACCTGCCTTTGTTCTGGCTGCTGTTAAACAGAGCCGTGTCCTTGTTCCCATGTCCGAGCGGCACTGCACATTAACCCGGGAGATGCGCAGGCCCAGTCGCAGCGTGCCAGGAAGAGGGTTAAGGGACACACAACAGCCCCGGTAGCTGGGCACGATGGCAGCGCTGAGGGAACACCTGCCTCAACAACCTCTGTTGGCGCCTGGGGTGGCTCAGCGGGAAACCGTGTGTTTTTACCAGCATTGTCATTTTGCCCACCAAACAGTCCGAGGTAGTTGAAACAGGTAAGAGGTGGCAGGTGAGTAGAGACAAGTGAAGATATGTACACTGCCCAGAGCAGAGACAGGTGAAGGACCGGTGAAGTGCAAAGAAACTGGAAAAAATAAAGTGATAATACAGGCAGGGACCATTGTAGTAAGGCATTTATTTGTAAATACAACGGGTTAGTGGTCGTACCTGGGTTCTGAAGTCAGTGCAGCATTAAAGCTGGCTCTTGTGGGGAGGGGCTTTACACAGCAAAATTCACGGTGAGTGTAGCAAATATATCTTATGCCTGTGTGGAAGGGTCAGGATTACCTGGCAGTCAGAACTGACATGAGCTCACCAAGAGCTCACGTTCGCAGATGGAACCTGGTAAGAAAACCATCTAATAGGCAATAGTAAGCAAAATTTTGCAGGTGGGGCACTGGCATAGACAGCTCATCATTTCCCTTTGGCTTCCTGCTCTTGCTCTGCATCCCGGGTCTCTTCTCAGTGAGTGCTGGGAGAGGACACACGCTCCTATCATCTTGTCAGCCACAGAATAGTGTTCCTGAGTGACCTTCAGGAAACGTCTCAAGGCAAACATGACTGCTCCTAGGTATCCACTAGGAAGTCTGGTTTCAAGAGGGCAAGGATAAAGTCTCAAACTGATGTTCGGTGCTCAGGCAGCTAAATATGTCCCTCTCTTCTATCCCCTTGCAGGCCTATTACCTCTCCTGGGAAGTAAAGGTCCCTACAAAACCTCTGTGTTTCCTATTTTCAATGACAGATATTATGTGCAAGCCAGGATCATTATTTTTATGGATTTTCTTTATTTTCTCAGCCAGGAGAAGGCTGAGAAGACAGAGTGCAGTTCTTTTTGCAGGGCTGAGGAAGGGAAGGGTGGTGAAAGCAGAAGAGGGAGAAAAGAGTGGAGAAGCTGTAGGAAGGAGGAAGTGGAGTAAGGAACTGTGGGGAGACTAGCTCAGTGCAGAGACTAAGGAAGGCAGCAGGAAGCCAAGTATGTGCGAGCAGGAGAGGAAGGAAGACATGAGTAGCAGAGCTGGGACATACTGCAGCGTCACGGCAGGAACTGGGGCACGGGAGGTTAAAAAACGTCATTAAGGCAGAGTGGAAGCAGCAAAACAGATACTTGTTTAAAGGTCAGATGGGGCTGCAGTCATGACCCAGGAGACAGCAACTTTTCACTTGGTAAAAAGGTCTGGGGTGCCATGGCCTTTGCCAGACAGATAAGAAGGGCCCATTCCCCAAAAGGAGCGTGGGGAGAGTCCTTTGAATCACTCTTGTTATCTCAGGTTATCAAACACGATGTGGGGAGAGAGTTCTATGTTTGACCTGCACACAAGATTTCTTTGATACCACTGAGTAGAAGGAGTCGAACACATTAGGATCTTAAACAAAGCCCATCTGGTATCCAGACAAATGGTCTGTTTTGAGCTGCAGTGGCCATATGGGCAGAACACATCAGGAGGAATTAGCCACTTCTTCTGAACATCCATGGGTCTTGAGCAAGAGACAATGAAGAGATAACTGAAGAAATACACGGAGACAGCTAAAAGCCTATGATCAAACAAATCTATCCATTCACCTTTTAGGCAGGGGTGAAATGAGAAATATTCACTCATGTAACAAAAGATGAGCGGCCCATCAGCAGGAGTCCTCAGAGACAGAGGACTCCATTCTGCCACTTTATACCTCAGTGGTGTCTTGTGATTCACATACACGGAAGAAGGTTTTCCTCTCTGGTAACACTGATGTCTAAAAGTTGCCCAAAGATATGCTAGAGACCTCAGTGTTTCCTGTGTCACTGCAAAGCAGCATGTGTATGGACCGGGAAGCTCAATCCATGGTGAGATGAATCACCAAATGAATGAAACCAGAGAAGAAACCAGTGAGGATGCAGGACCAGTTCTTTCATGGGCAACGTGCTCTGAGATTGGCCTAGTCGCCTCCCTTTACAAGGATATGATGTGCTGCTCACCCAGGCTGTGTTCCACAAACAGGCTCTCCTGACAGACACCCCTACATCACTCACACAGGCAGCATCTCCAGGACCCACACACGCCGTCAGTGGAAGGTCTGCACCCTGAGGTGTCAGATGGACTTGGTGATCTTAAAAGTCTTTTCCAACCATAATGATTCTATGTCATACACCTGGCCTAAGTGCCCTGCATGGTGATGAGGGGGAGAGACTTTGCCTGCCCTCGCCACACGGTGCCCAGGGTACTCTGTGTGGAGTTAGGAGAGAATTCCATCATTTCTTCTCTTACAGCATGGTTTGACTCAGAATATGGTTAAATCTCACTGGTGCTTGAGCCCTGTTGTGCTTTGGCACTGGACAAATATGCAGGTGACTACGGACAATGTCCTGAAGGATCTGGTAGTGTCCATGCTGCAAGATCTTCATACTGACTGCTGGGAGAGCATTACAAATCCCATGTGTGGTCCAAGTCTGTGGTCACCTGCAAGAATGAATAATACCCACTCTTGCAGAAATTCATCTCCAGCCACAGAGGACATTTTCCCAGCATCCCAGTGCTGCATAAAAACAGTCTAGAGTTAATAAAACATGAAAGATGATTCATGATGGAACACATTTTTGCACATAGGCTTGATACATGCCCAAGCAAGCTGCGAGTTGACCAAAAGAGAGGAACATCTGTCAATGTTGCTAATGCTTTAATATACCATGTGTCAGAAAATATATTTGGGTTTAGGTAACAGTAATTTTGAAATCAATAGAAAGTGGGAAAAGATCATGCCATGCATTTATTCAGAGCAGTAGATAAACAGCATTCCTTTTTTTTTTTTTTTCTAAATTTCATGAAATGTATATTTGGAACTATCTTCCATTGCCACTAAAAGAAGACCAGGGCATAAATAACAGCAGTGGAAAAAAACAGATGGTACATTTGAGTGAGCAGATGGTGCTCTATTGTGTCATGCTTATTACTGTCATTTAATTTATTATCTCTATCATGGCAGGTCTCTGGAGGCTCCTCACCTGTAATAAATATTTTCAGTGTGTATTTTTTTAATTCATTATGTGAAGAGAAATCAGCTTGAATGATGATTTCTCTTTGTAGTACTGTCAGGTGCCAGGAATGTTTGATGCAGGCAGTATTTTTTTAAGGTAGAAACATGCTTTGGGCAACTGGTAGTGTGCTTTTACTCTGTAAGCATCCAAGGTCCAAAATAAAGAAACAGTCTACGTGCCTGCCTCTTGTTTTACTGTAACCTGGATATGTTTCCTTATTACATCCTAGCTGGTTCCTCACTGCGCCCAAACCACTTCTCTGTACACTTAAAGCTTAATCTGTTGGTGAAACCGAATACTTTCTCCTACAAGAGATGCAGGTGAGGAAGAAGCAAACTTTGTATGTTTGCTAGTTTGGGATGGATGAAGGGGCAGTGCTTTTCCATCCTCCCTCGGCAGGAGCTGTCCTTTCACAGACTGTCCCTGCTCACAGGGGCCGGGCTCACTGCTTGTGGGCAGCAGGGGATTTGCTGTGATATTTGATATACCGCAGTGATGAACGAGGGTTCCCTTTCAGCAGCTGTGCCCATCAGAGCAGGACAGTGAGGACAGACTATTTGCATTCCTGTTCTCTCTTATGTGCGGCTCAGCACGCTGCTCGGCACACTCGTAGCACATCCCTTCAGCTCTGGGTTGTTGCCAGGTAGGCTGATACCCCTAAGTACAGGAAAAGTTAACAGGACAATATTGAATGGTGTCTACAGGTTCATCTCAGCTCACTAGGAAAGCCAACAGTCAGAATGTCGTTCACCCAGATACTAGCTATCAAGCCTGACCAAAGGCTGTGTAAAATCCATATGCTCATGGGATTTATGTTTGATTTTGCATTCAGGTTTTATTCTAATCAGAAGCGCTCTTCTTCACGAGTATCCCTTTTACAGCTCTCTAACTGCCTATATAACTCTACGATTTCCACTGTGTTCATCCCCTGCTGTCCTTGTTCCTGCAGCCAGGGTTGCTACCAGGTGTTTCCATCAGCTGGTATCACACACAACCTGAGAGACTCCATCCCTAGAGTACACAAATAAGGAGGGAAAATGATGTGAGAAACACACTCACATATACGTCCAATCTTTTACTTCTTCTGACGTATTTTCTGATCTCTGCTGTATGAGAGTTCCGATTGTAATTATGTGTATTTATTTAAACCTCCTTATCGGTTATGCTACTATATATTTGCTACACTAGTCTACTGCAGACCAGATGCTGCCATAAAATTGCACTCACTAACCCTAAAGATACACCAAGGAGAACTGCTTTAGTCTATTTTTAACTGCTGGTAAACATTAGGAAAAGAATCTGAGCTCATAATCTTCTTCCAGTCTTTTTTTTGATTTGTGGTATTTATTGTATTCCCTTTTATAATTATCTGCAAAAGGGGGAAAGCTGCCAGTGTGTCCTTTAGTTGTTTTCAGAAAACAGTTTTAAATATTTTCCCTTCTCCTTGCATGCAATGTTGGATTCTTTTGCTGTTTTCCCTGCCCTAAAGGATAAGATAACTGGGGTAGAGCTTTCTCAACCCTCCACGAAAGCAAGTTACATCTGCCTTTTCCTGTATCAGAGCAAGGACATCATCTATTTTCAACAAAGAAAGATTTTCTCTGAAATCTTTGCAAGTGGTTTGAGTAAAATGGCCCTTTATAGAAGCAAATGGTATTAGAGAGGGCCAGGTCTTGAGGATACCAGAGCACTGGGGAGCACACAGGGGCAGGCTGGCAGAGGAACACTCCAGCGGGCAGGGCCCTGGGGTCACGGCCACAGCTAGGTGCTGCAGGAGCACCCCTTTCCTTACAGGCATGAACCCCAGCAGCCTCACACGAGCTTTTTAGAAATGAGTACTGAGGATGCTTGAGTTTTGTTACTTTTGTTATTTTTTTGTTATTTTTGATTAATTCATTTCCTAATGGTTGATCATGTAATCACTGACAGAATCAATGACAAATCAGACACAGAATCATGACTGAAATTTCAGTAACAGCTTTACTAGCTTAAAAGCATGTTCTACGAAGTTTTGGTGTTTGCTTCAGGAGAGGAACCTCCATCTGTATGGATTATTCTAATACACAAGCTATTATATTGCTTAGGAAGCTGAAGTGTTGCATGAATTTCCTGGTTGAAACATACAGGAAAGCCCATGGATGCAAGCAGAAGTATGACAAAGCAAAATTGGATTAACTGCATTAGTATGAATCTCAGTACAGCCCAGGAAAAGGAAACAAAAAAGGGGAAGCAGTAAGACAGGACAGAGGAGAAGTTCTAGGATGTTACTGCTGGGGGACGTGGACTATGTGGGGCTCCGATCCACGCTCTGTTATTGACATCCAACATGAAGCTGAAGTTGCTCTTTCCCCACCTATAATACCGGCATGCTAATATCGATAGTAGGCAGCAGGAGAACAAGACTAAGTGATTTTAGTAAGTGCTCTGAGGATTACATTGAATCCTACATTTTTAGGGTGGTAACAGGAATAGTCAAACACATTTTCTCTACAGAGCAAATAAGAGTACAGACTTGCAACATCCCTTCTTTCAGCTGCAAAGCTTGCATTTATAGACTACAGAAGACCCCTCATCTAGCACTTCATGCATTGGGACTCTATAAACGTGTACGCACAGCCCGGGGTATGTTATATGGGCAGACATCCGAAGGTATGAGGCACAAGCAGAAGTGCTCTAACAGCCCCCCACAATCAGTCTGCTTCCCTGCTATGGTTTCTTCACTGACAACTTTCTGTACTTCTTTCAGATGCTATTACTCAACTAAAAATCTGTGCTGTAAATGACGAAGGTTGTGCGTGCAAGCGCTTTAGGCAGAAACTGCATGTATTTCAACAAGTAAAGGAGACACAAATAAAATTGCTTCTGAACTACAGCTGAACTGAGGTAAAAAAGCAAAATTAAACTAAGTATTCTCATACTTTACAGTGCTCTCATTTCTTTACTCATGGGAGAGTAAGAGTGGCTGTTGCTTTACAAGGAACAGCCACTGATATATATTGCATCCTGTATCCCCCACTTTTTTGTTTTGAACATCCCCACACTTATTAGTCACTGGGTGACAGTACTTTTCCTGAGTTTGTTTCACTCACAGCTGTGCAATTGATCTGCTTTAGTGAATATAACTAATGTTAAAACTGAAGTTTGAAAAATAATTTTAGTTTGATGAAGCTTGATAGTAATTTTATTATTACCATAATGCTTATGGGGACCCTTCCCCATAAATTACAACTCCATGATGGTAGGCATCATGCAAACCCAGGCACAAACTTGCAGCACGAGCACAGCACAAAACACGTGGCAGAGATGCAGGCTGGCCAGGGTGCGAGCGGGGACGACGCTGACCTCCCCGCGCCACCCACCTAACCAGCGGTAACTGACTTCACTTAGCCAGCCCAGGTGAGGCTTTGGGTTGCTTAACATTATATTATGCATTTGAATCACATTCTCACGGCGATGATGCTCATGTAAGAAAATAATAATCAGGGTGATTGTAGGGAGGATGGGGCCAGGCTCTTCTCTGTGGTGGCCGGTGATAGGATGAGGGGTAACGGGCATAAGTTGAAACACAGGAAAATTAATCTCCAAGTGAGGAAGAACTTTCCTGTGAGGGTGGCAGAGCCCTGGCACGGGCTGCCCAGAGAGGCTGTGGAGTCTCCTTCTCTGGAGATCTTCCAAACCCGCCTGGATGCCACCCTGTGCCCCGTGCTCTGGGTGTCCCTGCTGGAGCAGGGGGGTTGGACTAGATGATCCCTAGAGGTCCCTTCCAACCTCAACCATTCTGTGATTCTGTAATACTCAAAACTGCCAGCGAAACCTACCAGGTAGGTTTCTCTCAAATCAGGTTTCACCTCAGGAGCTGGGCAGCAGCATTTCAGCTCTTGCAGAAACGACGTCAAAATACCGACACCCGCTGCTCGGATGCGGCTCTCTCCTCGCCCAGTTGCGGTATCGATTCCTGTGCGGAGGCAGAGCGCCAAGGCAGAGCTCGGGGCGCCACAGGAGGCCCCGCGTCTCCCAGCACCAGCGCGGAGGTGTCTGCCGAAGGGAGGGCGCGCGGCCTGCGAGGGCCAAAAACACAGAGCCCAGGAGGCTGCATCAGAAAAGCTGCCCAAGGAAGGGGTCCAACAACCCTTCTGATCAACTGAGAAGGCCGTGGTTGAGAAATTGTTCAGAGGGAAACATCCACACCTGGCGAGACGTGCCCGGAGGCAGCTGGCTTCGCCTTCCCACTGCTACAGGGTGAACAGACCCCATCTTGTCTTGGCGTCCTGTTCGTGTTAGAGCTTGTTGCTGCTGTCAGGACGAAACTACCTCAGGTACTACTGGGTTCAGCTACTGGGCCCAATGCCTTGATTGCTGGTTACAAGCTTCAGACAGGAAAAAAACTGCACATGGTAAACTCAGTATGACCTTCTGGGGTAAGAGTCTGTAGATCCACAAGATGGGATATTTGCCCAGCAAGAACTTGAGCCCCAGAAGGATCCATGGTTCCCTCTTTGAGGGCTAGAACCGTTGGGAATAGGAGCTCCCGGGACAGTTCAAACCCTCTGCACGGTGGGAAAGCTACGTCTGCACGAGCCTGGTGAGGATCTGATGCTTCCACCAAAACCCCAGATCTTGCATGAAAAATCCAGATCCTGCTGTTAACTGGTGACTGACGAACTTCCATTACAAGTGCAAGAAAGGGCTAGGGGCAAGAAACCGAAGAAAGAACACACATTTCTTCTCATCTTGTAAATTCTTGAGCCATCATAAGATTTGCTAAAATACCTATCACTGGCAACAGCAGCGTGACATGACAGACACGGTGCAGTGGACCCACTGAGTGCTTTTCCTGGTGGGCTCATTTATCTTCCTGAATTCACCATCCAGACCCCCAAATAATAATGGCAAGGAAGGGGAAACGGGTCTATTTTTAATCTGGGGAGGGAGAAGAGGGCAGGTCTATTTTTAACCCTGGAGCTTTTCACTGACCCACTGATCTGGATCTGTACAATCAGGCGGATGTGAGGCCCCATTTCCGAAAAACAACAAAAAGGTCTGTATGAATCTGTGAGAAAATGATGTTTCCCCCCCAAAAACCCAGGTACCCCGGCGGATTACCCCCTCCAGCTGCACCGGCCCCTCTTTGTTGCCGGCTCCCCAAGATGGCCCCTGGGGCAGGGCGCAGCCCCACGGCCGGGCTGTGGGGGGAGGGGGCAGCTCCGCGGGGCGCGTTCCCGCCATGCGCGCTCCCGCGCGCGCGCCCCGCCCCACGCGTCCTTCCCGCCAGCGCCGCCTTTCCCGCGCCGCGCCGACCTTTCCCCCAGTTTCCCCCCGCGCTTCCCGCGCGGCTCCCGCCTTTCCCGCCGCCGCGGGGAGCGGCCCACGCACCGCCCCCGCCGCCGGCCACGCCGCGGTCACGCCGCCCGCCGCCGCTCATTGGCCGCGCGCGGGCCGCGCCGCGCCGCCATTGGCTGCCGCGCGCCCCCTCTCCCC
>JAUBNY010000093.1:1240340-1263260 GCA_032275445.1 Crypturellus soui | reverse complement strand
CGCCCTGCTCGCACATGGCAGACGCCCACGCGGTAAGGGAGACCCCCGGGCGGCGCGGCCGGGCACGTGCGCCCGGCGCCGGGCAGCGCCGCGACGGCCCCTACCTGCCCGGGGGGCGGCGAGCCCGGGGGCGGCTCTGGGAGATCGGGGAGCCGTTACCTGCCCGCGGCGGCGCCGGCGCCACCATTATCTGCCCCGGGGAGTCGGTTGAGAGCGTAACCTGGCTTGGTGAGGGGGCCACGTTGGGACCGTTGGCCGCCCGGCGCGTCCGTTGGGACCGTTGGCCGCCCGGGGAAGCCCCTAGGGTGTCTGACCGGCGGGAGGGGGCCCGGGCGTCGCTTCTCCCGCGGGCGCCTCCGGCCCCCGCTTCATCGCGCCGGGCTGGGCACGAGGCGGGGGCGGGATCCGGGCCGGGGCGCGGGGGCTCTCCCGCCGTCCGCGCGAGCCCGGGCGCGGGGTGAGCTGAGGACGCGGCGCCAGCCGCGCTCCCGCCCGCAGCGCGGGCTCTGCCTCCTTCCGCAGGGAAAACTCGCGTCTGAAGGGAAAACTCGCGTACGTGTACGGTATGTGTGTGTGTGTGTGTGCATATATGTGTATATACACGTACATATGTGTATGTATGTGCATACTTATATATATGTTTTCACCTGGGTGTGGCAAAGGGACTCCCAACGTCTGCTCAGCCTCCGTGCCGAGCCTCACTTGCTTCATCTGTCTGATGGGCAGCTTACTGCAGGCTGCAGTTTTCTTGCTCTCATTCCCATTTTCATTATTTTTCAGTGAAAATGCTTAAACGTCCTTCCTATATAATTTTTTTTTTAAAGATCTTTTTAAAATGCTTTAATTACTTGCTGCTGCTAATCTTGATGTTTCCACATCTGGTACTTTTTTGTTTTGAGGAAAATTCTCTGTGACTGCAATACCTAATAATAATAATAAATGCATTTTTATTCAATATGTTTAAAATATGTGCCCATGCCTGTCACAGAGACAGGGTCCCCTAGCAGTGAGTCTTGGTGACAATATGCAAGTTTTCTATATAGTGACTTGGGGTTCAAGAATCTTCGCCCATGCTTCTGAATCCCGACTTTTGCACCTAGTTTTGTGCATGTGAAGACCGAGGAAGCCGGGACACTTGGTTGTGGCTGAAGAGGGGTGAGAGCAAATGGAAACCGCATGTGAGGGATAAATGAACAACATGCCATAGTTTGTAGTCACAGCCCTACGCACTGTGAGGACTTTGTTCAGGAACCATTTTCAGAGGAAAGCCAAGTGCTTTGCATATCCCCACACCCCCCAGTTTTCTGTGAAATGCTCCCACTTGGAAACAAATCAATACAATTGAATTTGTTTTCATGTTACTGATGGTGCATTTAGGGATATTTAGCACCTGTGTGGTATTTTGTGTGTTTGAAGACAGTACAAATACTTATTCTTGGGAGGGCAGTGGGACTTTCTTTCCTTTCCTCTCACTTTAGTTTCTCTATTGGTTAAATAAGACTAAAATACTTTGCAGAGCGTAGTGCCCTGAATCAATGGCAGAACAGGGATCAGACCTCATAGCACCATGGTATCAGCTGAGACTTATTTTTCTTAATTATTATAAGATTACTGCTAAATAACAGTCATCTTTTGGGTCCAGGAAATAGATTTGCCTCTCTAAACTTCACTTTTCCATTTTGGAGGTTGAGATTCTTTTCTTCTTTCCTCTTGCATACGAATGTGGGATGTGTTTGTACACACCAATGTAATTCAGGAAAGCAACTCTGAGAACCTGAACTTCATGCTATGTATATCAATTTCTTTCCTGAAAGTCATTTGTTTAGAAGGAAAGAAAAAAACAACAAAACCAGCCCTGGGATGGGGAGACGAGCTGCGCGCTGCTCGAGGAGGAGGGTGAGAGTAGAGCAGATTGATAAAAGTCTTGCTCGGGCTTGGCATTTCTTTCCGATGACCTTCCTCAGGAGCAGACAGTGTGTGGGTGGTGTCAGCTTTGTTTTCTGACTTGCCCTAACAGCCGTGATCCGATTACCTTTAGGTTGACATCGCTGACATCTGTGAGTCTCTCCGGGAAAGACAGCGTCACGACAGCGAGAGGTCAACCTGCAGTGCCTTGGAGAGGAATGACATCGAAGCCGTGGAAGCGCTTGTTTGTATGAGCTCCTGGGGTCAAAGAGCACAGAAAGGTGACATATTAAAGATAAGGCCCCTGACACCCTTCTCAGACTCGGGTGATTTCACAATGCACACTGAAGCTGCGTCTGAATTGCCAAAGGATTATTTATCTACACTGGTAAGAAAGACATAAATGCAAATAAATATGTATATATGACTTTATGACGTTGCATCCCTGCCATCTTTTGGCCTAGCTGGAAAAGATATTTGTGTAGAATAGATGTCCTATAGCCAGCAGTGTGTGTGTAGATCAATACATAGAATATTAAGGTGCCCATTGTTGAGTTTGTTTTATTTTCTGCTCTCTTCTGAATAGCAAATGTAGTGCTTTGAGCCCATGTTAGGTGGGAAAGCTGCTAGGATATTCACTTGGACAGGTAGGCGAAGAAAGCTTATTTGGATAGTTATCTTGGAATCCTTCAAGTAAGAAGAGGGCGGCAGAATGAGACTTGGTAGCTTGGCATTGATTCACCTACAAGAACTATAAGAAAAAGACTCTGATGTTTGGTTTCATTTCAGTGTTGTAAGAGAAATCGTAAAAACTAATTAATTTTATTATTTCATAACGGTAACTTGTGCTGTGTGTTTCTACATGCAGTCTATTGTTTCTTCAAAGTCTATGGTTACTGACTAATGTCAGTTGAATCACATTTTTTTTTGCAATTTATGTTGCAACCAAGGAAGATACTAAGATTGAGCTTTATGCTGTTCAGGTTTTAGGTGCTTAAGATCCTTATTTCACCCAGTAGGGTTTTAATCTACAGGTATATCAAGAAAAAGGAGAAGTAATAATTGGGGTGGGATGACAGCTGGTTAATGGGCAACTTTTGTCACACTCCCGCCTCTTAGTATTGGAATTGTCTCCCAAACAGCATAGAAAATAGACCTGAATTTTCAGTGCCCAAGAAGGAAGGAGATGTAGTAGCTTAAAGAGAGCATAGAGAGAAATGGGTAAATAAGGGGGAGCATTTCCAGTCGTGTTTCACTTGGTAGTAGCCATGAGCTGACTGGGCAATCATTAAAAGATACAGGTTTCAATGGAAGTTTGAAATCTTAAGTTGCTTTGTATTGCTAACCTATGTTCTGTGAACAGCAAAGAGCTCATAGCATGTTAATAAGCTGTGCTCATTACTAGGGAGAAGAAAATAGAGGGTTTTTTTTTTGTTGTACAATGAGACACAATGCTTTATGCAGGTTTACACCTGCATCACAGTCTTCCTTTTACTGGTAGAGTTTTGGACTTGTTGAAAAACGGCCATCAGATGAGAAGTATGTTCTTTTATCATAGTTTCTGCACTGTGCTGGCTTTCAGAACCTTGAGAGGGATCGTTTTATTTTCACAGTAAAATTGTAGGAGAATGTCCTATAACACTGCACGGTTGTGAAACGCTGTTTTCTTTTCCGCAGTGTATGACGCCTCCGCACAGCCCTGACTTTGTGGAGATGTCAGCTGCTGTGCTTCTGCCCTCACAAGTCACTTACTCCAAACCAAGGACCGTCATGGCAAACACGGCGGTCTGTTCAGTCACGTCTGCCGCCTGTTCGTCTCTCACCACGAAGCCCTCGGTTATAAGCGTGGAGAGGCGGCGCGCTCAGACGTCGGCGATGCCCGAGCCCGTTGCCTCCCGGCCTTGCCGGGCCATGGCAACCAGCGTGATACGTCACACGGGTGACACTGCTGCTCGTCCCCACGCTCCTGCTGTGCACGAGCAGGCAAAGGCAGCCACAGGCTACAGCAGTTCCCAAGGCTGGTGTGCAGCAGGTGACCCAGGACATTCCAGGCTGCCCCAGGACACGTGCGCTGCTGATGGTTTAGTTATCAAAAGCTCTCCAGGACCTCAGCCTTATGTGCACGACTCCAGTGATATTGTGACCAACAAAGGACAGCTCCCAGTCCGGCCTGTTTCACCACAGGCCCACTTACCAAAGAATTGTGAGAACGATGTGCAGAAAAGAGCTACCTCAGGGACACCCATCCCTGTTTCAAGCCCCCCCGTTCTCTGTCAGATGATCCCTCTGAATGGACAGAGCAGTATGATTAATGCCTACGTCAAGCCAACAGCTCCAACTCCAGCCAGGCCCATCTTGCCACAGACAACTCCTCTTTCTCAGCCTGTGCTCATGGGACCTTCTGTGCCTCAGGGGACTGTTATGTTGGTTCTTCCACAGACTGCTGTCACACAGACACCACAGTGCCCACAAACAGTAATGACTGTTGGGAACACGAAGTTACTGCCCCTTGCTCCTGCCCCTATGTTCATAGCTTCTGGTCAGAGCTGTGCCCCCCAGATGGACTTCTCTAGACGGAGGAATTACGTTTGCAACTTCCCAGGGTGCAAGAAAACCTACTTCAAGAGTTCCCATCTCAAAGCCCACTTGCGCACTCACACTGGTGAGTAGCACACAAAAGTCTCTCCTTGTTGCTTTTGCTTAGGTTGGGGTGCTCCAAGGCACCGTCTCCCTGGGGCGGGAGGTGATGGGGAAATGTCTGCTCGTCTTGGAGAAGGAAAGGGTGTTTGTTCCCTCTGGGCATGCAAAACAGACCAGACTTTGTTCTGAGACCTCAGACGACCCCATAGTGCTAGCTGAATTTCACAGGCTTAGCCCCGTGTGTGTGTCATGTGTGGTACGAGTGGCATTCTGACCTTTGGAACTGGATCAAAGAGAATTGTGCAAGGTTTTGTTTGTTTGTTTTGTTTGGAGTATGGGAGGAGTTTGGTGTACAAGTCAGCCTTGGTGGGTAGCTGGTCTGAATTCTGGGGAACAATGAGCTTTGTAAAGCTGAATCTGCTCAAAACTGATGTTACACGAGATAAATAGTTGTTTTACTGCATGTTGCTTTCTAGAATTTTGTCTAGGCTCAATGCGTATGATGAAAATTTTGGGCTACTGTGTTAGAAGGTAGAGCTGCTGCAGGAACATGGTGAATTTATTCAATTTCTTATGGAAAGGATGTTCTAACAGTAAATAATAGGAACTGTTTTGCTCTACAAAGTGTGGTATAAATGTGTTTGCCTTACCCTGTTCCTGGGTTGGAGATCCTGCCATGTTAAAACTCAGTTTTGATCCCTTGGAAGGGATTGCTCTTTATATCGAGGGACAGGCATTGTGGAAGCCCAGTACCGAGTAGCTCATTTTGGCTAAACTTTGCTTTTTCCTTGGCTTCCTTCCCTCATCTCACTTCCCTACTGCAGAGCAGTGTGATTTATTGGATATTGGTGTCTGTCAGGATTGGCATTAATTTGCTAGCTTATCTTTATTTATTTATTTTTTGAGCAAATATCTTACCTTCTGAATGAAGCTGTTCATTTTTGTAAATCAGAGATCAGAGGTAGGAATGTGCTTCTAGTCCTTGCATCTGGTTAGAGAGTGCGAGTGCTGCAGACTTCTGCATTCACCAGCACTGCAGGATGAGGACAGCAGAACAAGTTGTCTCATTTGGAGCTTGTCTGCTGCTCATCATAAGGAAGCTTTGTGTCCCCCTGTAATATTATTCCAACTGTAGCCACATACATGGGAGGTGAAGCACCCTCACAAGGTCAGTGGACAGAGCAGTTTTCTATTTTGTCCTCCTTTGCTTATTGATTAGCACTATATAATAACATATTATTGTTTGAGGGTCAAACTTAATCCTCACTGAGTGAAGTGAGATAAAAGTTCCCTGTGGTGCTTCCCTCTTGGTGGAAACTGATGTTCTGCTCCAAAGTGTTTCTGATGAACTTGGACCATGTGATGAGTATTTATATAGAAGTTTGTTGAAGACTTGAAGTTTGTTCAATAGAAGTCTGTTGCAGGCGGTCGATCGTGGTGTTTAGAAGAGGTCTGGTGTTAAGCGTTCACCCGGGATGCTCAGAAGTTAACGTTGAAAGCCCCTGTGGTTGGTTTTTATTCCCAGGCAGCCAGAAATCCCCTAAGTGTCTGTCAGGGTGCGTGGGGATGACAGGACAGGCCGTTCCTCAGCAGTCGCCAGAAATGGGCGACTTCAGTGGGACTCTGAGGCTGCTCCAGGCTTCCTTTGCCCGCAGTTTTTGCTACTGATGGTCTTGGGGCTGCGGTCACACGGGGGGGATGAGGACAAGAGATTGCTTCTAGTTCAGTTGAAAGATTACATAGCTTTGTGAACAATGTTTTCCAAGAAACTGTCTTTTGGGTCCTTGGAAAAAAAGGGCTGGATTAAAGAAGGCTTAAAGCGATGAGAGAATAAGTAAAGCAATCTATGATTTTTCTCTAAAACTGGAATACAGGACAGATTGTGCTTAAGTTCATGTTGACTGCACGCATGAATTCTGTGAAGTTCCTGAGTTGTTGTAAGGTGGGGTATAAATAAATTCTTTGATAGAACTGTAATATAGCAAATAAAGTGTTTTTTTGTTTGTTTTTTAATGTCCTACAGGAGAAAAACCCTTCAGCTGCAACTGGGAGGGCTGCGACAAGAAGTTCGCCCGCTCCGACGAGCTGTCCCGCCACCGCCGCACTCACACGGGCGAGAAGAAGTTCGCGTGCCCCGTGTGCGAGCGGCGCTTCATGCGGAGCGACCACCTGACGAAGCACGCCCGGCGCCACGCGGCCGCCAGGAGGGTGCCCAGCTGGCAGGCCGAGCTCGGCAAGCTGGGCCGCGCCGCGCAGCCGGAGCCGCCGCCGCGCCGCAGCGCCCCGGCGCCGGCGCCCGCAGGACAGGGCTAGCGCCCAGGAAGGCCCTTCCCACAGACTGCCCTCCAGGGGCTTTTTAATCCACGTGTGTGCATACTCCAGTTTTCTTCAGCTTCCTTTCCTCAGTTGGTAATACTGTACACATAGTATTATGTGAGAAATCTCTCTTACCTTTCCTCAGTCCCTTCCCTGTCTCTTTCCAAGATTTGGGCAAATGCAATCACCAGCACTTCAGGAAAGCAGAACTCTTTAGAAAAATTATTTTGGCGGTAGGTTAAAAAAAATCACTTGTAATGCTTGCTGTTAATATTTTGATGGACAGTAAAACAGGGTGATTTTTAATTTTTGTACAAGTATTTTCTATACCAAATATATTTTGTATTTATTCCTTTTGGTCTTGATATGCAGGCAAATTATTGGCCTGCATTAATAAAGGTGTGCAGGATGAGACCCAGGGTTTTGGAAACTACTTTTCAGTAAGCTTGAAGAATCAAATTCAGAGCATTTTATAAGCATATAATATTTGATACCTCTGGTTTGGGAGGTTTTCACACTTTCTGGTCCTGATCCTGCAATTGGCTGGTGCTGTTAGACCCTTGTTGTGCAGATGATGTAGAATTATTTAGGTCTAAAAGTTTGTCACCTTCAGAATGACTTTATTTTGGGGGGAAGGAAATGTTGAAATTTTCAACAGTTCGCAAGTGGGAGCTGTTGTAACTTTTTTGGTAGAAGTTTGGCCTATTGGGTGTTTCTGAGCGGAGTTTGAAGGAGCCAGACTGCTCCGATAGATGTGGAAGCACAGAGACACCTTGGAAGTTTTGACACTAAAAATTATGCTTTCATTTCAATCCTACTAAAACAGCATATCCAAGTCTACTGAGAGAAAAAAAAAAGGCAAGAAATGAATAATTAGCTGGGTCTTTGTTTATATTGAGTACAGGAGAGATAAAATTGTTTTGTATCATGGATGCTTATGCACCTTATAGGAAATTGTTCAAAACTTCCATTTATCTGTATCAAAAGCATCAGAAGTAGTAGTATTCTGTCTTGATTTAAGAAATAGCCACAATGTCAACTTGATGATGCTCTTCATGTGGCCTTCTCTACAGTACTTTGTATACAAAATCACCCTTTTCTATTAAATGAGATATTCTCCCCATTGAATGAATTTTCTTTTATACCAGGTATAAATATACCTAAAAAGCAAAATCACTGGCTGCAGGAGTGCTGTGTTGTAATGGCATAGAGCGAGTAATATTAAACATAAAATACCCCTGTACACTCAGACTGCTCAGTTTCCACGTTGCAGATATAGATCCACACGTGTATCTATAGCAAGCTGGCAGCAGAGCTGTAGTGTTGTCAGGTACCAGGTGTTGAACAGTTCCTGTTACTCTGATGTGAGACAGCACCACGGTTGCCTCAACCCGCACTTCAGAGCTCACCAGCTTAATGAAATATTTCTGTATAGTTTATTCCTTCTGGACACTCCCTTCTGTTAAAACTTGTGCCTGACCTTTAAAATGTGCAAGTGTTGTTCACTTGGCACAGGTGATCATTCATAGACCATGTTGAGTGTGTGTGTGCGTGCACATGCAAGCCCTGCTTTGTACTCCACAAAGGGGTGCTTGAAACTCATCCTGGTAAAGTGAGTGCCCCGAGTGTGTGGTTGTGTCAGTGTTCAGCCTCCCAAATTCATGTGGCAGAGAGACAAGTTCTGCTTTTTGCTCAGAAGTTCCCCAGAGCAAGAAGATTGCCTTCCAGATACCATTTTGGCTTTGTTATAACTGGTGGGGAGGAGGAAGGCAAATTTTAATCAGAACATCCTGTTTCAATCTCACAGCCTCTTAGACCTCCCCCTAATTAACTGTTTTGACATTTGCCTGAGCAAAATTGTTTGCAAGTTCTTGTTATAATTGAGTCAGTTGTGTTGGTTGCACCATGAGGAGGAAATGATGCAGAATATGGAGTTTCATACAAATGTGTATAGCCTACGTGTGTCATGATACTGAAAGTTGACTCCCTGGCGTTATCAGGCCTGTGATTCCTTACAGCCTGTTTGTGAGGCATGTGGGGCACGTGTTGCCTCTTATCATCTGTATCTGGGACATTTGAGTCTCTTCCTTGTGAACATGCATGAATAACTAAGCCACAGTGTGTCTGTGTCTGCTCTCCGTTTACTTTTTCTATTCCTTCTTGCTGTGTAAGGGTTATTTGTGGATTAAGCATGACGGGGATAACTGCTCCCTTTGCACTTTATTGCCTGAACAACATTGTTCAGTCTTTTTATTTTGAGCCTATATTTTAAAGAAATGGATCACATTTTTGTACTTGTTTTTACATACTTTTTATTTAATAAAAGTTAATGTGGCTGGTTTTAAACCATAAAAAAAGTAAATATACAAGTTTCATAAAAATGTCCATGCCAGAAATATATAAATACATCTGGTTTAGGTTATATATCCAGACTAGTGGAAGATTTTGGGGCCCACTAGTTCAATTACCTGTAAAGGCAGGATTTTTTTTTGTCCTTTTGTAAATTGACCAGTGCGTCTCCATTCATAATTTTACACAACACTTGTATATTTGGTAGGACGTGTACATCACCACCGTGGTTTTGGGTTTTTTTTTGTATGTCTTCTGAAATGGGATTCTTGCGGTTCATAACTGTTCTTCTGGCACGGCTTCCAGGGTTAATCAGCAAAAGGTAATAATGATCCAAGTGCTGCTCTGTTTGTGTTGTGAGCTCTGCATGGCATAAATGAGAGAAATAAAGACGAGATGAAAATTTGGTCCAAAGACGGCTGCGTTATCCCTGGCTCTTGCCATTCCTGGGCGCTCTGTGGTGGGGAAGTCTCTCTGACAGACGCGTTGTGAAGGCTCAGCTGGGAAGGAGGTGATCGGTGAAGATGATGGTAGGAGCAGCAACTACTCTTTTTTATTATTATTTAAAGTAACTCGGCTGTTCTCCAGCCTTCTGATTCCAGTTCACAGCAATGCTTATTTCTGGCAGAATCCCGTTTTTAAGGGCCGAGTATCCACTCCTGCTAATTTACAATGGTATGGAAATAGGGATAGATGCACAAGTGAAGCTTAATGGGAGGAAAGGGGGGATGGGGTGCAGATTCCAGCCTTCTGATGCTGCCTTGGAGTGAAAGGTGACCCAGTTTCTGCAGTCATCTGTCACGAGCTGCCTTCAAGCAGCGTCTCAAGGCTGTTTCCCCGCAGAAGTGTGTGTTGTTGTTGCAAGTCCTTGGAAGATAGCAGAGATGGATGGCAATATCCCACTCAAGAAAACAACGGGGAGGGTCTTACTGCAGGATCAGTGAGGCTCTGAGGTAGTAATACAAACTTCATATGTTCTTCAGATCTTCCTGTGGGAATTTTTTTCTGGTAGGGTTTTTCTGAATGAGTTATATCCTGTGCACTTCTTTTCTCTCCTCTATGCCACCCCCAAGCTTCTGATTTCTGTGTCCTTTTCCCTTTGGCTTGCTTATGCTGAAACAGGAATATAGATTTCACAGTTCTGTAGCCATCTTTGTCCTTTTTCTCCTAAACCAAACTGGCTGCAGCAAAAGGCAGCAGGGGCAGATGGATGTGCCTGCTGGTGGAGGTAGACATGGGGATTGGCTTTATATGTGCGAGAGGGGGATTTGCACGTGAAGGGGCTTTCCTGGCTATCCCTGTGCTGGCCATCATCACACAAGCAAAGTTCTCTATGGCTTCCAGTGTTTTTGAATCAATTTAAGTGAGTACTTTTTCCATAGGAGAATGAAGGTGTGCCCAATGTGTTCGCTGGTTTAGCGGAGCGTTTTTACAGTTCCACCTGCCTTGCTTTATTGTGTTTGTGGCTGAGGACTCAAAGCCTTTATTTAATGGCCTGCCGTGTTGCACTCAGGAGCTGATAAGTGCCTATCACTTGGTTAGGGTACTGGAGGTGAGAATCTGTTTTCAAGCTGTTTTATGTGCGCGAGTGTCACCCACGCTGCTTGGTGGTTCCATGTTTAGTGTTTCACCGCCTGAGGCTAAACATCTCCAAATCCAACCTGTGACCGAGATTAGTGTGACAATTTCTACAGCAGTCTGCAACCGTGTTCTTGGCACTCGTCCCCGAAAATGCTCCGTGCTTCTGCACTCAAACTGCCCTGGCTTTGTGAGCGTGAAACCAGTGGGGAAATCCACTCGGTACCCCGCAGGCAGAGTTTGTTTTTGCTCTGTTTTGGGGAGGCCAGACGGTGAAAGTGGTGCTAAACATATTGTGAATAAAGCAGACTCCATGGTTCATCTGCGAGCAGAATCCTGTCCTAGGGTAGCATCTCAAGCTCACCTGCTAGAATAAACCTTCCAAACAGATTTTGAAGCTAATCTGCGAGCCCATATGTCTTTCTGCCTTCTGTTCATGCCTGGAATGGCAGCTTAAATAGAGCAGACTATGGCCACAAAAAGGCAAACTTTTCACACATGCAGAAAGAATAAATCATGACTCAAAAAAGGTTACATTTCACATATGGACTAAGGAAAGAGCAAGCTAATTTAGGAGAACATTGCAAAACTTCAGCCATGTCTATTCACAGCAATTGCAGTTTACACTGTGGCATTATCATCTCTCCAAAAAGCATGTTGATACTGGGTTGGTGTTTTTCCAGTCTGTTTTCTTCCTCTGCCAAATGCAGCCTTCCTGAATTCCCGCTTCAGTCCTTGAATACAGGAGGAAGTTGAGTAACACTTACTTCTGGGATGTGTGTAACAGGCCCTGCGTGTATCTTGTGTACAGGAAATCAGAGCATGCCTTTTCCTGGGAGGATATTTTTTAGTTGAGAAGACTAGGTTTTGTTTTCCTCTTTGCAATCTCAGTCCTATGTGACTCCTTTTCTGCTAGTTATCATTGCTCAGGTGAACTCACACTGCTCTCTGCAAATAATTGCTGTGTCCCATGTCCAGAATGAAAAAGCTGCTGTGGCGAAACTGCTAACAAGCCTTGGGGTGGAGAGGGGTCATCCTTGTTGCTTGCTTTAACTTATGGAGGAGACTGAATGACAGCAGGGACCTGGACGTGACGGATCCGGGAGCTATTGCCCAGTTAGCTGCTCTCTGCGAGCCTTGAGGTGAGATGCTGGCAGGCAGGCACCTCGCAAACCGCAACGGAGAAGGGGAAGCGGAGAAGAACTGGAGGGGAGAAGCACTGGAGGTCTCAGGCCCTCCTGGAACAGAGGAGGAACATTAAGACCTGGCATCCTGAAGGCTCCAGTTATGGGGGTAGCTGTTCTGTATTCTTTGCAGCCAGCTCACCAAGCACCGATCAAATCACCGCTCTCTGCCTTCCTCCTTCCTTCTGGAGACTCCTAGTTACTTGCAGCACCAGCATTGGGGTTTCCTGTGTTTTCTGTCTTCTCCACACAAGCATGTTCTGTTCACCTCAGCAGTTCTTTGAGAGCTGCTAAAAACAAACATAAAGGCCAGATTTCTTACAGTTCAACTCCTGATGCAGTGCAGAGAAACAAGCAGCGTTCCTGACACACTTCGGGCAGTCACTTATCTAAAAACATCGTTTCCTACTGAAAGATGAAGTGCTATCATTTGAAGTAATGTTTTTCATTTCCCATGTGTTGAGGGGCTTACCCTAGAGGCACCATCCTGTTTCTTCAACACAGTGCAAGGACACGACCTCTCTGTGAGGAGGCTCTTTCTGTGTCACTGAGGTGGTGAAGACGCTTGGCCAATGTTGATGTGAGCTCTTGATGCTAAACTTGATGGAAAACTATTTCTCTTTTTTTTTCTGTCTCCTTCTACCTTAGTTCCTGCCGAATCTTACTGCTCAGTGATGGGGCAGCACCTGAGCTTTCAGAAGGCTGAGGTTCAGTCTTGCTGAAGGCTCTTGCATAGTCTGCGTATGAGTGTGCATGCTGGAGCGATTTGGAGCAACGCCTCATTTCCAGACTGGATTATAGCTCTGTGTTCTGGAATCTGCATCCTTCCTGCCATCCTCCATTTCGCTTGTTCTCTGCAGATTTTGCACAGTGATTCACCAGGCCTCTGAGCCATGTATGACACAGGTGTTCTTGCTCTGTCCTGTTGGCAAGGAAAGTCAAGTAAAGGAATGGGAGTTCCTCCTTTCGTAACTTGAGTGAATGAATTCTCTCATTTAGATTTGTCTTTGTGAAAATAAGAGACAATGACTAATCAAAGTTCACTGGATGCAGAAAAAACAGTCAAAATGAAAGCCTTTTTCAAAATTACATTTTATGCCTTTATTAAAGGTTACATAAGGTACAGATTTATTTATTTCTGTTTTATAGATATAAGAAATTACAAAGGAGAAATAAAAATATAGTATCTTAAGATATTTTTCTACTTCTGGTAATAAGCAGTTAATCATAATGCATTAAGGTGCAGGTAACATAAAGGCAGAAACATGAAAGTATCAGGCTTCGCTGTCAGTTAGCACTGAAATATTGTATTGTTTTCTTTGGAGTTCCAGAATCTCCATTTTACTTTTCAGTCCTGTACTGATAAAGTGTAGTGACTTTTCTTCTAGGTTAGCTGTTAAGGGATAGAAATATAGGAGAAAGACAGGAACGATAATGCTGAGCACAGAGAAATGACTGCAAAGAACTGCTCTTTGATCATGTGTAACTCCATCTCAAAAGAGATGATGAACAGGTACAGAGGAGCAGCCTCCTGTTTTCTCTGGTGGATCCGTGCCAGTGAACCAGCTCTGAAGGAACCTCTGTGAGGATCCTCCCCTGAAGGCGCTGGGCTTTGACTCCGCGGCCACCCATCTCCAGGATGCTGCTGTGGGCGTGAGGAAGCCGGGGCACATCTGCTCTGTGTACAAATCTTAGGCGCCCTGTTCATTTTCCAGAGCCTCATTAGTCTCTTCAGTGGGATTTGAACTCTTGAATTACACTACCTCCATCTCAAGGTGGAGATTTGCTCACCTTTTTTCTTTTATTTTTTTTTCTTATATTTTTCTTATTGGCAACTCTTTTCAAAAATACAGTGCCACATTCAGACCTGGAACTGAGGTCTGCATGGCAAAAGGAGTGAACTTGTCCCGTCTTTCTTAACTGGAAGGAACATGAATTTTATGCAACATTCCCTTACATGAGATCTCAGTTGAATGATTTCACTACATTTTTTTTTTTCAATTAAGACAAAGAAGTCTTCCTCCAAAGCACCATGTCTCAACACTTACAATTCTGGTACATCTTCACTTCATAGGCAAATACCATTCAGAAATGAGCTCTTAAATATTGATTTACAAGACGTCATGGTCCCTTTTCTAGCTGCACTGATCAGACTCAGCAGCTGGTGAGGATTTTCCATGTTCTCAGTCAGACTTGGTCAGAGAGACTTTCCTCAAAAGCTCTCCCAAGCTTCCTAAGCAGTCGCATGGCATCTTGTTCTTTACTTGCCTTTTCCACATTTTTCATACTGTCTCACTGCATGAGGGGTTGTTTTGTTAGTTTTGCTCCATGCTTGACGTTCTCATCACGTGGGACTAGATTCAGCGGCCATACTCTCGCTCAATACTTGCCATGAGCTCCTCCTCAGAGTAATCGTACGAGATCGTGGACTGTCTCTCGGGCTTCTTGTTACTTTCTTGTGAGTGCCTGCTGGTTAAAGGAATTAGTTATTGTTAGGAAAGAAAATCAAGTTCTGAAGGCACAAGAACCACCTTATTTTGCCTTTTTTTTGTGGAAAAAAAAATTGAAAAGGTGAAACAACTACAGCTTGCTGAGACAGTTGCTATACCACCTTATTTTTCATTCTTCACAAAAACATCTCTTGCTCATATTTACTATCACTTGACATCTATTTTATTCTGTTTCTTCATTACAGTAAAGCCTTTACAATACTCCAGATCCAACTCCCATAACCCTTTTGTCAACTTAGTTCAAGACCTAATTAAAGTACTGCTTACCTCTACACAAGTTACTAGTTTCAGGTTTGCATGGAAAAGGTTTTTCTTTTGTATCAGACCATAGTCTGTATGTCCCGTGGCTCTCTGCTCTCTCAGGAAGGCTGCCTGTTACTGGTAAGAATGGGTTACATTTCTACTGCTCTGGCGTTTCATACGTCTGCTTTTGAGATAGGGGATAGGGAGATAGATGTTAGGTAATTTTATAGAACACTGGGCCTCCAAAAAGTGAGGTCCTGTGTGCAATTTGTTCCTCCCAAACCACTTCATCACTCCAGGAATTTGGTTATGTCTTCTTTGTCTTCACCTGGTTAAATAAGAGATTTCACTTCCAACCAAAAAATGAACTTGGCCTCCTCAGTTTGCTCACACAGCTTACATTTGTTTTCATATCAGTATAATTCTTAGGTGGGTGATGTCTGATGTAAGATTCAGAAGAGAAATGGAATGTTTTTTTCCCTGGTATTCTCAGGAAGGGTTTATGTGTGATACAATGAAAATCAATTAATTCCCTGCATGATTATCCCCTCTTCCCCTGCATGAGAAAAAAAGAAGTGAAAAATCTTCTGCAGAATTTGAGCATTGCAGTTCACAGTACTCAATAGGTCTGTTTTATATTGTGCTCCAGGATGCAAGGGAAGCGGATGAGCTGGTTGTGTTCCCTTGACTTTGTAAGGAACTGTAAGGCAAGAAACTTGGGCCTCTAGAGTCAGGTTCTGGAAGTTTGGGCATGTTGCGCCATGACACGGATAATGCTGAGGTGCTGGGCTAGGGAGTACTCGTGTTGGTAAATCTGAGCTAGGTAGCACTGTGCCATCCAGCTGTGAACCAGGCTCAGATATGGGATATGGGCACTAGCTGAAGGCTCTGTCTGACCTAGGGCCCTGTCTCTCACCACGCCAGCTGCAGACTAGTGCTAGCGATGCTGTTATCAGTTTCTCTTCTCCTTTAAAGAGGGATGATGTTTGTCTCTAGTCATATGTGACTAGAGACACTTTTTCCTATGTGAGTGATACTTTCAAAAGTGTTAGTCTTCCATGATAGCCCATAACGGTCCTCCTTGGGCAAGGGAGTATCCATGAGGTTTCTGAAACAGGCAGGAAGCAACGTCCTTCTAGACTAATTTAACTGCATCTTTATGTTCTTAACTGCCTAGGAGAGAAGGACAATAAATCCAGCTGATCTGACCTAGCTGTGTCAGTGCCATGGCCTGCAGGTGTCAGAAACAGTTCTATGTTTTCCCTGGAACCACCTCGCACGGCAGCTGGCCCACGTGGGTTCCCCCCTGCATTCACACTGTGTGGTGCCCTCCATTGCCCGCTCCACTGGCAGGGCCATGGATGGCAGCATGGGGGATTCAGCAAGGAAGCTCTTCTGTTTATTCCTTCATTCATCTTCCTTCTCCTGACAGACTGCGAGCAATCTGGTTTCCACTGAAGTAAAGAGAATAAGGAGCTGGGCAGAAGATTTAAAATCAGTGTCCAAGAGCCAGCAGCAGCTGCAAAGCAAATTCTTCATAAGAATCAGAAAAATAAAGAAACGTAGAAAGCTGACTTAAACACACAATTGGCACACGATTTATTGACTGAACTCTGTGCTGTGACAATCCTTAAACTAATATTATATGATGAATTAGAAGCAGAACCCTTGGCAGCTTGCTTGCAGACCCATAGAAGATTCACTGTCTTCCCAGTAATTACATAATTTCTCACTGTTAATTTTTCTTGATGCCTGATCTGTATCGTGACCTTTAATCGTGGGAGAAAATCTCCAGGTAAAATTCAACCTTACTGAAAAATGCATGTTTTTAAAATGACAAAAGCAAAAAGCCCCCTACCATATGGATTCCAGATTTTAGCAAGAAAAAATAGTGCCATTTTTATTTCATGACCAAAAAGAAAGGGGGAAAAGCAAGTTGCTGCTCATTTTTTTCTATTGTTGTGTAAAAAATCTGTATTATTTAGTAGGGAAAATGGAAATAAATTGAAAAATGAGAGGTGCTGTCTGGATTCCACCATGAGGCCACCATACAGTGGGGCAGGTTACCCAGGGGGGGCTGTGCAGCCTCCTTTCTTGGAAATTTGCAAGAATCAATTGGACAAAGCCTGGAGCAACTGGTTGCTCCAGAAGCAGAGGAGGCCCCTTGCTGCTCTGATCTATGTAGCCAGGTCTGGAGATGGAGGGATTGCAATCATGTCAAAGCATTGCCTGCGCAGTACAGCAGAGGGCTGTTAGACTTTCCGATTCGGAAAATAACAGGTCAGTACATTGAGGCGGGGAAAATACTCAAAAAAACAGCTGTTCTGGGAGAGTGAAAGGCCTGAAAAGCAGTAATGCTGGGAGGAAAAGAGCTAACTGGAAAGCATAAGAGAGGAAAATTTGTGGTGTGGTAGAACAGCAAAGAAAAGGCTAATGCAACTCCACCGGGATTACTGTGCAGACTTCTGGGTATCTCATTACTAAAAAGATATTAACAGCTTAGAGGGAGGCTCGAAGGCAGCAATCAAAATGATTTAAAGGGGTAGAGCAAAGCAATTTAGGAAGAAGGAAAGCAAGAAATGAGCTCTACCTCATCTAAAGGCCTCCCTGTGTTTTAAGATTATGGGAAGAAGAATTTATTTATAAGGTAAAAAATTTATTTATAACGTAAAGACAATAAACTATGCATTGAGAAGAAAGGAATGCAAAGGGCAAAATCAGACCAAAAGTGATCAAAACCATCTTGGAGCAAGACATGGGGCATGGTGTGCCAGCCTCCCCAGTGGCTGGGATGGATGGCAGTGCTGAGATGCTGCCGTGGGCCATGGAGCTGGGCAGCTCCCTGGTGCGGGGTCGGGTGATGATGTCCCTAACAGGGCAGTGCATCACAAGCTCCTTGGCAGAAACCTCAGGTAAGTGTCTAAAAATTAGGTAGGATGAATCTAGGCCATTGTCTTTTACCATTTTTCTGAGGATGAGAAAGTTCAGGATTCATCATTAAAAAGTCTTCTGAAGCCCTTGTGACTGAAAAATGAGTCAAAAAAGTCTATTTAACTCTGATAGTGACACAGGCATTGTGAGCAATAATAACCATTCCTGGGCTGTATCACCCAGCCTGTGACTTACCAGGTGCTAAGAATGGGTCACAGGCCAACTACGGGGTGAAAAGTAGCATGATACCATAAAGAATACAAAAAGCTCTACTCCCGTGCACCTGGAAGGTGCTTATTAGTGCCTTAGATGGTTATCTGGTTTCAAACATGCTCTTAGCCAGACTATTTTTAAAAAAAGCAATATATAACCCCCATAAAAACAGAGGTCATGAATTTTCAGGCATCCCTTCCCCATCTGATGGATGCTGCCTCATTTTGCTGCCCTGCAGCTCTGTAGTGCAGCAGGTCTTCACCTCCCTCATGTGACTTCTCCCTTCACAGATAATATTAAGCTTGTGTTGTAGATGAGAGAGCTCATCCAGGGCAGCCTCCATACCTAGTTATTTTTTCACTGCTTGACATTTATTTCTTCTGTAACAGGTTTTATGGGTATTTTTTCAGTAAGCAATCCTACCAAGGCTAGGCTGATTTTAGTGGTTGTAACCCTAGACACAACAGTCTGTCCTGTGAAGGATGGAGCATCTACACAGGTTAAAAACCATCTCTCTGGCTTGAGGCACTTTGACTCCTTTCACAAAACTCTACCGTTTTGTTGAGATGCTCAAGCACTTCCAGAAAGTGCTTGCACGCAATTCTTGCCAGTAGAAATTATAGTCCTACATATCATGGTTGTTTGTTAGAATCGTGGAATCATTATGGTTGGAAAAGACCTTTGAGATCATCAAGTCCAACCGCAGACACGTGCGTTAAGGGCACGTGAGGGTGCGTGGCACCCTCGGTGGGGCGCAGACGGCGAGTGAAGGCCGCGGAGCCCTCAGAGCTGTGCCCCACGCAGAGCCCCACGGGGACGCTGGGGAGCGCAGCAGTGCTTAGGCCTCCCCAGCCATGGGGAGAGTCAATTCTGAGCGCTTCGGAGATCAGCAGTGCCCTCAACCTTGCTGTGGACGGCGCCAGGAGTGACAGGGCCTGTCATGTCCATCGGCGCTGCTGGGTGTTAGTAGGTCACACAGGCTGGCAGACGAGTTTTCCAGGTTTCCAGGTGCCTCAGGAGCCATGGGGTGGTGTGACAGACACAGAGGCCTTAATGTTTCGAAGATCATCTCTCTAGCGCCAGGATGTGATGGTTTAAACTGGTATTTTAAGCCTCTGAGTTTCATCTGGGTTTAACACGCGCATCAAAGTGTTCCCATTGCTCCTTGCTGCAGATGGATTTAGAGGCACAGCAGGCACTTTTTGCTTTTGTGTTTGGAAAGCTCATTTCAGGTTTATTTGCCACCCAGTGCAAGTCCCCCCTTCCCCCAGCCTAGACGGACTCCCGTGTCTACCTGTTGCAGTCCAGCAGCTTATCACAGGCTTTACCCTTACAGCTCCTGGGGAGGAAAGAGATGTTTTCCTCTTTCCAATCATGATGCAGAGCCCATTGGAAACCTGTGGTGAATCATGACCTGAGCTACGCACTGGAGCCCTCCTCCTTGGTTTTCTGCACAAACCCTATGAGTTTGCCACATGTGGACTTCCTAACTCTGCATTGCTCATGCCCAGGAATGAATCTGTGCACTGCACTAAGCTGGAGCCTGGATCTCTTCAAGCAGCACATCACTGGATTTTTTAAATAGGTCAGGACAGAATATTTAGCACTATAAACAATTTGATGCTATTCTCACTTCCCTTTAGCTCAGCAGGAGTTATCCAGGACAGCTTTGCCTGCTTCTGCTTCCTTCCTTCCAGCCTGTGCTACTCCAGGCCCTTCCACCTCGCAGCTGGAAGATGCTCTCTCCTCTGCTAGGTCCAGGGGCCAGAGACCGGCCCAGAGCCACACAGGAAGGCACGTGGGAAATCAGTGCATGCAACTATCTGTGGTGGGAGAGTCTGAGAACACGTGGTGGAAGGAGCTTTCTATGCCTTGAGTCACTCTGTGCATGTGATAAAGCAGACCAGCATAGAGCCATGGTGATAACGAAAGACATAAGCTGGGAGCAGAGAGCAGGGGTTACTCACTCATTGTCAACGTTGTTATTCTGCAGGTCTGGCTGGCTCCTTGTCAGCGAGGCCTTGAAAAGAACAAATATCAGATCATCATATATTTCCATTATTTCCATTTATATTCCAGTTATTTCCATTAACTTTAAAGTTATTTTTGTCTCTAATGGGCTATATCTGCATTTACACCTCTGAAGAGCTTTTGGGAAGTCAATACAGGTACAAGGAACATACTTGTATTGTGAGTATCCAAGACAGCAGAGCAGCTTCAGGCCATGGAAGTGAAATCACTGCATTTTACTCAATCAAACTTTTAAATTTCCTGAGAATACACACTACACAGATTAGTAAGTAGCAGTATAAAAAGATCTGGTAATGAAATAAGTTTTGGGAATGTAGACCTTTCATCCTTTCATCTGACAAGTCACTTCTGCTAGAAAGCACTCACAATGCACCAGCTCTATGCTGGCTGAAATGATCTGATCTGGAGGTGAAATATCCACATTTTATATGCTGCAATCCTGGACCTGTCCATTGAGGCAACAATGGGGCCAGCCAAAGCCAGGTCTAGTGGGATATGAAGTAAAAAGATGATCAGACCTTACGCCCACTGGAGCCCACCAAATCAGATCATTAATAAAACGAAGCCACCACAGGCAGGCCAAATGTAAAGTGCTCCCTCAAAAATATCACTTTCATCTTTTGGGGCTTCTTTATTGTACTCTCGTGGAGGAGTGGAGGAAAGGGGCAATGATCACAACTTTGCTAATAACTAGGTCCATTTTGTCTAGTCTTTATTTTTTCTTGTGTCCTCCTTTTCCTATTGTCCCTTTACTTTGATTTCTTTTTCTCTGTGCAGTCCTGAATCTGGTAGGCCTGATTCATACAGGTTATTTTAATTGCAGTGAAAATGTTTTGACTACACTTGCTCTTTAGCTGCTGCTCATGCAGATTTCCTGGAGCCAAGGCTTAAAGTGCAGCTGACTCAGATACTGGGAAGCAGGTAGACCCTTGGCAGCACACTTCAATTCCACACGTTTTCATGGGTGGGTTTTGTGCTGCCACGGTCACCTCTGCATCCCATGCTTGGGCTGGTGAGTGGGACTGCAGCAGACATGGGTCACAGGCTCCTCTCGACCGGCTCAAGCAGTTTCCATTTCTGGGGCTGGGAAAGGCTGCTGCTTTCCATGTTCTTTCTCATCTCAGGAGCTTGCTTAAAACTGAAAAATTAATTTTTACCAAAGACATGTAGCATGTTTTGATGCCTCTAGAAACCAAGCATACCTCCTTTCAGAGGAGCCCCTACTCTTGGCAACAGATTTGTTTTCTCTGGAATAGCCCAAACTGCTCTAGAGACTGCTCCTTGGATCAAAGTGGTGCTGAGGCTATGCGAGAAACCTGGCGGGGAATAAATGGAGCTCCCTTCTGGTTATTTAGGACTATTTTCTGGCCATCTCTACAAGCAATACAAGCAAGATGTAGTCCCTTGTTGTGATGTCAGGAAGATCCACCTTCCAGCACTCCTGCATGGAGTTTGGATCGTTTCAGGGAGGAGTCTGAGCTGCACAGGGGATTGCCCTTTGGTTTTCCTCCTTGCGGCTGACTCCTCCACATTACGAGCTGTACGTGGTGTGTGGGTGGAAGACAGAATTAATTAGTCACCAGGACAGAGCGGCTCTGGTTAGCAAAATCTGCTTCTCTGTGCAGAATTAGCTCCCACCTTCTCCAAGGGATCTGTCAGCAACAACATGTATTTCCCAAGAACACGTCGCATTGGCGCAGGTAGATCTCTGCTGACATCTTAATCTAGTGCATCAAGAAAAGCTGTGGGGGAGTGAAAATCAACTCCAGTCTACGCTCTCCCCCCTCTGCCAAAGTGTCCAGGTTTCAGGAGCTGTTTCCAACCCCTCTGAGAGGGGTTGGCGATGCAGCCATCCGAGATGACAAAGTGACACGATGGTGCAAGCGGCAGGCAGGACGTGGCAGGACGTGTCGCGCGATGTGTCGCGTGGAACTAGACAAAATAAGCCCGGCCCTCCCCTGCCTGCTCAGGATTGCTGTAACGCCTGCGATGGTGCAAGTTCAGCAGATAATTAGCTAGTGCTTTGTGCGGGTTTATGTGATGTACGCTTGACAATACTTTAATATTAGTGGGTTCCTAGCCCGCAGCTAAGTGGGTAATCGCTGGCCTGTTTGGCCTAGCCCCTGCTAACAGACAAATGAAGTCAGCTTCTCATTTCTGCAGCTTGCAGTCATCTTTCTATTACTCATCCAGACCGCAGCATGGCTCCCTGCTTTCAACCCTGTTCCTCGAATGGATCAACAACCTGTTGTGCTGGGTTCTGTCATACCGTAAAGCAGTGCAGCCCCAGAGCGACGCCTGGCATCGTCCCTTGTGTGTCCCTGAGTCCACACGGGCCCAGGTAGCACCAGGTGCAGGTGGGAGGGCTGAAGAGGTTCATGCCCCTTGCTGCTGCCCTGTCCCTTTGCCACATGCTCCGGGCTCTGCGGCAGGGATGGCTGAGCCGCGTGTGAAATAGCTCCTGAATCGCTTCAGGCTCAGATGTTAAATTCATCCAGTTTTTGGCTTAATTTAACACACTGAAATGGGAGCTACAGTGGCCTGAATACTGCTGCACATACAAGTCAGCTGCCCTCATGCTTGTGGGGAGCAAGGCAGGGTGGGGGATGGTGGCAGGAGCTCTTGCTATCAGCTGGTGCTCAAGTCAAGGTTCTTGGGGCGCCAGGTCTCTGCGGTCGCTGGTTGGGGTGCTGGTTGCACAGCCGCACACTCACAGCGTCTTGGAGCGGCCCACCTGGGCTATGTTGAAACCCGTGAGCTTGAAGGTTCTGTGACTCAACTGTAAAAATATCCTAGCATACAAAACTGACCAAATTCACACTGTCTATCTCAGATCATCATTACCTGGGAAGCATTCCAGGCCAAAGGCATGCCAGGGACTGCTCCAGCAATGAAGCTGGACAGACCACAGGGTTTGGTGCTGGGCAACCACTGCTTTATAGGCCCAGATGTTGCTCTGAGTCTCTTTACACAGAATGGTTAAGGTTGGAAGGGACCTCTAGAGATCATCTAGTCCAACC
>JAUBNY010000093.1:1187935-1207916 GCA_032275445.1 Crypturellus soui | reverse complement strand
GAGCTCATCAGTAGAGATGAGGTATGAATCAAATATTAAGAGTTAAGATGATAATGGTTACAGTAGCTCAAAGTAATGACATTCAAATGTAGCCAATACTTCAAGAGAAGCATGTTTATAAACAGGCAGTATATAAAACTTACTAGTATTTGTTAATAAGGATCTTATAACAGTGGATGAATGAACTTGACATTTTGTTTTTCCTAGACAGAAAGTTGAGAGGAAAAAAAATAATGTGCCAAGTGCTAGATGTGGGCTATTTCTTCTGTTCCACTGATTTGAGCAGCTCCTTTAAATCAGTGTTCCTGAGATGATTTTCTGAATCTTCTTTCCAGGGCTTGCATTGCGATTTTGCTTGCCTCATGTTCAAGCACTTGATACACAAACCATCAGAGGAGAGAGTAAAGGAAATAATCATGAATGCTGTTCTCATAGAACAGGTAATTTGCTGCTGCTCCTTGTTCGTAATTGAGCACAAATTTGGTGAACAGTTGGTTGTAAAATTACCCTAGACACAGTGCAAAACGAATGCCATGGGTTTCTATACATTAAGTGATTATTTTATCTGCAGGAATTCTTGACGGAGGCACTACCTGTAAAACTGATTGGCATGAACTGCACTTTAATGAAACAATACATAGAATTTGTAGCAGACAGACTTATGTTGGAACTGGGATTTAACAAGGTAAGACTCACAACAAGCTTGATTCATATTAAACTTAATTTCTTCCAGAAACTAGCAGCAATTTTGGTATAACTTCTAAATCCAGTTAGCAGGAGCACTGGCAGATTTTGTTGGGAGACCAAATAAAACTTAATCAAAAACAAAGCACTTCAGCTATGGCCAAAAGGAATGAGTACAGCAGAAAATGCCTGGGGCAAAGGTGGTTCTTCACTGTAAAGTGACCCCACCTCTATTCCCATTAGCTTTTTTGCTTTCTTCCCAGCTGAGCTCTTCAATACTGTTCTGAAATTGAGATTTGAATGCCCACATTGACGACATCTTTGCATTTCAGATATACAAAGCAGAGAATCCTTTTGACTTCATGGAAAACATTTCTCTGGAAGGCAAAACCAACTTCTTTGAGAAGCGAGTAGGTGAATATCAGAGGATGGGAGTCATGTCAAAGCCCACAGACAACTCTTTCACCCTGGATGCAGAATTTTAAATGGACTGAGGCCACATGACTTGGTGTGTGTGTGTATGCTCCCTTGCTTATGGGGAAACATTAAGCATATTGGGTCATGGTGTGACTTGATTTTTGTACCAAATCCCGTTCTTGCAAAGTGTGGTGATATTGGTACTTTTCAGAAGGCTAGTGTAGCTGCAGCAGTTTTAACAAGACTTTGTCAATGGTTTTAATTCATAGAATGCTTAGGTGTATCTTAAAAAACCAGCTGTTCCATAAGCTGCTCTATTTTGTGAAATATGGGTAGCTGCCTTCTACACGATGGGAAGTATCGACAATTACCACTAGCTTCTGCAGTTCTCCCCATAAAGAAGTGATTGAGAAATTCTTGTGTTAAATTTTTGAATGCTCTGCAGAAAACTGGAGGAAGCTACATGACCTCACTGCTTTCTTAGCAGGTTTTAAGTTTACTTTTTACTATTTTAAAAGTTTGTACATAAAGCTGGCACTTTAATGTTCAAAATAAAGAACTGTCTTGTAATACCATGGAATGGTAAAAAATGTCTAAATCTTCAGACTTGTAACTAAACTTTCATGATTTGTAGTTTTTTTTCTGGTGAACTTGAAGGGATGGTGTTGTGAATCAGTGTATTGATTCTGAAATTGATCAAAGTACAGAAGCTAACCTGGTGTATGCAAGGTTGGACAGTTTATTAAGAGTTAGCTATCCTGGGTACTGAAAAACAGCATGCAGCTGGTTTCTGGGCTTAATTGCATTTCTTTAGCATCTGGGATAGCTAATTCATATGCAGTTTGTTAATAAAGCTGGGTAGAACCAGATGTCTGCTGGCTTCACTGCTCCAATGGGCAATATTTTTTGGGGGGGATTTCATACTTTATGAAGGAAGGAATACTTTTTTTTGCAGGAACTTCCCAGCCATTTGGCAGCTGTCACACCAAATAGCTACCCTTAGGCATGACTTTCAGAATTACTGCATATGTGATTAAAATAGCTTACAAGGTGAAATCAATAAATTTAGTCTAGAGCTTGTATTAATTTCTATCCCATATAGCTGAGTATTGCTTTTAATGCATAACAGCACTGAAAGGTGCTATGTTGCTGTTACCATATACTAAAAACTGAACAGTAGGAATAAGTAGGTTTAGGACATTTTAACTGTGAAATTCTTCTATGCTCTCAGATTAGAGCTCTTGCAGATGATTTGCCATGAGGCAATCTTAAATAAGAATGATAGAAATTATCTGCTGCCTGGCAGTGTGTGACTGTTCTTCCTTCAAGTCCCTAAATCCAGCAGAATGTGCATGCTTTCAAGGCTATCCTAGGCAGTGAAATCATAAGGGTGTTTTTTTCTTTTTTTTTTTTTTTTAAAGAAAAAACCCTAACCCCCAAAGACTAGAATAGAAAGAGGATACTGGTTTCTTAATAGATGATTCTATACTGCCCTCATGGGACTAATTTGCTAACACGTCAGGGGTCTAAGAATATTTTCCATGGGAATTGGAGTAAGGATACATTAAGTTGAATAACAAGTCTCCTTCATTCTGAATCACTGAGGCTGGTAATTCTTGTTGCTAAAGTGATCAAGGCAGGTTCATCAGTGCTCACTGTAGATCTGTATGATTAGAGTATAAATGGGATGGGTCAATAATGCAGTGGGAGATAAAGTTGTATGACTTAGGCTCATATTTAGGCACAAACACATATGTCTATATACATATATATGTATAGGTAGATGCTGTGTGGATGTAGAGGTTATAGGCAGGA
This sequence comes from Crypturellus soui, assembly GCA_032275445.1. NCBI lineage: Eukaryota > Metazoa > Chordata > Aves > Tinamiformes > Tinamidae > Crypturellus > Crypturellus soui. The sequence continues at coordinate 1,205,000 of JAUBNY010000093.1, read as the reverse complement.
CAAAAGATGCTAGATCCTGCCTTCTAGTAGGATCTAGCTATGTCACATCTATTCCTGCTTTATTCTGGTACATGGTACTGTTTAGGGTGCAAAGTTTTTAATTTGAATCCTTATTTCTAGGACTAATGAACTTTGTTTCCAATAATAATTTATCTAATAGGGCCCTTTGGAATGGCTGTGTGAGGGCCAAATGAACTTTTGGTAATCGCAACTAGGAAGAAACTTTTAGTTAAGTGTTACACTTGCGGGGTAATATTCAGATACTATAGCTGTGGATGTAATAGAGATGTACGTTAGGGAGGAATGAAGTCAGCAGTGGTTCAGCAAGAGAACAGGAACTGCTGTGACTAGTATTAATCTTATCCTCGTGTCACTGATGTCTAAATGACTGATATAATGCAGATGAACTTGTGCTGTTTAGAGTTCTGGAGAAAAGCTGCATGTCTGGTCTTGCCTCCTTTAATTTTCAGTTCTCACAGACACTTAAGTGCACCTTGCAATTGCTTCATTTCAATAGTTCATGTCCGAGCCTTGGCAAAGAACTTACCTGCTGAAAAATGATTGCTTCCTAATACAGCTGAGATGCCAGTTTGAGGCTTGACCCTCTTAGATTTGAGATGACTAAATTCTTGTCTTTGAAAAAAAAAATACAAAGAAGTTAGTTCTAGTAAAAATTTACCTGAAATGTTTCAGTATGTTTTGGAAGTGAGTTTGGAGATCTAGGAGTAAAGTACTGATGAAAATGCTTTTTATGTATGAATAGCAGCAGCTATCTAGGAGAGGTTCTAGTGCTAAGTAAAAATGTATTTAGCAGCACCATATCTAATGTCTATTAGTTTGTGCATTACTGTTCCCCAGCTATTCAATTCCTTTGTGTTTTTCTTTGAATAGTTTTAATATTACAATACTATCTCAGAACATAATGACTTGACGTGATGTCCACTTGATGTATTAATTTCCTACTGTTTTTTAATTGCATGGGTGCAGGTAAGAAAGCTTCTGTATCTCTTCAACTGATGCATTTTCACTTCAAGTTACTTGCCAAATTTATTGGAAACCTTAGGCAATGTGGAGGAGTAACAGCAGCAACCTAAAGTTAAACTTGTCCTCAGGAAGTGACTGCAACATTAAAATGTAATGACAAAAAGAAAAACACCCAGATTTCTCAAATTTCCTGGAGTGATTACAGCAATTAGTGCATAGAAGAGGTCAGAGAACAGTTGCTGCCGTTCATGCCTGCAGCAGGGCACAGCCAGCCTGCACATCTAAAAGCGTATTAGCAGTCTGGTGCCATCCCTGAAGGGCAGCCACTTCCTTTACACCAGTCAATAACCTGAAGCTCTTGCCTGGCAGAAAGAAGTAAATGAATGGAGCTCATTCAAAGCCTACTTTTCACAGTCAGCGATGGCTCATTTTGTTTTAATCTGTTGATTACCTCTTGGTGCTTTGGTCTCACTTTTGTGCTCCATGAATTATGAAAAAGAAAATGCTTTTTACCAGAAATCATTTGAGAACTGGAGAAATCAAGTCCCAAGGACTGCTGTTTGCTGAGGCAAAGCTAGGTTTTAGGAGGAGTTTTAGGAGTTCACATAGCTTTAGCGACTGTCTCTAATAGTCTGTTATTGATGATTCACATGGCAGAGACAGTCAGTTGGTTCCTATGCTACAATAGAGCCTTTGCATGAAGAATGTCAGAAAGATTAAACTGACATAGATATAATGCATTTGGTAGGTGTCAGATCCTGGTGCTAGACTCTGCTTTTACAGATAAGGAAAAATATCTCCCTGATTGCTCTTTGAAATGGTGATGATGCTGCTCCTTCCTAAGCCTGCAGAGAATCTGAGAAAAAACTATTCTTTCATCTTGTAGGAGTGTATTGCAAACTTTAATGATGAGATCTTACTGTCATCGCTAATCAGCAGAAAAAATGGTGGTATTGGCTGAGCATGTGCTGTGAAGTTAAACAGGTAGCTGTGGAAAATGGGGTAAAGAAGGAATGCCGGTTTCCAGGCCCAGATGTGGATCTGGGAGTTACTTACACTCACCTGGGTTTCAACACAGGAACACGTGTTGTGCCCAGATGAGGAGGAAAAAACAAACGAACAGCAAACCCCGGGATACCGCCTGAGCTGAGGCTTTGCTGGCTGATGAAGGCAGCAGACCTCCCCACACAACGTGGTTTTGCGTTTGCTGTAGAAGAGTCTGGCATGAAGGTGTTATATACTTCAGAAGAAGAGATGGTGTTAAAATGTTAGTTTTTCCTACTACTGTTGCTTATCCTTTCTCCAAAAGTTGAAATACTATGATATGTCTCAAAGAAGAAATGATTTTAAAATAGAACTGTCTTTTTTCCCCCCAGCTGTTATTCATTCTTTTTTTTTCCCTCTGAAACTTCTAAAAATCAGAGAAAAACACCTTATCTGAACGGCTTTTTCCAGTAACCAAATCACTCTGCGTTTTCCCCAGTCAGCGGACAGTGCATGGCCCCTGCCATAGGCAACATCACTCCATTCGTCAGGTGTAGCTGGTGTGTTGCTGTGGGGCGGTTGCGCTCTGCAGTGCTGGAGAGCACTAGACTGGTGCTGGACGCTTGTGTCAGATTTTGATTTTGGCCTAGGGGTGAAGATGCCAGTTGGATACGCACCAGTGCTTATTAGGAGCAAGGGAGAAAAGCATCGCAGAGTGATCTCTGCTCTTGGTTTACCGGTAAGCAATTTGTTGTACCTTTTAAGTGTTGTAGGATTTAGCTCAAAGTAGGGGGCAGCCCTTAGCTTGGAGGCACCCAGAGCTCAGGAGCACTGAGTTTCCAAGAAAGGTTCTTCAGTCTTGTGATTTCTATTCCTCTGCTTCTCAGAGCTGGGGATGCTGGTAGTTGTTTACCTCCTGACCTCTCATGTTGAGTAAGTTGGTCAAACCTAGGACGGCTTGCGTGTTAAGAAGCCCTAACCCCTGTTTGCTATCGTGTAACTTGGCACACAACTCATTTGGGCCCAGCTGTCTAGGTCCTTGACCACTTAGGTAGAGCACTGGCTCGTTCAGTAATTTGTGGTCCTTCCCCATCAGCTTTAGCTACATTACTGGTTTAAACAATAATTGCTGATTAATAATGTAGGGAGCTTCTGTCTTGGCTAGGGAGAGGGCTGCCTCACTTACCCTTAGCCAGCTTGGAGAATCCAGTCCTCAGATGCTCTCCAAAATGATACCCGCTATCGTTTAGCTCGGAGGCAATTTTAAGCTTATGTTTATCTGGGTCAGGCCATAGCAAGCTCTGATAAGCACCGCTTTTCCGGTGTCATTCCGCATCCTTCTGCTGTGTGGCCGTACGGACAAGAGCTTGCCACTGCCTGTGGCTGTGGGGTCTGCATGCCGACTTGGGCTGGCTGAAGCTTTTCTCTTCCCCTTCGGAAAATGCTGCCTCATTAAAATATTTTGTCAGAACATCTCTCTGGGCCATATTCAGCTGGCAGAGTCCCCATGTGATTCAGACTCAAGATTAAGTATCTGGCTGTGACCACATTTCTTGTGGTGGTTTTCCCACTTCCTTTGTGCTGTTTTGTGTAATGATTTTGTTTTGGTGCGATCCAAGGGTTTTGGAATAGTTGTGTCAGCATTTGGGAATGGACCTTCTGCTCCCGAGCTGCTGCTATGGGAGAGACAGATGTGTTTTCCCAGTTGAGGAACCTGAGACTGCTATTTACTTGTGTCCTACCTGTTTTAATTTTAGCTTGTTTTTGTATGAAGCAGCGAATGTGCTGATGGATGGTTTTCTCTGCACCTCTGCTTCTCCTTGATATTCATTTAAAGGTTTAATTTCCTCTGTGAATTTATTTTCAGAGTGATGCTAAAACAACCTCCCCCCACCCTTCCTAGCAAACAAAAAAAGGAAATTTCTATTTGCTTCAAAAGACAACATGCCGCAGAGCAGCAGGGAAGCGTGCCTTGGCAGGGAGGCAGCAATGAGCTTTCATTAGATGAGCTTCAGAAGCAGTGTTTTAAGCAGAAAGTGTATTAGGGAGAGCATTTCACAATAAACTAATGGCAGCAGGGCCAGGTTTTCATTTTAAATGTCAGTTCTGGTTGTAAATTTCTATTATACTGCTTAAATGCAGTCTCAACTAAGAGGAGGGCTAAAATGTAATTCATGTCAAAAGAAAAGAAAATTAATTTCACATTGGATTTTGTGATACTTCAAAATATGCTGCAGGTTTATCCAAGTCTTCAATTATTGCTTTTGGAAAGTGTATGTTATTCCATTGATATAGCTATTACAGTATAGGAGTAAATATATATATTTATACATACACATATATAGAAACTTTAGAAGTTATTCTGATCAGGATAGCTAGTTTACTGCCATGTGTGAACTAGCACTGGTAAACAATGCAGAAACTAACAGGACTGATTTTTTAATACATGTTTCCATAAAACGGTTGTCCTTTGTCAAATTGAAAACTATTTACTATGCTAAGTAGGCTAATTTATGATAAGTTTTTAATCTTGCCACCTTTCTATTATATAGTAATGGAAAGTGCAGTTTCATAGCTAAATCCCCGGATTATGTACAAAACAGAATGCCTGGGTTGCATTTAAATTAATTAAAGCTAAAGTAATGTTTCAAATAAAACTGTTAAATATTGTTGTGCAGATATGCAAAAGCAGCACTTACATCCTCAAATAACACACGAAAAACAGATTGAGGAATATTTACGTATGCATATAAACTCAAATATAGCTGTTCAGGCTCTGCAGGGGGAGTGAGTTTTGTGCAGCTTGGGGAAAGTTCTTCGTGGTGATTCAGGCTGAAGACAGGCATTTAGGGATAGGCTGTGGTTGTGTTGATGCCAGTGTGTCAGGATTTGTTTGGAGGGGGGGCGACCTCTTTGCCCCTCAGAATTGTGCCCCTGGTAGTGGAGGTACCCTACGGATCTCTGCATCCAGCCTTGTGCTCCTGTGGCCTGCGATCCCCAAACCTTTGCTGGAAAACCACCTTCCTTTAGATTCCTGCCTGCCCTGTACCTTTCAGTTCTCACCTCTGCTCACTTTCTCTGACTGCTCTAACGTAAATTTTGTGAATTAAACCACTTTTACTGGAGTTAATCTAAAACCTAGTTTGGGTATGAACTATGTCAGATAGTGAGTTTCTCATCACATGCATTATCCAGAGGTTAATCACTAAAATTTACTGCCACCAAAATGTGTTTTTGTTTTTCTTTTTAGGGAAGCAACAGCAATTCCAGCAGTTCACATGACAAGAATGACACAGCCTTGGATCTGTGTGCTAGCTGGAGGGAGCAGCAGGAGTTAGCTGTGCCACTGGCTGGACCTGACAGATGTGCACCAGGGGGTCATGTTCCTGTCTTTTCACCGAGATGCTGCATGCCAAGCGTGATCTGTTTAGGAAGAGATGTCGAGCAACTGTGGCATCGAGGTACAGCCTGGGTTGCTGAGGCTTTCCTTCCCGGTGTGCTCAGCACTGTGCTGAGCTCAGTGGTGCTGTGTGTAGGTGTGCAGGTCTTCTGCCTTGTACAAGGTTTGGAAGCAGACCTTCTCCTCTGGGCCACCTGGATCTGCCTATTCTGCAGTGTGAATATTTCCCTTGTAACCTCACAGACATTGGACTACCAACAAGTACATCCTATGTCTTTAATTTTACCATATCAGGGTGGTGAAATGGGACAGCTGAGGACTGGAATGGGTTTCCAGTGGATGTGAGTTTTAACAAATGTCCATTACTGCCCTTCTGTACTCACTGGCCTGGATGTCCTTTCTGTGCTGTGCTCCTTTTCTGCACGCTTGGGACCAGAGCAAACATGCTGTATGGCTCAGGTGGAGATGGGCTTCTCGGGGTGCAGCCACAAGCTCCTTCAGGAAGGAGAGCGCCACGTATCTGCTGTTAATACACAGTTCTATCTGGAGAACTGGAGTTATGTCACTCCAACTGTGGGCAGAATAAAAAAAATCTAAGGGGAAAGATGGATTTAAGTGTTAACAGTCTTGGAGTGGATGGGAGGGTGGAATGAAAAGAAAGCAGAGAGGGGTACTTCTAATTTCTCTATTCAGAGCCCATTCTTACGTCAAAGTATGGTCAGTCCAGGAATAATTTACACTGGGTGGAATCACACAGTGGATATAGGGAAGCGTGGGTGTTAATCGTGGGGTAGCTGCATCTGGGCATACCTGCACTTCCCCACTCCATGTTAAACGAGCAGGAGGTGATATTTAACCCAGGTGGGAAGCAGTACTTGTTTTAAGTGGCTTTACCTTAATTGTGCAGCTGACTTGCTGAGAAAACCATATATTGTCGATCTGGCAGCTTGTTTAAAACTACACACGGTGCCCTGGACTGAGCGGCTGAATTCTGAGCAGCTCCAGGGGGTTTCACTGGAGTGCCTAATGGGACGGCTTGGAGGACTTAGCCTCGATTCATTAAAACAGAAGCACGGAGCAATGCCAGGGAAATGGCCGCTAGAGGGGAGGATGAAGCTGAGGATGACACGGTGCTGCTCAGCGCTGCGCGCTGCATCCTGTTCTCCTGCCGCCTGCGTCGGGGGGCAGAGCCGCCCCAGACGTGTCCCCGTGCGACACTGCTGCTAGAAGCAGCTCCATGGTGGCCCCTGCTGCGGCCCCGCGTGTGAGGAGCCTCGTGTGGCACTGCCGCCTCGTCCGCACTCGCGTGGAGAAGGCCTCGCGGTGGCGGAGCTCACCCAGGCAGCCCGGAGCGCCGTGGGCCACCTGCCTGCGACCACCGCAGCACCGCAGGCCGCCTCCTGGGGGCACCTGCGCCATTTCATTTGGGTTCCACCATCCCCCGCTTGCCATATGTTAGAGCAAATAAAAGGCTTATCTTGTGTCAGCCGGTCCTGCGTGTGCAGGCTGGGGGAGCCCAAGTAGACCTGCCATGGAAACGGTCCAAACCAGGAGGGCTGGGCAGCTCGCTGAGGGTGCTGGGCCCGCGGCCGCACCGGCACCGGCCGGGGCTGTTGACAGAGCAGAGGGTTGTAAGCCTCGTGCTAAATATTTGTGGGGAAGTCTGCTGGGCAGTGGTGGGTTTTATGACACAGTAGTTAAAAATAGAGCTCATGCTGGTAAGTGTTTGTTTTTACTGCATGTGATGTGATTATTGTACCTTTTTTTTTTTTTCTTCCCCAGAAGAGCCCTGCGTTTGTGCAACTGTGTTCCCCTTGAGTTCAATCCCAGCGTCTTTGCAGATTGGGCCTTTTGTGCCTCTTGAAAACCAAGTCTTCAGGTAGAACTAAAAACGGTGGGGAAAATGGACTTTGCAGTTACACTGGCAAGACTATCGCTCCAGCAGCTCCTACGTCCCATGTTCACCTTGAAGGAGTTCACCAAAGGGAGACTGAGACGGATTTCTCACCCTTGTGTATTATTTGGCAACCAGATTCACAGGCTTTCCAAGCTGTCCGTGCTAAAGAGAGATGGATCTTGCTTTCCCTCTTGGGACTCTGGGGCTAGGACCCAGTCTTCGTGGCAATTGGTCAAACTTTGAGCTGAAAAGTAGCTCGGTGTGCTTATTTTTTTCTCTGGGGGCAAAAACTTCAAGCCAAGTGACTGGTTGCACTTTGTGGGATGTTTTGCAACCTTAGCACTGACTGATGGACCCTGTGAGTTCCTTTACTCCTGACATCTGTACCCATAAAGCTCTATTTGAAGATGGTACTAGCTTGTAAGAAAATTCAAGCCTGTATGTGAAGCCAGCAAAACTTTTTGAACTACTGGCCTCTTAATACTGGTCTGGAAGGTGTGAACTTCTGAGTCATACTTTGCTATCAAAAATCTATTTGGCCACATAGGAAAGCCTTGTTGGAAGCATGTATGGGTGGATAGGTAATCTGTCTCTTGCATTTGGTGGATGAATGTTATATTGCTAAGGACTGTGCATAATAATAAAATGCACTGTCCTCAAGCAGAATATAGTATTCTTTCTCTCTTCATGTAGCTTTTATTTTGGTGTTTTATTAGCTTTCAAAATTAGTTTCCTTAATTATTTATGCCTTAAGCATCAAAGAAGGTTTCATTTTGCCTAGCTATGGCAAAATGGTGAGTCGGAAGAGGGAGTGCCAGTGTCATCTGAGGAACCTTGATATGTAAAAGAGGAAGTTAAATTATAAACTGAATCACCCTGTGTCATCAGTGCTACCCAAACCAATGTGTATGGATGCTATTAGCCTTGTCTTGCACTGCAGGACAGTGGGTCCTTCTGCAGAGCAAAAGCTTGCTAATTAATTTAAGCCTTGCTGTGGTGTCCATTCCTTGGAACAGGACTTTTGGCATGGAAGCCGCAGGTTAGCACCGAAGCAAGGTGGTTCAGCGTGTCTGCATTAGCTGTGTCTGCAGGGTGGCCAGACCTTGGAGCGTTGCTGTTCTGTTAATGTGGCAGCACACTGCTTTGAGAACAGGTGGCTGCAAGAGTGCACTATATTTTTTTGAAATTAAAAGAGGAAAAAAGCCTGATAGTTTCTAGAGCTTCCCCCTCAAAAGTGGACTTCTGGGGGAACTTGGAGATTAGCCTTTACTTTGTGAGAAACTTCCTGGAGTATTTGCAGGGAGAGTAATTTTCTATGAAGCAGCACTGGGCTGAGGTGAACACTTTTCCCTGATGCTGATGGTAGTGAAGACAGTTCTATGACATTTATTGAATAAGCTCCCCAAACAGTTGTTAAATATTGCATAAAGCCACTGCCCTTAGTCTCTGAATGACACATCACAAAAGATACATATTTTTCAATAGCAGTTTGCCAAAGGGATATTCATTTGTCTTGGAGAGCAACAGGCATGGAACAGGCATGTGGCAGGGGGACGAGCAAGTGCCACGTGCAAGTTGTCCTGGGATTAGTCTTGCCCAAGCTTACATGCTTGTGGTGGAGAAATTTGTACCTAGCCTAGTAACCCTAGACTCCATCTAGGACAACAAGGGAAGAAGGGATGATTCATCTAAATGGTGTCAAACACCATTTTACAGAGATATAGTGCTTACCTAAGGGTGGTTTTCTCTGTGTGGATGGCACTGTGATCTCGGTGACCAGCTCCTGTATTGGCACTTACATCTGGGCAAATGATTTCCAGATCTCGGGGCTGCTGGGAGATCCTTGGTGCTTTTGGAACCTGATCTGCAGCTGCCTGTGTGGGGTCCAGCCTGTGTGGGGTCCAGCCTGTCACCCATCAGTTTGCTCTGCCCTTTTCTATCTTCCTGCTGACCAAAGAACAGCCTTTGCTGAATGGGCCATTGGTTTGCTGCTTAATCCCCGGGGTCTACGTGATCGCGGGGAGCCGCGGAGGGCGGCTTACACTAATGTGCTGGCCCAGGCGGCCGCAGTGGGAACCTGAGCAGCTAAATCCAGCAGCGCCCATCTGTCAGTGCTGCCCTCCGCCGGCTCGTGCACTGTTGTCCCGGACTGGCAGGTGCCAAGGCCTTGTTTTGGAAAAGGTAAATAGAGATGTAAAAAAGGCATTTGTGTGACAGCCATTTTGATGGGAACTCTAGTGCATCATCATGTCCATTGCAGTAAGTCCTACCTGGCAACTTGCATCACTTCACCTGCCAAGCACATGAATGCCCATCTCCCAGTCTTGCCTCTGTTGTTCCTGATCTCATCTATATAGTTTTTTGCTTTGATTTTTTTTTGTTCCTTTTTTGCATGACCTCTTTTCACCCGTCCCTCCGTTGTGCTTTCTCCCCTGTCTTGCCCTGATGGTTTGCTTGACATGGAATTCAAACAGTTGAAATAGGGAGTGTAAACTGCATGTTCAAGCTGAATTTTCTGTCTGATGCCTGTATCTTCAAAGTGTCTGGAAAAGGGGAAGGATAAAAGGATGTTGACGCTCTTCAGCATGGGGGGTACAAGCAGTCCTAAGCCCAACCTGTGCTGCAGCCCTGCCCCTGCTGAGGTTGAGCACAGAGACCATCTGCATGAGCTATAGGTCTTGAGACAAAGACTTTCTCTTGCAAAAAACGTATGCACAACCCTGAAATTTAGGTCATGCTTAATCTACATGAAAGATTAACAAATGTTGTTTATCAGCATGGACTTAAGCTGCAGTAAAATTAATAAAAACCCATGGGTAGTAGGCATTTTATAGAGATATAAATTACTTATTTACATTTTTAATTTACATATTTACTACAAGATATGTAACCATTCATTATGCAGCTCTTAATCACTGCTGACTGTCTATGTGCAGGTTCTGCTCAGTCTGGAGGAGGCCTGTTGCTGACTGAAGTGGCTTTTCCTGCGCTCTCCTGCAGCAGCAAGAAGCATTGCCTGAGATTCTCTGCTTTAGGTATTTCTTTCTGATTCTTCACTCATTTCAGTGGCAAGTCCCCAGACGGAGAATTTCCTCCCCTGCTTGGCTGCTAATGTGTTTGACAGGTCTTGGAGGGAAGAAACTCCAACATTTGGCATTTTTGCTTCCATTGAAGGACCAATAACAAGGACAAAACCTGCCCTTCTGGTCATATCTTTTCCTCAAAGATGCACCTTCTTCCAGCCCCTGGGCTCCCTTTCTGCTATGCTTTACCCTGGGGTTAGTCCCAAGACACCCAGGGGCCGTTTGATAGTGAGCAGGACGTTGCATAGCTGCGCCTGTGTGCGTCGGGCTGGGAGACAGCATCTGCTATTGCATGTGGCAGGTAGCGTCTGGGATATTTGGCAAATGTTACTGTGAGCAGCCTCACGTGGGAGGGAGCAGAAATTTGCTGGCAGTATTAAGGAGCTAAAGTGAAAGATGCAGCAAACTTATTATCAGGCTGTTTTTTGCATTTTTTCCCCCAGACTGACAGGATTAATTTTTTCATAAGCGCATTATTAGATCCATGAAGAAATAAAATGCTGATGCAGACTTTGCTTGGAGCAAATAATAAAGCACAACTTTTCTTCTGTCTTACAAAATCAGTGTTTCCCTGGAAGATGGAGCATCTGCTACGGCACGCTGGCTTTGTTGCTCTTAGAGCTGCTTGGCTATCCCAGAGCATGCTGCAATGAGGGAAAAATCTTCCTGGTGAGCTCAGCCTGCGCATTTCACAGGTCCTGTCGCTAAACCTGCCCTTGGAAAAGCCCTATTTGCAATAGCTAAAGGAACCAGAGATTATTCCCCAGCATCAGTGTTTTATCTGTCTGTTTCAAAGTACTCAAACGCTTCCTAGCCATAAGGTTTCAGCCCAAGTGCTTGGCAAAATCTTGACAACTGAACCTGACACTTCGTAGGAAATGTTTCCTGGACATGTCAAGAGGCTGCTAAAACCCAGGATCAGTCCTCAGGCTCCGGTGTGTGGCTGCTTGTGCAGCCTGCTGGCTTTGTGCTTGCAGAGAGGTGGTGCAAAGCTCTAGGTGCCAGTGGGTTCCACAGGGATGCTAAGGGCTGCCTTTTTGCTCCTGGAGAGTCTTTTTACATCCAGAGCGTAGCTACTCCACAGCCTTGATTAACCTTGCCCAAAACCCAGGGTACCTGCCTGTCCTACCAGCCTGGCTGCAAGAGAAGCGAGCGGGCAGTGCCCAACGATGCTGCCCTGAGTGGGGCCTCCCCTGCCTGCTCCCGGCCCTGGATTGTGGGTGACTCTGCTGCAGGGATTTCTGAGTCTACCTGTGCAACTCGTTCCTTGGGGAGTAAATAACCAAGTGCTAGGCAGGGGTAGAGACTCCAGACGGGCATCCCTAGCTCACTGCACTGCTGGCAGCTGGTCAGCAATTTGACCAAAATGTCACTTCTTTTGGTGTTTTGTTGCTTGATTGCCAGTGAGGCTGTAACTGAGTCAGAGGCTGCTAGGGAACCTGAGTGGGAGAAGAGGAGGAGGAAGGTAGCAGAGGCTGCTGGAATTGCAATGTTCCTTAAAGACAGCCTAGCTTTGATGTCCAGCCACTGGACTGGGCTCTGTCATATTCTTGGAAAAACACCTAGCTCCTGCTTCGGGTCTCTTTTTCCTTTCCTGCTGCCCGGGAAAGGCTGCAATATTCCAGGTATACGCGATACGTATTTGATGACTTGGGCAAGCAAGGAATGGGGCTTATCCCAACCCTCTGGCCAAACTCAGTACAAAGCAAGCGTCATTTTTGTGCAAATCCATTGTTTTCAATGGTTTAATTTTGAAAGAGTGTTTTGTCTGTTTGCTTTGTTTTTTAAATAGAGCAGCTCCAGCATGGCTTGGTTTTCATGCAGTGGCGGGCGAGAGATTGATTCATTTTTATAGTTTATGCAAGTGCTTTTATGGTTAAATATTGTATGACTGTCTGGTGAATGAGAGCTCTTTTAGTTGCACATCGACCCCTTAGAGAAGCCCATTTGATAACGCAGTGGGAGAGAAAACAAAAGCTGAATTAATTACAGGTCTTCATATATTCTCTTGCAGCATTGGAATGAGCAGAAACAACTGAAGTTAATTGGAGCAATTGATAAAACCAAACAAAACTGAACAACTACAAAAAATACCAAATAGCTTTGGAGTTGATTTAATAATGAAATTAGCAGTGGAATTAATTAAAATAGGTGAAAGACAAGTGAAAAGATGAGTATCCCACAGTCTTTCTCTGTATTTTACTGAATTTGCCTTAGAGACTTGCATGTGGAGAGCTACAGCAAACGAACTATACAGAATGTAAGCAAACCCAAGTCATGTTTTATTCAGTTTAAGGATAGCTAAGATTTGAATTACATGCGCTTGGAATCTGAATCTAAACCTGTGAGTAGCAGGTTCATGATTTAATAGAGCATCCTCATTTAGTGATATTGCAATGCTTGCAGTCCACAGGCAGTAATTTTTAATTGCATTGAAAGGATCATTTAATTTAGATTATTCATCTTATCTATATAGGGTCAAATCTAAAGGTGAGGAAACCTTAATATGTTGACAATTTTGGAGAAATACAGATAGAAAAAAAAAGATTTTGAAAGTGTAAGACTTGGTAATTGTTTCAAATCTGAGTAGTCAGAGCCTTGAGCAAGAAAAAATATTTATTTAGATGTACAAATAACTATCTGTAGGAATATAAAAAGAAAAAAAAATAAAATTCACTTGATGATTCTGGGCACAGCCTGAGCCATATTGATCTTCCAGCCTGGCATAGTTCAGACATGCGAGTTCTTGTATGTAATAGTGTGGTGCAGCTAGAATTGCTCTTTTGGTATCCCTTGCCCAGCAGTATCTTTTTGCATTTCAGCTGATATAGACAGGTCTCTACCATCTCTCTAAAGCCATGCTTTGACTCATGCCTCTGAGCCTGGATACTAGCCTCTCCTCTACTGTATTTGTCCCGGAAGGCATGATGACATTAATCCCTCAGTCTTGTTTTGGAGACTGTGCTAGTTTTCTAGCTCAGTTTGCACCTGGAATATACACAGCTTGTGTTCTTCTTCTTCACTGTCTTCCTTAAAGCACTCGCGTGTTTGGTGTGCAGCGTGAACAGATGTGTTTCTTCTGGAGAGCCTGCATTATGCTTAGGACATATCTGCATGAGATTTGCTTTGAAGTGACTTGTTTTGTTGCAACAGCTTTATATGAAGTGGCAGGCAGTAGTTACATCTGAGCAAACAGCCAGTTACCATTTCACAGCCTTCCTCTTGCACATACGGGCTGCCTTTGGAGCAGCCCTGAGAGCCTACCCGTGCTGCTGTGGGCACCTGGTGGGGTAGCTGGAGAGGGGGTTTCTCAAGCTGCTGTGACCTCTTCCAGGCCCTCCTGTGGTTGATGATGACCTAATTTCCAAGTCTTGCCATGTCTTTTGTGGCTGGTTCCTCTCCGTTTGGCAGAGCGGGGTGGTGGGGGCGGTTCATAGCTACCTGCAGCCCTGTGTTTGCTGTGTAAACTCAGTGCTCATGTTGTGCCACAGCAGGAGCTTCCTCTTTGTTTCCTCTGGGTAAAGCTTCCTCTTCCTCAGACCTACCAAGCCTCACATGTTGGGAGTGAGATCCTGCTCCAAGATTCCTCTGCAGCTCTGTCACTCACACGACCCATCAGCAGCATCATCTCCTCTTCGTCACTCTGCGTATGACCTTGTGTGCTGGATGTGTCTATGGCCTGCAGCATCTCGTGCCCATGCTTGAGGAGAGGATGCAAGACCCTGCTGCTCTTAGGTGTCTCCTTCCCAGCCACTGCCAGGTCTCTGACACACCTGGGCTGTGGGGGGCACATGGTCCCCTCCTGTCTTCCAGGCTTTGAAAACTCTCTTCTTTCTTTCAAAAAAATCCCTCAGATTTTGATTAAGTATGCTGGAATTCAGATGGATATATTCAGTTGTAACTGCCAGCTGCCAAGAAAAAAACACATTCTTGTTAAAAAAAGAAAAGAATGAAAAGAATGCCTGAATGACTCTTGTAGTTTGGATTAAAACTCAGACAAAAGACTTTTGCTCTTTGTCTGTACTACTTACTTGAAAGACTTCATGGAAGGAGGAAGCAAAAGTTATCTAATGAAATTCTGAAATGTCAGTCCTGACTGTTAAAAGATCCTCTTGCACTAAGACTTGCAAATTGCACGTCATTTCCTAATTAAAAAGTGATGAGCGTAATAGGGTCTTTCCCTGGTGCCTCAGAGCATTGCGCAGCCAGACGTGCTGCGGTGATTTCACAACTGCTTGGGTGTAATCAGCCACAGCCACCTCCTGTTCCCTCTGTTCTTTTTTGGAGCTAGACTCATCAAGGAAAGAGGTTAAGCATGCAACCACTTTTTATTGCTAGCAAGGGGGCATTGAATGACTGATAGTAAAGAAATAAACCAGGAAAGTACATTTTCTCTGTGCTAACCATAATTTTGAGTTGAAGTCCAAGCATAATCTACTGTTACAATAAAGTAGGGAGTTTAACAAACTCATGTGCTTTCTGGTTCTGGGTCTCTCTTGAGATAATTTATCTGTTTCATTTACTTTAGTGAAGGCTGGTTGTAATGGTACCAGTTTTAAGGTGACTTTTTGGTTACCTCTGCCTTGGAAAATCACAGGAGTATATTTTCTGCTAGGGTGCAACTCCCCTTCAGCAGAAAAGAAATTTGGCAGTATAGATGAGGTATGCACTAATGCAGGAAGGTTTTTGCAAATTTTCCTAGTTTGGACATTTTTGTCTTAGACACTCAGTTGGCATTTCAATAAAATGACTGTTTTGTGAGTTCTGGCTGTGTCCAGCAACAGGTAAAAGGGTTTGTGGGCCAAGCACAGCACATTTTGCTGGGGCTTCCTGCCAGGACTGTCTGTAACTCACAGCATCGCATACTGCCACAACCCTGTGTGCAGAAACTCATCCTCCAATGCTGTTGGCTTCTCCGTGGTCACACTCCTTTGCAATTAGTTTATTTTCTTCCCAGCAAACAAGGTCAGGTTTGTATGGTCCCCGCTGCTACTGAGAACTGGCCAGTGGCTCTGCTGACTGGGTTCTGCTGATGGGCAGAAGGAGCAGCTCTTTAAGCTCTTTTTGGAGCACGTACTGTAGATGAGAGCTGCTTGGTCTTTGGGTGTCCAAAGGGAGAGGGTGGTCCCTGGCAGGCATGTTTTTTGGTCTCCGTTCTCCACAATGAAGCCTCTAGGGCCTCTTGCCTGACTGCTCCAGGCTTTGACCCCCTTTGGCACCTGTGCTGCAGCCAGGAAAACCCGGCATCCAGAGGGTGCATCCAGGACAGGGTGCATTATGCCTAGCATACCCTCCTCTACTAACACCCCCAAAATCTTACCCAGGAAATCTGTCTAAATCTTCACTATTCTCACTGTTAAAAACAAACAAACAAAACCCTTCTTGTTTGACTTAACTACCTAACTCTACTGATCATAGGATCACAGAACTATTAAAGTTGGAAGGGACTGCTAGAGATCTTCTAGTCCAACCCCCTTGCACATGCAGGGTCTCCTAGAGCACGTGGCACAGGGTGGCATCCAGGCGGATTTTGAAGATCTCCAGAGCAGGAGACTCCACAACCTCTCTGGGCAGCCTGTGCCAGGGCTCTGTCACTCTCACTGTCAAGATTTTTTTTCCTTAAGTTCCCGTGGAACTTTCGGTGCTTCATTTTGTGGCCATTTCCTCTTGTTCTGTTGCTGGACACTCTTGTTGCTAGAATGGACATTTAGACATTTCTGTTTTGTGGCTACCATTTAAAGGGAATACAACACCCAGGGCTCTGCTTAATTTCCCTGCTGGGATCCTAGTGGAGCCAAGAAGAACTGGAGATTCCTTAGTACTTTTTACCTATATGTTCATAGGCATTTTCCTATGATGTGATATTTTCTCATTTTGTGTTGTATGCAATGCACACAGCATTTGTGTGGCACGGCTGACTTGTGATTCATGGTAATGTCTTGATCCCTTTCTATTGACTTGCTGCTTCCCCTCTTCTCATCCTGTATTTTTCCATTGCCCTTTTGAATTGTATCCAATTTATTTACGGCTTGGCTTTATTTTTTTCCTTGATTTGCTTTCTTCTCATCTACAAATATAAGCTATATAGCCTGAAAATACATAGTTACACCTTATGTAAGGAGAGAATAACACTTTGCATGTCACGCTTACCTTTCAACAGATCTAGATAACTGCCTGTCTTTTCTAAGGCTGCATGAAATCACTGCCTGCTCTGTGGAATATTCCATCAGAACAGTGCCAATTGCCTTTTGCAGCCTCTCAGATTAGCTGTACTATAATACTGGGTAATTAAGTTGCTCTTCTCTTGTCCTTTTAGCCAAGGGTGCTGTACCCTTGCTTTAAATTGAAAGCTTGCAGGGAATATTTTTGCTTGTGTTGTGGCCCAGTATGATCCACGACTAGGTGCTGCAGCGATACCGCAATGACGGGACCAACGCTGTCCTATGGGGCATATACCATAACCACTGCACCTGTATGGGAGATGAGTAAATGTCAGCTCAGGCAAATCAGCCTTGGGTTGGGTGACGAGTTAGAGGAAGAACTGTTGGCCCTGAGGACACCCAGGTCTGTGCTTGAATCTCTGGGATGATAAATACCTTTCTTGTTACAGAATCAAGCTGGGCACCAAACAAATGCTCACACTGACAGAGCAGTTATTAGCAAAAGCCAAATCTACCTTCCTTCCTTTTCCTTCCTTTTCCTTCCTTTTCCTTCCTT
>JAUBNY010000093.1:1166378-1183793 GCA_032275445.1 Crypturellus soui | reverse complement strand
TGGCCTCCTCCATGGCCTCCATGGATTTGCTGCAGAGACTACTCTGCTATTGGGGTATGAAAAGCAGGTTTGATCTGGGAAAAATTAACCAAGAGATCACAGCTTTGGAATCTTATCTTTTTCAAATAGTTTAGTTCATTTATTGTGAACCGCAGTGAGTCTACTAGTGCATAAACACAAATCTCTGCAAAGACATCCAGAACATGTCCTCTGTCGTGTTTTTGGTTTCCTTGTGGAAGAAGTGTCTATTTTGTTCTTGGCACAAAACAGTAGGACAGTGCAGACAACAAATTTCTGTCTGTAGCAATTGCAGCCTGCTTTTGGTGAAGCTTTCAGTTTGCAAGTCTTGAGACTTCTTAAAAACATGTGTTTATCGTTTATTCGACTAAATACTGTCTTTATCTGAAAAGTTCACCATGTGCCATCTTCTGTCAGAACCGCCTACACAAAAATTATTTGGTTTTCTTAATATAGTAGAGCCTAGGTTGAAACACCTGAGCATGCTCTTAAGTTGATAGTCTGTCTTGTGACAAAAAAAAAACCTCTCTAATTTCAGAAAGTCGACCTGCTGCCTGCAGCCCACAGTAGGCAATGGCATCTCCTTGCAGTCTATAGGTCATGCTGCCCAATTTATACAATTGGTATCACGCTGGGCTTCTAGAAGCACCTAAGCAAAGTTAGGCTTGAAAACACCCACAATGTTATTCTCAGAATCTTGTTGTTTTGCATTAAATATTCTTTGCCACAGATGAGGCACTCATGGGGAAAAAGAGTTTGTGAGAAGGTTTCTTTGGTGTTGCAATACATGGATGACTTGGCCTTTGCAAGGTGTGATACTACTTCTTTAATCCAGTCTAGCCTAAATCTGCCTTAGCTTAAGCCAAGCAAAGCTGCAACAAACTGTATTTAATTAAGAACACCCAACAAAAGTGCTTTGGAGTGTTGCCTCGAGAGCTGTGTGGCCCAGAGTTTGGCTCTGGCAGGGACCCATCAACTTCCAGATGGTATCAGGTTTCCTTTTTGTCCTTGATCCCCTCCCAGAAGTTCCTGCTCTCCCAGACCTACCCATCTAATTGCATGTATCATCACCTAGCACTTTTGTGCAGGCAAAATGAACTGAGTTAGGGAGGAGAAAAACAAAAAGGAACAATTTAGCTTTTTTTTAAAGGCAACCCAAATCACTTGACTAAACCAGCTTAGGGGACTGATTACATGAGTGAGTAGCTATCTGCAGAGGGGGATAAGGCACCAGCTGTGCTGGTGTAAGAGGCAACTGATCCTGCTCTGCTGATTGTTTCCACCCTGCCAGACCTTCTGCCGGAGCAATCTGGGGCTGCAGGTGGATAAACGTGGCCAAATGCAAAGCGCAGGACCAGCTGGACGGCTGAAGCCTTCACTGCCTTGGGTGCACATCTCTGACAGAGTCAGTGCCAAGTCCCCAGATTAGACACGGCCAGGTTGTTGTTGTCCAAAGCATATTTTGACCTTTCAGACCGCTCTGCTAGCGGAGGAAGTGGAGTAAGTAATCTAGTTCCCATCTGGGAGCAGTAATTTCTTCTCTCATGCTATTAGAGCCAGGAGAGCACAATTTCAGTTGTTTTAAGAGCCAGATGAGGCTCTGCCTGTTGAAAACTTTGGAGTTTCTTTCTCTTTTTACATTTTCTAAGCTTTCTTTTTCCTCCACACTATCCTTCATCCCTGTGTCTTTCCTCAAGCAAAATGTCTCTTTTGTTTATAGACAATACTGCTCATCTTCTAGAGCTTGGAGGCAAACCGACACAAATCACTGAGAACATCCTTGTTCCCCAAGGCAGGTAGTTTTCCCAGCAAAGGGAAGTCTCAGGCTTATGTTGTTGTGATTACCAGAGTCTTTATTCTACTTAAGACTTTCAGAGTATACATAAATCTGAATCTGAAACCTTTCTTAATGAGATCCTCCATATAAATACCTATTGTGAAGCAGCTTTCTGTTACTTTTGAGTGTGTCTCTGAAGGCGGGAGTCCAATTGCTGTATTGCCTTTTGGAGGCAAAGGGATGAATCTGTCTTTCCTCATGAAAATAACATTTGCTTCATACCACCCCTCTTCATTTTCAGAGAGCTCCCTGCCATTATTTTGAATAAATATAAACATGCCTTATATCTACGTGCATCTGTCCTGGAGAGTTGCAGCAATCTCTGTGTTGATTTCCCAGGAAGAAGGGAAACTTGGGACAACCACAAATGATTCTTACAATAACATTAGAGGGCAGAACAGCAGTGGGTCCATTGTGGAGTGTGAAGCTGCCTTTTTTTCCTCATGAAAGAAAGAAAAGAGCTGCAGGGTTATCAGAGTAGAGCAGTCACGTCATTACCGCTTTATCTAGGAGTGAGATTTAAAAACAGGATTTGGGTAATAAATACAGGCTTCATGCTAGTTATTAAAATAAACACAGAGCAGCAAAGATAAGCCTGCTGCATTTATTCATGGATAAGAATGTAATATAGGAGCAACACAAATGTTTTGTCAGGGTAAAATTGCCTCTCCTGAAAGTACCATTTAATTTTGATTGCCTAAAGGGAGCTGGGTCCCATTTCTCGCTGAAACATGAAAGAAAGAGAGTTTGTGACCTTTTCTGGGCCATGGTCAAGGGGTCAGACTCTTCAGCAATTTACTAGTAGGTACCTCTCCATATACGGGCTTTTAACCATGGTAAATGTGGACTAACTCAGCTTAGCTTAGATGGACACTTGCAGTCTAGCTACCTCTCGTTTTTGTGCTCACAGTCTGCAAGTGCACACATAGGCCACCGTGGGGCATGGAGGTGTTTTGCTAAGCCTTGGTGACTGGATCATGGCCCTACTGCCTAAGCTTAAGATGAGAAATGACAGGTCAGTGTAGCAAATGCAAGTTGAAGGCAGGATTGACACTATTTAATTGACTGCAGTCCCCACCTAGGCCCCCGGGGCACAGGAGGGTTTCAAGGAAAAGGCAATGTAGGGTCCTAAAAGCATTCCCAGGAACTGCGTCCATGCCTAAGAGGCAGTATGGGAGAAACAATAGGCAAAGAAGAGCTCAGAAAAGGGACGTCAAATCATTTATGTATTTCATAGAACGTGCTGGGGAAAAAAGGATCCCTCAGAGATGGAGAGCTGCCAAGGTAAGGTGTTCTGAAAAAGCGGAAGAGGAGCAAGGTGGTGTTACCGAAGCCAGCAGTCACTGAGCGATGGTGAAAATGTTGCTTCCCCTAGCAGTTTTTTAGCAGTGGTCCCCAGTGGCTTTCTTCCGTCTTTCCAGTGGAAAGATGACTTGGGTAGCAGTAACATTTAGAACAGAAAACATTCTAAGTAGGAAGGGAGGAATCAAACACATGGGAAGGTGTGCTTTGTAAAGGCACAGAGGGCTGTCAGTCTTTCTCTGATTGAGTATGTCTGTAGGCAGCACTAAAGAGAACTACTTCTCTTTGGAACAGGAAAATGTTGTGTTGGCAAGTAAAGCTCTTGAGACCCTCTCTTGGATTTCCACCATGGTCAGAAGCAGCTCAGGTGTCGAGTGTTGTCTTGTTGGGACATATTTTCTTCTTTGCTCCTAACCCTTCATAGGGTAGAGTGAAGATCAGTAAGTTAGGAGGGCCGAGACAATGTTAATGAGAAGGCTTAGGTAAAGGATAGAGAAGGTTTAGGTAAAGGATATAATCTTGGTCACATTTGCTGTCAGTCTCAGCAAAGACACAAAATATTGAGGGATGCCCAGATGCCCAAATTTCAGGTTTGGATGGACTCAGATTAACTGAGAGAACATCTAGAAATAATGCATAGGATGCCTGGGATGTATGCTCACTGACTGCCTCTTCCAAGGCATTCCAGTGTAAGGGGAAGGAAGTCTCTCACTTGCTGGCATCACCATGCGCTACATGTTCTGCTCCAGAGCCTACCTTGAGAATTCCCTGCAGGTTTGTCAAAGCTGCCTCATGGCAATTTCTGTCTCCCTCTTTTAATGAACTAAATTATATATGAGAGAGCCAAAGATGATTTCTGAAACGAAAGAACAGAGGCTGCTGCAGAGCAGCCACTGTGTCCTCTGGCAAAGACTGGTCAGGGGACCAGGAGGACAAACCTAACCACAGATCTTGGGGAAGATGGTAGGGTTGCATCAGTTGTTTTCTCTCATTTGCTCTTAAAGGGAGGGCAGGACACCAGCCAAAAAAGCTTCACATGCTCCTGAACGCTGGAGATGTGATAATTTTGACCCCATTGGTACCTATGCCTAGGAGTTATATAATTAGTGCCATGTTCTTCTATTACCTTCCACTGATCATCTTGTTACCACCAGCTGATGCTCAAGTTCAGACTGTAAATAAGATGAAGCGCTAGTTGTACTTCAGGATTTATTTTCATGAGTAGATCAATTTTAATGAAAATTGGTGCATTGTAATGATAACCCCGTGGCTGGTTATCACTTGCCTGTCCTGTGTTTCCTGTGAAGCAATGACATGTTGCTGCTTCAGGATAAGTCTGCTTAATTGGTCTCCAGTTGCTCTCCAATGTTTCTGTAACATTCAGCAATGCTTATTAAAAATATTTCTCACAACTAAAGGACTGGCAGCTGTAACAGATTAGGGAACTGGGCTGGTATGAAAAGAGCAGAGAATGATGGAGAGGGGTATGTTTGACATCTACAGTTTCTTGCAAGGCCTTTCTGCTAATGAAGATAGAAAGCTGATTTCTCTCTCCTTTTTAGCAATGTTCTTCAATTGGAAATGGAGGATTTGTAGCTCTTCCCCATTTGGAGCTAACTACACTGTGCTCAGTGCAGCTAACTTTTTAATCAGTGAATTTACTAAAATGACTCTTGAATTATTAGAATCGTATTTAAAAAGGTAGCATGATTTTCCTTGTTGTTCCTTGCCTGTTGTCACCTTTGCTCACTGCTTGTCTTGGACATGTGCCTGACAGTCTTGCTTGTTTGGCACAACACAGAGCCACAGCTTTGTCCCTGCAGAACTCTGCAGGGTAACTAACAGGTAGTGAGAAGTGGCTTAGGAGAGGTGGTAAGAGACACCTCCTTAAACTACCTTGCAGTGACAGTGTGAGTGCTCCTTCCCCCATATTTAAAGCAGGCCTGTATGCTCTAACCTCTTTGCACTTGTCCTGGCTGGGCAGATAGGGAGATTTACCGCTTGCTTGACCCACCCCCAGGAGCTGCCTTTTGGACCTGTCCGCCTAGGAAAGGAGCCGAGAAGATTGAGGCTCCTGACACGGGCACAGCAGGTAGGTACTGAGAGTCAGGTGGGTGAATACAGACCCACTATGCACAGCAGAAGCGGGAAGAGGTAAGTCACAAGTGACGCCAGAGAAGGGTTTTTCGATGAAGAGACACTGGTTCTGCTATATTTGGAAAGAAGCTGAACAAAACAGGCTGGGAGAACGGTGAAGAAATACCAAAGGGTGTATGTAAAAGGTCACTTCAGTGTCCTTTGCTCTTTCTCCTATTCCAAGAACAGAGGCAATTCAGTGGAAATGGAAGTTAACACATCTAATAGGAATTGGGTAAGCTAGCTCTGTTTGCTGTCTGTCGGTGGGACTTTGCTGAGGCTAGGGTGCTCCAGAAACCAGGCTCCCATGTAGATGGTGAAATCCACTACTCCAGGGCAGGCAAGGATCTTGTAAGGTTTGTGTACATCGAATTTCATAGGAAAAAGCAGGGAGGCCTGAGTGCATCTGCAACCGCTCAGGCAAGGACAGCACTTTCCAGGCCTCTTCTGAGTCCTTCCTGCTCTGGGAGCACCCATGGTCTCATCTGGGGGCCAAATGCCACACTAGATGGGCAGAGACAGATGCAAACTCCCTTTCATTTGGCTGTGCTACCTTGTTAAGTGGCAGTCCAATAGAGAGGTTTTCCCCCATCTTCTTTTCTTCCTTTTCAGTTCCTCTGAGCATAGAGGGGGCTTGAAGCCATGAAAAGCTTTCAGTCAACATATGTGTTATATTCAACAAAATGGAAATTATGCAAGAAGGAGACCTTGCTGGAGCCTGCTCCTTGGTCAGGCTGGTCACAGCATTCCCTCCGGCTAACCTCCAAGAGGTCTCTAAGACACAGATGAGGACTATACAGCAGCTTCATTGTAATTCAGTCAAAAATCGACACATTTTTTTAAAGAAATTTAAGCTTCTTTAGTTCTGGGGCTTCTTTCTTTTATTTTTCCTCATATTTAACCTATTTCTATTGGGAAAGAGAGTAAAACTCCAATTGTTTTTTCAAAGGAGAAATATTTCCTTTTTCAAGGTAAAGAAGAAAACAAATGTTTGCACTAGCTACTCTGAATGATGCAATTTAGCCACCTTCAGAAAACTTTTAGCATTTTTTTCTTCAAACTGTCAAAATTGTTTTTCACTGAACCAGGAAAGAATAATTTTAGTCTCATCATGAGATGAAGCTATTGATGTGGCTACCAAAACTTTCTTGCTTTGATAGATGCAACTGGCATAATACATGGTGCCCTGGGAAGTCTCGACAGCCACAAAAGGCCACACTCAGATGGGATGTCAAACTGCACAGCACTTGTTAAGCTCCTGTGACTGGCAGCGCCTGTGCCTTTGCAACGACATCTCCAAATCCATCCAGAATGCAGAAGTACTCTAAAATTGTAGCCTTTGTGTGTGTATGTGCCATATGTTTTATTTATAAAGCTTTTAGAGATAGCAGCTTGTTCTCTAATTTATTTTGGGTTGGTGAGGAGGAGGAAATCTCATTGGCAAGATAGGGAATTGCAATCTGAATGTAAGAGGAATGTAAAAAATAGATTTTTTTTTTTTGTAAGTCCAAGGTTCGGGGCATATTTGCACAGATAATAATGCTTCCAAAATGATAATGGATTGTGTGTCATCCATTTGTAAAGCTATAGAAGTGGTAATGATAAATAAAATGATACGTCAAATTTTAAACTGCATGGGGCCTGTGCGTGCCACTCAACAAATACAATTAAGCGAGAGGAATATTTGCTTGCCTGCTGACTGAAAAGTTGCAATATCAGTGTCAGATTTGGCTTTCATTTGCACTAGGGACAATAGCTCTAGCTATTCTATTTTTGCCCATGTTTGATGAGGAGCTGCGAAGCTGAAGATGAGTGTATGTTTGCCAAGGCTGTGCTACTCTGATTCAGCGTAAGACCCGCCTTACTCCCACTAATGTGTTTGTACAGGGCTGACCATGACTGATGCCGCTGGGTGCACTCCTCAGATGCAGAAAATGAGCAAGTGCATATGGGGGCAGCTGAAGGTTGCACTGTCCAAAAGTGCTTTATGAAAAGCAATAAAAATCCCCATTAAAGTATTTGAAAGTGGCTTTGGAAGTCCTAGCTGTTCTAGTCAGGGCTGAGAGAGAATGCTCCCTTGTCTTTGCTTTGACTAGGTATTCGTGGCTTCTGACTCTTCTTATGAAAATTCTTAGTGCTTTCTGTCCTGTGTCTAACTCAGGTTCCTGTAATACAAATACTTCCAGTTGCAGCAAGGTTCATAAAAAAATTCATAATAACTCTACGGCCAAAATACTGCTTTTGTGGTTTCAAGACTTAGAAATTAACTTTCTCATCCAGAAGCATTGTTTTCTTATCTTTCAAACAATGGAAGTTCCTACTAACCATCAGCTACTTAGTACCTACTGCCTAGTGTCATGTTGGTCTAGTGTGTGGTACTAGCACTCATGTACATTACTAGTAAAATTATTTAAGTATAAAGAAATTTGATGCATTGGCTCTAATGATAAGACTCAGTGCTGTTCTGCAAGATACATTAACAGATGATGTAACTCCTCAACAAAACTTGATGCTGAGGAACATGCTCAGAAGCTAGGCTGACTGTGGATGGGACAGTCATTTAATGTTATTTTTCCCTTGAGTGTTCTTTCTAGACTAAAAGTTCCCTAGAGCACTGGTTTCTTGACTCAGATAGTGATCGCAGTGTGCTTCTAGACTCAGCCGGGGCACAGAAACATAATACATGAGATTTATTCTTGACAGCATCATTTGGACAGCTGACCCTGTTTACTTCAGCATCTTGCCAAGCTGTTAGAGAGAAGGATATGAAACTGGCTGTGAGCACAGGTCCAGTGCCGATCTTTCGATCCTTTTGCCTTCCTGTGCCTGCAAGCAATGTGCTGCTGGCAGCGGCATCCTGCAAGAAGCATCCCAGTGCCCAGGGCCGGATGGTGCAGCTCCTTTGGCACGGTCTCCAGAGCACGTCCACTCCGTGAGCTGCATGCTTATGGCTCTGGGGCTTTGGATGGCCTGCCATAAGGGCTGGCAGTTTTGTTCGTAGCACTTATCAACCCAAGAACTGGCTTTAAGCGTACAAGTGTAAACATCTGAAATGTAGACAGAGCCATTAGCTTTAAAGGTCAACACTGAAGCCTTCTCTATACACAGTACAGAGGCTATCTGTGTTAGAAAGTCCTTGTAAAAGTGGAGAGTGAGAAAAACATCAGCATTAGCACAGGAGCAAATGGATTTGCTGGACTGTGTTCAGTAAAGTTGAGATTCGCCTCTGATCGCTGCCAGGCTATTGGGGTCATGAATTTCAGTGCAGTATAGTTGCTGGATCACTCTTCATGTGCCAGCCCAGAAGATGCACAGCACATTGGGGTGCTTGCTGAGCCCCCCTGGGCTGTGAGCTGCCCAAGGGCCATGTGATTTGGTGTGCAACAGTTTGGGCAGGTGTCTGTCCATCACTTGACTCAGCTCTGGAAATTGCCCTTGGTTAGAGGATGCTCCTCGTGATCTTGTGGGGATTGTTAGAAGAGCCTGGGTGCATCTGTGATTTGGCTGAGGGCTCTGAAGCATCCAGCCCTCCAGGGTCACCTTAGGGGGCTGTTCCTGGCTGCTCAAACACTCACTGTGTTAACTGTAGCCATCTCTTTTTTTGTGTATGGGCAGATATTGGGCTCTCTTGCACAAGATTTTAGGCTGGCTTCTTAAGGAAATGAAGCTTTACAGTCCCAATTTGTGTGTGGGCATATTCCTCCTACATGGGGAGAAATATCCCTCCATGAACACAAAAAACAATTATTTCAGGCAAATTTGGGGCAGAGGGGCAAGAGTCTCAAAGACATGAAGTCTTGGCAAGCAAGTAGGGGAGATTTGCTCTGAGATGCCCTGGCAAGGAAAGGACCACAGTGGGAGCTCAACCCTGTGTGTTACCGAAGGCCCCACACAACAGGGAGCTGTTATGAGTTTCCAACCTTGCAGAAAGTCTGCGAGTGGGGGCTGTCACCCAGGAGGTGCAGGGAGTTCTCAGCGGTGTGTGCTGAGTTCTGTCGGAGCTCAGTCCGCCTGTGCTGGGGTGTGTGGAGGCAGGAGCTGACCCCGCTGGGCTGGAGCTCTGCACACCCGCAGCAGCAGCACGGGAACAGTGAAGGGTGTGCACACATGTCAGAAGCCTTGCGAAGGAGCCCAGATCCTCCTCATTTTGAGTGAATTCAGCCTGGATTGCCATGAACATTTTTTTTTCCTAAAAAAAATAGTCTGAGAGATTACCCTGTGCCACATGCTCTAGGTGTCCCTGCTTGAGCAGGGAAGTTGGACTAGGTGATATCTAGAGGTCCCTTCCCACCTCAACCATTCTGTGAATCCTGCCACTTGTTTTTCCCTGCTCGCTGCACCTATGGTTTGGGGGGCTATGCCATGAGCTGAAATGAACCAGGACAACTTTATTCGAACAACCTTCCCTTCTATCCTTTGCAAAACACAGATCACTTCCATGATGCCGGCTCCAGCATGGCCCTATACAAAGTTGCATCTACACAACATGGAGGAACATCAAAGTGAAGATACGAGGAGCGAGGGATGGAGAAGGGGCACGTGTACCATGTGCCTTCCTTCCACCGGTGGTTCTGTGGGGATGCCTGGTGGGTCTGGGTATTGCAGTGACCCAGCAGAGCGGATCAGCAGTGCTACCATGCTGCCAAACCGGCCAGAGCATGCAGCAGAGAACCTACACCAGTGCCTGGCATCCTGCAGGCTTTAGGAAAGACTAACTTAATTTAAACTTAGCCCGGTTTGGGCAGGTGGTACCCAAATTCAGCCTAACAAACAGCTGCATGTACAGGTTAATCTGTCAGTTTTTTGGAGGGAGTTAAAATTGGCAGACTGAGTTTATGGCTATCCCATCTTCATGCTCCTGGGACTCCTGTGCTCATGTCAGGAGCCCCAAAGCAACATTTACTGGATTGGCAGAACAGTGGTTTCATCATTAGTACAAAGGAAAAAAAAAGAAAAGGAAAGAAAGAAAAAGAAAAAAGAGGTTTAAGTTCTTAAATCACAGTGATATTTTCAAAATGTTATTCCTTGTTACTACGTGATTTTGATAAGCTTAGTCAATCACTGAAAAACTGGACTGTTTATGAAAACAGCACGTCTGAGGTGAAAGAAGGGCCCTTTTCTGCTGCAAGAGAGGCTGCAGGGAGGAGGAAAGGAAGGTCATAAAATATTGAAATGCCCTGTTTTTAATGCTGAGACAGTCGCCTCTACTCAGCTCCATAAACCGGCTTTTGAAAGTCTTAGGGCTTATCGGGAATAGTCACGTTTCTTTTCAGAGATATGTTTCTTCTCTTGCTGTCAGTGATCTTCAGAAGCAGGAGCTGTGAAATGCTGGATTTGGGCTCCGGAGAATGGGATCCTCCCCAGGAGGGGAGGGAATGGGACCCTCTTGTGTGCACCCTCCAGGCAGCAAGAGCGGTATCAGGCCTAGGTAAACGTTTCTGCAGGTTTCTCCATCTAGCTCGTCTGTGCCAGTGGGGCAAATGCTGCTGTTTCTGCTTGGTTATTCAGGGGCAGATTCCCTCATATGTAAATCTTCTGGCAGTGACAGAGCAGTAGCGGGGGTGATTTGGGCCAGAAGTCTTCCGAAGTGAAGGATTTTTGGTAAATGTTTGTGTTAATTAGTATAAAAATACCTTTATACCAGGGTGTTGTGTGGACCTATGGTTAAGTGGAAATAATTGCAGCATACAAGGAGGAAAATAAGAACAAAGCTAAAGGCCAAGGTGTTCTGGTTGGGATGAAGGAAGATCTGGAGCTGTTTTTATTCATCCCTGTGTGGTTCTCTGTGGGTACAGCCAGTATGTCAGAAAACACACCGTTACATATTTTTTTATTTAGTGGAGATGAAACAAAATCATATCTGAAACACTGCTTGAAGATGAAGATTTTTCAAAGTTAAAGAGCTGGATTAGATGTGAGTCTTCATGTCACGTCATCTCTGAATGTTTTCATGTCAGCAGAAAAAAACAGGAGCAAAGCTCTCTGCCCTTGAGAAGAAATGCCCGAGGGAGACTCCTTCATGAAATTTTTAATACTCTTCCTAGTGACTTTTTTTTTGAATGCTAAAGCACAATACAGGTTTGAACTAATGAATGTCAGGCTCATATGGGGCAGTTCCAAAAATGAGTGACCTTGAGTGACTGAATGCTATTATTGCACTGTGTGGTGATGTTATCAGCATCACCTACATTTCTGACTTTCAAGTGTCTTGGTTTCTTATAGTTCATCTGTCTGCTAGATGAGAAGGGCACTCTAGATTTAGTTTTAAAGCTATCATATAAAACTTTATTCAAAAAAGCCACATGCAAGTGCATAAAGGGGAATGTTATAGGTAGCTCTTCTGTAGTTTTTTTTTTGATTATCATTTTAATTTGCCCCTTCATTTAAAGATGTATTTGCTAATGGTTATTCCCAGCAGAAATTTTCCTCCCTAATACTGAGAGAAGAGGGAATCATCTGCAGATCCCTTTGGAAAGTCTCTTTTGGAAGATGTGGATGAAACTGTGGTTGTGGTAAAGCCTAGGCTGCATTCTGTAGCTTTAGCAAGGCGTCTCAGTCATACTGCCACTTCTCTCCCACGAGGAGAAGACTGCTTCCTCCTTCCCCAGCAAAAAGTCTGCTCGACATTTGAAAACAAGAAGTCCTGAGGTTAGGGGAAAAGTATCTTATCCGAGAGAGAAGAATGGGTTTAACGGTGTTGCAGATGAGACTTAGAAGAAGCTTGGGGGATACTTGTGTTAGTGAATTTAGTGTTCTCCAGGACTGGTCTTTGGCACTAGGACCAACTAGTACGCCACAGCCTGCTGTGTTGGTTAAACTCTGCTCCCTGGGCCATTCTGACCAGGAGTGGTCCTGACCTGTGGTAATTCCCGAAACACGTGTCCAGCACTGCCCGCCCAGGACGCCTGGGAGAGTGCTAGCTGCTATGCGCACCCCGCACTTGCAACTAGCATTTGGCAAGTGCAGATGATTGAACTGCAGCAATGTTTCCTAGCACTATTTATTAGTATGGCCATAGTCAGGGAATCCAGGGCCAGGAATGCCACCCACACAGCCATACGTTCTTCAAGCTTTCAAATGGTTGGTACAGTGGGTGCTTTAACTACTTCAGGGAGACCACAAGCATGAGTTCTTTTGTCAAATGGATTTTGAGGGTGCTCCTCTCAGGAAATGTTCAATTCAGGCACAATAACTTTATACAACAAGCAGACAGTGATACACACTTCTGTTGCTGCTTGTCAAAAACCTGCAAAGAAGTGGGGGTCTATGTCATCAAGACAGGTGTTGGAGACAGAATTTGGGTCCTCACTGAAGTCAGTGATAAAATTTCGCTTGATTTTAATGAAGTTATTTTAGCCGTCTCTTATTTTTGCGAGGGGTGAAATGATGTGAAAATGTAATGTTCAGCTTTCAAATTAGCAGGTTGACTGCAAGTGGCAGCAGACTGGAACAAGAGAGATCCACTCCTGATTACACCACTAACTTTCGAGGTACTGGAGTAAGTTACAGCGCTTATCTCTGCCTCAGTTTCTCCATCAAGAACATCTCTCAATGTTGAAATTTAGCCATTATTGCTAAATCCCAGACTTGCAACATCCTTAACTCCTGCTAAATTTTGCCTCTATTCCTCCATTTTTTTAATGGCTGTTGCATTAGGTATGTCTCTTTTTCAGTCTTACATATTCCTCTGACTGTTTTTATCTTGAAGTTGTGCAAAACTTCTCTGTGCTGAAATTCTCTCCTTTATATCCCTTTCCCTGATGCTTCTCAGGTTAGCAGGGCTTTTCATGATTTTCACACAGGACTTAAAAAGCTGGAGGGATATATGACTTGCCTGAAAGCTGATGAAATGAATGGAGGGTTTTATAGAAATGAATCTTAAACATGACATTCTGCGGTCAGGAGTGCTCTGAGTCCAGCAGTGCAGAGGCATATTCCTGCAGGAGGAAGGTGAGCAGCTCGTCTAGGTAACTATTTTGGGGACCTGCAGTGTGACCCTTAAGTGCTTGCATTAGCAGAGGTGTTGGCTTGCAGAGTGCCTTAGATTGTTTCTCCTGTAGCGCAGCTGCTTTTGTGGCATGGTCTGAGAGCTCTGCAGCTTCATTTTGCATCAACTGTTAAATCTTGCTGTGCAGAATTTACAAAACTGTGAATTTGCACTACAGAAGAATGAGATCTGAGCAGTTTTGTGTATTTGACACACATGTGTATGACAAGGGACAATAACACCAGCAAAACAATGTATGTTCCTAGTCAAGAATTCCCTTCTAGCCTTGGAAGAAGAGAGGATTAATCTATTTAAGCAAGGGAAAGCAGGCAGCAGATCAGCTGTATTTGGGTGGACTGCGTTGTGCTGGATTGTCTGTGCCCCTTCTATGCCATGACTGATTCATTGGTGGTGTTTTCTGGCATGACCTGGCCAGAGGATGTTGTCCGATATGTTTGGCTTTTTGTCAGAAGAAGACGATTTCAAGGAGACAGAGGCTTAGCAGAAATCTGAACGCAGAGCCTTGTGGCTAAGCCCTGCTCATGGCCTACAACCTGCAGCGTCCTCGCAGGAGCACGGAGACAGCAGTTGCCAAGACTGAACTGTAAGGGATAGTGCTGCCGTTTCCTTCTCTTACCTTTTTCAGTCATTCAACAAAGCTAATGCAGTCAAATCCCTGGGCCGTGGCACTAGGCACCTCAGTCTGTGAAGGCGAATGCTGCTGCTCTAGGTTCAGCAGCTCATTGAGCAGCCATCATGAAATGGTGCTTCCCCTGAGCTCGCGTCTCCTGGCCTTGGCTCTGCAGGCTGGTGGGGTCTCTTCCACCATGAGCAAGTGAAAAGGCCGCAGAGTTTCTTGTCTGTGTCACACACAACGTGCAATGGGTAGTGCAGTGTCAAAACCCAGCTACAGAGCAGTTTTGTTTGTGAGACTGTCTGGAAAATGTCCCAGTGAGGCTGGGTAGAGTGGATGGGTTTCACACAAATTATGTTCAGTTGGAGCTGGGGAAGCTGGGGAGTTAAAATGATCAATCCAGCCCACTATGTAAAATGGAGCATTGTGACTTGCATGGTGGTTTAAATATATGAATCCTGCACCCTCAGATCCACTGGATTTTTCCTCGCTATAGCTTTCGTAAACCCTCTTATCCCAGTTCTGTTTCAGTGATGATCCACCCTCAAATAAGTTATAATAAATTAAGTAGAACTGGTATCCAAATTGAACGCCATGCCTAAGGAGGAAGCACTGGAAAAAAGGGACATGTTCCCTGTAGTCTTCACCACCATAGGGACGCACCTCTGTCCATTCGCTGACAGAAAACTTGCAAACATCATTTCTGTCCTCATTTACTACACCACTGTTTGTGCTTCGCCTGTGTGATTCCTGTGGCTAGCAATTCAGAGGGGTCTCTTCACAAGTATAGAGTTTCCATTATTTTGATGTCTTCATGCAACAAAGTTCTCTGAAAAAATAATAGAAATTACTGGGGGAAAGTACAAAATCTGGCTCTGTGGCATTTTTATTCCTTTTTCTGTACTTTTCACCTGAAATAACTCTGGCAAAATTTAATCTTAAACTGTGCAAGCTAGTGTTTTGAGCAGAAAGTATAACCTAGCAGGGAGAAAAAAAATATCCAATAATCCTATTTTAAAATAGACACACAGAGTGGTCGTGCTTTGATTTTTTTAGGCTGCATTTTCCCTACATGTTTTGCAATGACAGAAGGAAAAAGTCTATCATTCTAAGAAGATCGTATTCATCTGCACATTTCTCATTTATTTTAAATTTACCAAGAAGAAATGCAGCTTTGGTTTCCTTCATTAAATTGAAAGACTGGGCTATAATGATGTCAGAAATGAAGAAAGAAATTCAGTGGTTAAGGAACTTCTCTCTAATGGAGAATGTTTTCCAGTATGCAATATAATACTAACATATTTTTCTTTGCTTTTATAAGAAAGGAAAAATACTGGATACTTACACATAGAAATTTCCTGTATTTGAAAATGCATTTTCTTTGCCAGGTTGGTTAAGTATTTGGTTATTTTAGCTGTATTTTCTCATGCATCACCAACCTAGTAGACTGTGAATTGATGCTCAAACTCCTGCTAGTAATTATAAAATAGCCTTGAAAAGATCCTCGATGGTATGTTATAAAATTTTACAGCATACTTTCATAAATTAAAATACACCTACCATGAGGGAAGATTGGTCTTTTATTTGTTCTGTAGAGGTGGTCTATACTGGAGCTGTTCTAAGGGCAGAGAAGAGATCATCACTGAATAAAGACCTTTTTTTTTTCCTTTTTCTCCTGCGTGCAAGTTGTCATTCCCCAGTTTGCACATGTTGTGCAAATAGCAAAAATATCCAACAGGTGATTTTGAATTCTCTGTGCTTGATCAGTAACTGCTTTTCCAAAAACTAAAAAATTACCAAAGATTATTTGGCAGAAAAATGTAGATGTTTGAAGAGCAATAATATTCTGCTCATTGATAAACGCAAAAAAAAGTCCAGTTTGATAACAGTAGTTCTGACTAAGGGATAGTGTGAAAACTTCCCTAAACAAATTGGTATTTAATAAAGGGGAAAGGAAAGTTCATGGAAGTCATAATCTACAAGTCAGTAAATGCAAACAGTTTTGGGGTAAGATAAACACATAAAATAAAATAAAATCATGATATCATCTTTGCTGATAATTGCCCCCCCTCTGATAATTTGCCATTTAACCAAGTTTTAATCCATAAATGTTATATAGGTAGGGCAGCCAACTCCATAACATCATAAGTCTGTTTATTATTTTATTTTATTTTACTTTATCAGAGGAAGAGCAATTATCAGCAAAGATGATATCATGATTTGTTCTTGGCCCAGGATTAATCAAGATTTGTATCCGTACTGTACTGAGAGACATTGCTTTATGCTAAAACAATTTGTCCTTAATGAAAATATTGACTGAGTGACAAATAATGAAGACTGGTCACTGGTAGAGCAGAGTCAGCATAAATTGTACAAAATGAATTCACTCATAGCTGGCAATGAGTTTTTCCCTGTTCTCCTAGAAGTGGATTTCTCTGTTCCTTGCAGAATTAGGAACTATTATAAATAAAAGCATTCACTTGTTTTAGAGTGAAAGTAATGGCTGAGGTTGTGTGAGAGCAGCCTAGGTCAGGTGAGCCCTGGATCTCTGTGCAGGCTGCAGGGGAAGCTCTTGTGTGATGTGAAGAGCTATTTGTACGTTCTCCTCTAACAAAACAATTTTTTTGAGTATCTGGATGTACAGCAGACAGATGGCTTTGCTTGATATTGTTTTGTTTAACCACTCCCTAATTGTTTTGCTCCTGTTCACATTTTTGTCTGGATACTTATAGGGGGGACTCATCTCTCTGTTCTCAGTCATCTGAGCCAGACACTCGTCTTGCAGGTAATGAAGAAAGATTGGCAGCTCCTGAGATCTGTTGATCTCTTTTCTTTTAGACATCTGTCTAGGATGCAGTGGGTCTCCATCTAAAGATGCTCATTTCTTTTCCTTGTCAGTGAAAGCAGCCATTAGCGACAGGCCAGACAAATGACTCTTAGGTGGCTGTAAAGGTGAGATTAATCCCACTCCTACAGGATTGTCAAGAAGTAAGAATTCTTGGTCTATTATGAGACTGGGTTAAAAATAATGAAATTTGCTGGGAAAATAATAATGATGCTCATTATGCTTGTTGGTTTGTTTTCCTTTGTTCATGTTTTCGAGTTTTCTTCCACAGGCAGAGAAAAACAGAGGGGTGGGAGTAATTTGGGGGTCATACAGACAATATTTTCCTGGACAATATTGTTCCTCCTGGACAAGATCCGGAGGTGTGGGATGGATGAGTGGATGGTGAGGTGGATTAACAACTGACTGGATGGCAGCGCTTAGAGGGTGGAAATCAGCGGTGAGGAGTCTAGTTGGAGGCCTGTGGTTAGCGGTGTCCCCCAGGGGTGAGTCCTCGGTCCAGTCCTGTTCAATTTATTCATCAATGACCTAGTTGAAGGCACAGAGTGCTCCCTCAGCAAGTTTGCTGAAGATATGAAGCTGGGAGGAGTAGCTGACACCCCAGAGGGCTGTGCTGCCATCCAGAGGGACCTGGACAGACTAGACAACTGGGTGGT
>JAUBNY010000093.1:1144708-1156761 GCA_032275445.1 Crypturellus soui | reverse complement strand
TCTGGCCTTGAACCTGGGCTCTGGCGTTAACAGGGCAGTGTGTTAGAATGACCCTGCGCTAGCACCGTGCCCGTCCTTGCCTGAGCTGCCTCGTCAAAGGGAGTATTAATATTAATGCAGCGTTTATTTCTCTGGTGTTCTTGACATTTGAAAAAGTGAATATGTAATATACAGAGGGAAAAATAGGCTAGTCCTGTGGTTTCAGAGAGAACATCACTATTCACCTGGAAGGAGATGCGGACAGAATATGTCTATTCTGTGAGATCAGTGTTTCCATAAGGACTTCCCCTTTTTATGGCGCCATTTGATTTGTAGGCATCTCTCTATGCATCTGTTCACACACACACATACTTATACAGACATACAGCTCAGGAGTGTTTCTTGGTTGACCTGCAGGTCTACATTCACACACAGGACTTTTCTTTTGGTTATTTGATCAAAGAACAGTCACGATCAAAAACCTAAACCTAATTAAAAGATCCTAAAATGTTAAATCTCTTTCCTCCAGAGATATGACGGTTAATTTTACCTGGACCATTATCCACACATTTGGGTTCCCAATGACCCATTAGTAGCCCATCAATTAATTTCCATAGTTCCATTCTGTGGAGATGTGGAATTCATTTCCTGCTGGAGAGGTTACTGGAATGATAATGTGCAGGTGGCTTGAGATATAGCATAAATATATTATGCTTTGGTATGTCTCATTTATTTTGTAAATATGCATACGCTCGGTGCAGATGAAACAGCTTGTCACTGCAGCAGGGTCCTGCACTGGCTGGCACGCGTTTGTAAGGCTGCTCAATAATGCAGGTCAACCACCGACCGCAGAAACTCGAGCTTCAGAGAGCAGGTGTCCCCCACAGAGACTGAAGGAAACGAATCTGTGCTCATCACTCTGTTTTGATGCCAAATTCCTCTTTTCCCACTCCTTGCAAGCAGCAAACACAATCCAGTGGGGAGGATGCGGCAGCTCTGTGATTGCTGTGGCTATAATGGCTTGTGGCATCTGCTGTCCTCAGAAAGACCTGTAACTGCTTTTTTTTTTCTGTAACAGCCCATATCTGTTAGCCTTGGAGATGTAAGAGAACATGCCGGCACGGCAGCTCAGTGCCCAAATTAACATGTGCACAATTAAACTTGCTATCTGCCTGCTGGCCTGGGGACTTTTAGGTGTTTCTATTAGGAAGGCCTTGGGTGACCTTCCTCGGTTTCTGCTGCCCCACCTTTGAGAGAGGGATAATTATTGCTACAGGAATCGGTGCTGCGGGGTGCCTCGTGTCCCTGGCTCTGGGCCGGGGTGGATGGAGTGGGCCGTGGGGCCGCTTGCTGACACTGCCTGCCCAGAGCGATGAGCACCAGCCTGGCACCATGCTTGGTGCCACAAGCTCCCCCTACTCTGGCTGCTAAGGTTGGATTTGAAAGGACCACATTGGAAATGCATTAAACTGCCTTGAGGATTGGCTTCCCACCCATTTTAGACAGACGTGACAGTAAGACAGGCACTCCCATAAGCGCGACTCTTTGCACGGGAATTGGCAGCGCTGCTGAAGCACTCGCAGCTTGAAACGGTCCTCCCGTTTTGCCTTTTGCTTTCCAAGGCCCTCTGCTTTGCAGTCGGCTGCGCTCAACAAACACAGCTGAGGAAAATCTGCTACTGCTGCTCACTTCACAACGACTCGCAGAGCAGATCCGTGCTGAACAGTTGTCACTGAATGCTCAAATGCAACTTGAAAGCAAGCGCGGCGCGGCACAGCGTTGCGCTATGCGCCTCGCCACAGCACCCGAGCGGGGCTGAAGGGCTGCTTGCCCGTTCTTCCCTCGGAAAGGCCTGTGGGCTGCCAGGTGCTTTGTCTGTCCGCAGAGCAGCAAAGCCCCAGGGGGCCACGGTGCACCTTGAGGTGCTCAGCAGCAAGCGCCAGCACCCTCCTGAGCAGCAAGCACATCCTGCCAGGGCTTCGCCTGGCATCATTGCACCTAACTCCTGGGATTTTTCCTCCACTTGCTCTTGAAAAGAGATTAGGCATTCGGTTGTGTACATGTCTAAGCTTCAAATGGATCCTTAAAAAAATATTCCTCTGAAAAAAAAAAAACAAGCAAGCAAACACACAGATCTTCCAGATGTCAGGAATTGCTGATACAACTGGGAGTGCTCTGAATACATGTGAAAAGGAGGGAAGGGGTCATGTGACAAATAGATAAGGGATGGTTATTACAATGGCCTTATCTCCCTTACACTTAAAAAAAATGACATTTCCAGTGAGCTGCTTCTCCCTTGTATGCCATGGCAACATTGCATCTACCAGAGCAAACACTGCGTGGCCATTAGTGCTATAAAAAATTCAGCACCTGCAAGCAATTTATGAAGTCCTGGTACAGCTTGACCTGAAAATTTAAATCAAAATAGTTTTCTGCCTATTCACTTTGACTGAAAGACATGCACAGCTATGGTTTACGTGATTTTTCACCTCTCCATAGCTCCTCCTCTGGAAGCCCCTGTCCTGCCTACCCCAAATGGAAGAATCATGCAATCTGAACTACCTTGTTAGGGTTGCTCTTTGCAATGTGGGGAGACAGGCCTGAGGCAATAGATGATTTGTCTTCTTGCTGCGACCTCTTGGCACCCTCTCTGCAGCAAACCAGCTGTGACATTAAACTGAAACTAGTCAATAGATTTGTAGTGAGAGACTTGATACCAACGTCATTCTCAGAAAGGTCCGGTCCTAAAACAGTGTTGCATGTGTTGCATGCATTTGCAGAGTTACTAGGTACAGTTGGTCCCCATGCAAGTTTGGGAAGACTTCCTTAGTAAATGGCTTGAGCCCTTAATTCCCTTGAGCAGGTTTGACCTTGGTGAAGAGACGTTGTCTCTCACCTGGCCTGAATCAGCCAGGGATTCTCCAGGGGATGCTCCCAAGGACTGTCAATCACAGCTGAAATCCTGCATTCATTCTCCAGCACTTTGCCCTCATGGATGGAAGTGGGAGAACTCAAATTACGTGGTGCAGGAGGGAGAGGGAAAGTACTGGTCTCTGGTGAATTACATCCAAAATCAGAGACATGTTACAGCAGCCTCCTTGGTTCTCTACTTAACAGGCTGAAGCAACAGGCGTTGCAGAGCAAACAAAAACTACAAAGGCACCGTGCCCGCTAGGGTGGTGTAGGAGAAGTCTGGCTTGAAAGAAGCACCATGAGCTGGTACATCAGCACAGCAGCCTGGCGTGAGAGCTGCTCCCGGCTTTCCGGCACAGCCTTGGTCTGTGCCCTGGCTTCCCAGCGTGCGGGATGCTTGCTGAGATGGTTGATTAACTCGTATAGCTCTTCACTTGCTATTTTTGTACCTGTTTTTGAACTGCTTCTCCTCTGTGAGTCCCACGGCTTAAGTAAAACTGCTGTTTCATTTGAACCATCATGTTAGATTGTGGGAAATTGCTGGGGTAGCATAAGAATTATTCGGAACAGAATTAAACTGTCATTGAACTAAAAATAACAATAAAAAATTCCCTCACCTTGTTGGGGCCTTTCTAGAAAGTAAGGAGAGAGGCTGTTCTTGTGACACTGTTGTTGCAGATTTGTAAAAGCAGATGGTTTAAGCAGGCTGATATGAGAAAAAGTTAATATTTCTGCTTTGCTTTTAAATGTGAAAAGCATCTGAACATAGGTTCTTAGTGAGTTTGTGCGTTTTAAAAATGCTTGTATTTGGAGAGGAGTGTGTACAAGTTCAATTTTCAAATTAATTTGTGTCATTCAATAGGACAGAAAAACAGGTTTATCCATGAGCATCAAGTAATCACTCAGACCTCTCATCTTGAGCTTGTGCTTCTATGATGGCCTTTCATTCGTGTGCAGACAACAGCTGTAGCAGAATGGTCTATTATTGTGTGCTAGCTTTATATTAATAATGCATAGGTTAAAAGTGCTGTTTCTAAGCTCTGGGTGCCTCTTCCATGCACTGGAAATGCATTGATGAACACGATTTGCATCAGCCTCTACTCTTTGTCTCCTGGTAGAGAATTACTGGTGCTTCCCACGGGCCTCTGCCCCCCGAGCCCTGCGGACATGGTGAGGATGGGCGCCTGGCTGGTGGCCACAGATCTCCAAGTGCCTCTAGACCCGTGAAATAAATAGGAGCATGGAAGGGAGCTAATCGGAGTTTAGTATTTTATATGCATGCAAACAGAAGAAGGCTTATGCAGCCAGAAGGCTAGACTTTCACTGGGCCCTACCACTACCAGCAGACTGGTGACACTGAAGGAATAA
Source organism: Crypturellus soui (assembly GCA_032275445.1). Lineage (NCBI taxonomy): Eukaryota > Metazoa > Chordata > Aves > Tinamiformes > Tinamidae > Crypturellus > Crypturellus soui. The sequence goes on along the minus strand of JAUBNY010000093.1, from coordinate 1,152,501 downwards.
ATACTAAAATAATGGCACTTTGGCCATTGCTGCTGGCCCTGCTGGCGTTGACATATTTTTATCCTGATTTTGAGCAGCCCTGCAGTGTAGAATCTTTATTTTATTGGATCCTGTCTTGTGATATGGTCAATTTGGGGAAAAAAAATGTTGTTACAGAAAAGCATATTTTTTGTGGAACATTGAAACTTGGACTATTCAAATCAAAATGGCACATTTTCAGAGCTAAAGATCCAGGGCAATAAATTCCTCTCCCTGTCAAAGGAATGGGGTAGATATCACCTTCCAGAAAGTCAACCCGTTCTCTTCCCTTCTTGAAGATGTACAGTGCATCTGGAGGTACCAGAAGTAAAATAGGTCCAGTTGCCATCTTCCACACAGCACAGCAGTGCCATTATGGAAATATTTTACTTGTGAGCACCCGTTTGCATCTGATAAATAGCATTTTTTTTTTCAAGGAAATGATTACTAAAGGTGAAAAACTTCAAATAAAGGCAGAAACACTAAAAATAGCTCCAATATACTGGCATCACATTCACCAGTGATGAGACCTGCCAGTTTTTAAGATTCTTTAAAAGTGTCACCTGGCAGATACCAGATTCTCAACTGAAAACAGTGGCTTTCAAATGTTTTTTCTGAGTTGTTTATAACATGACAAATACAAGCCTGACATACCTCCTTGTGGAAGAAAATGGGTTATTCCTGAGATAAAATGTCCGTCTTGGCTATTTTCTAAAAGCAGCACATAGCAAATATGTATATGCAAAGCTTAAGAGATGGAGGAATTTTTCTGCTTATACATCAAGCACAGCTGTGTTTCTAACACATTATAAATGAATAAACCTGTCACTGAGCTGAAATAAATTGCTTGAAGTTCCTGGGAACTTATTACTAGCAGCCTTCGCTCCATAGAGCTGATCCGCCCTCGGTAAAGCTCCTTGGGCATCTCTGGAGCGCCGGGCTCACATCTCTCCCTCACAGTTTCTCTGTGCAGTGCAGCGTTAAGCTCGAAGTTGCACGCTACATTTTTCTTTGTTGCTCTTGCTTGCATGTGGGAGATACAGAGCTATATAAATATGAAAGTCATTTTATAGATGGACTTTACAGGTTCCATCTATTTTTTTTCACCTTTTTAAAAATTCCTTTTACTGCAGTCTGCTTTATTATATACTTCGGTTGGTCAGTAGTCATATCAGGATCTTTTATTTCTCAGCATCAGCTGTTCCATTGCCCAGCAAAGGCGGCAGTGAAGCAGTTACCTGCTCGCTGTTTTTTCCTGCAGTCATTTGCATAGCTGTACAAAAGCAGTAAGGGTTATGCACCAAATCCAGTGGCCATGAAGGCACAGTTCCTAAGCCCCAGCCTCACCAGAGTTACCTTTGGAGGAACACTGGTGCCTTCCTGTTGCCCCACTGAAATCCAGGGTGTGATGTGCTGGCATAAGCCAACCCCTGTGTTTATCAGATTGCAGAAGAGGGGCCTCACATTTGCAGTTCAGTGGGACTGACTCATACATCTAAGAAATGCCTCACAGTGCCCTGACGGAGCAGCAGAAATAACACAAGTAAAGGGAGATTAAGAGCAAGATATTTCTGTTCAGTGCTCAGCTGCCATTACCAGTCAGCTCAGTTAGCCTTGGAGGTGCACCTTTCACCTTCAGCAATGGGCCTGAGGTGCTGAAAACACAAGAGGTGTTTATTACCCTCAGTGTTTCAAGAAGAGACCCGCCCTGTATTTCCCTGCAAAGCATGAACTTCAGTGCACACATAAAAATACCTTTTCAGGAAAGCAGGTTTAATACTGGTGTGCTCATTGCTCCCATGGAAATGAATTTGCTTAATTATATCCACAGGTAGGTGTGATCTGAAGATTAAATTCAGGCATCCCTGATTTTGAAAATTTGTCTCGACTCATTGTAGTATGAGAAGTTCCTCAGTGCTTCTCCTCTTAAAAAAATAAATTATATTTTATGCTAAATAATCTTCCTTCTTATGTCTCAAAAAGCCCCCAACCCAGATGCTGCTGTAAAACCCATCCCACTATTCCATGCCTACTTTCACCCTTAAACATCACATTTCTGCTTTCAAACTGTTTTTATACATAACCTTTATGAAGACTGCAAGATACCTTGAATTTGAAGGGCAGAAGGGCCAGCTGGTGCATATCCTAAATAGCATCTATACACCTACATCTGTTTGATGATATTTTGTACTGCATATATGTGAAAGACATAGGCAGCTTGTTTCTCCAGTATTGATAAGAAGGCATACCCAGCTCTATATAGTTTTTCAAAACTAAGTTGTTATTTGTTAAGTACTTGAAAAGGGAAATTTTTCAGATAGTGTGAAGGATATTTGCATGTGTGAGATGATGGGCTGAAAGACAACAGAGCTGAGGGCTAACTTTCTCTACAAATCTTGCCCTTACCACTCTCTATGTAGCAGTCTGTCCTGGCTCTGCTGCACCTTGCTCAGGTTATCTCCTCCTCGGGCTCCTTGGTGAAGCCTAGTAGTGATTTATGCTCCTGACCAGGCCAGTGCTGCTACCTGTCCCACTGCGGTCACCCACGCTCTCCTCTGAGCCTCTGAACCAGCAGCTCGCCAAGACAGATGCCTGCTCGGGGGCATCAGAGGGGATTTCACAAGCAAGTTGCACAAGGGAACATCTGATGGTGAATCCCGTTGTGCCTCGGTGTGAGCTGCTGCTTTGACTGTCCCTCTGCTGTGTGGCCATCGTGTGTCTCAGCCCAGGAACATCCCCGTGGGGGCAACCAGAGCAGAGGCTCTTGGTCCGTATCGGGCAGGACCTGGTGCTTTTGCTGATGGTGCAGAGCAAAGTGTAAAAGCAAGAGCAGGTGGAGGGCTTTGCCCGCAGCAGCTGATGATGGCTGCTGTCTTTGCCTGCTCTTTGGGGTCTACCAGGCAGCAGGGAGCAGCGCATTGCATAGTGAGGGGACTGCTGTTCCCAGGGAGCTTTCCCCTTACTCCAGAGCAAAGTGCACAAGCAAAGATTTGGTATTTCTTTGACACCAAGCCCCTTGAGAGGACTAGGATATCCAGTGAGTCTCCTATGATATACCCTACTGTTTCCATAGAGATCCTCATTTTTACTTCTAAATCATGCTAGAAGAACAAGAAACTGCTGGATTTTATCGCTTCACATTTCCAGCCTTTCATCTCTTGCCAGAGCTGAAGGTTACAACTGCCACGTCTGTATTATAGACGGAGACTCCTCAGTAGGTTGAAAGGACTTTCTGAAGGCCTGACAGCAGCAAGGCAGTTTCCTGCACGCTGATCCTCTTGATGAAGCCATTCCTGTCTCTTTTGCCCTAGAAAGCTCCAGAATTGGTTAGTTTGGAGAAGTGTCATCTCAACGGAACTTTCAGTGCTCGACAACCAGAAGGTGCCAGCCCCGTTGCTCTCCTCTCTGAGCAGCACCGCACCTCATAGCAGCATTTCACATGACAGTCTTGCCTCACTCTTTCCACCAAGCTGCCCCCATGTACTGTTGCTCTGCATCAGGGACTGCAGAAGAGGGCTTACTGGGTCCCAGCAGGGCATGAAGCACCTGCACAACACGGGTCAGACCAGCACAGCTCTGATGGCCCCACCAGGGTCTTGTCCTGTCACCTGCATGGGCCCAGCTGAGTTGCAGCCCCAGCTAAAGCTAATACGTGTGTTGGCATAGCCATGGTCTCAATCAGACAAGCTTGTGCTGTTGTCCAGAAAGGGTGAGAAAGGACCAACCTGTCTGGCAAAGACTCTTCTGTAGCTGGGGCTGACACCAACCAGCAGGTCGAGCTCCTGGGAAGAATGCCATAAGATGCCAAATTTATCCTCTGTTAAAAGTGCCATGTAGGAGGTAGCTGGACGAATGTGGAGCTTGGTTAATTTATTGGTTTTGCTTCCTCTTTAAAGCAGCAGAATCTTCTTCCTTCTGTGGCATAAAGCAGCCATGAACTGAGTGTAAAAGCATGTAGTCAAATTTCTTCATTTATTTTATGGCTGCTGCGAATCCTGAAATGCTTGGATTAAATTAATTAGCTCGGCTCCTCACCGGAACGCTGGGTCATTGCTGTTCCCCAGCTTGCAGCTGCATCTGGGAGCCGCTGGGACCTGCCTCGTCTTGTAGATGAAGCAAGAGAGAAATTCTCGGTGAGGAAAGGGGGATGTGGCATGGGGGAGTTTAAAGAAGAAGAAAAAAAGCAGCATTTTCCAAAACCACAGAATTTTGCCCTGATGGTGAGGGAGAAGTATCCCTTTTCTATGGAGTGCTGTTCTAGCTCTCTGTGTCCTCCACCATTACCCCAGGTAGCACTGGGCTGAATTCAGGTGGGAAGGGGCAGAAATGGGAGCTTTAAGAGGAAAACGGTTATTTTAACTTTTCTTGATTGTTCTTCCCCTGGTATGGAAAAATCTGAAATTCTGAGAAAAAGTTTTATGTGAAATATTTTCTCTGAATTAACAGAGGAAAGATTTCATTTCTATTGCTAATGAACATTTCAGAACTTCTCATTTTAGTTAATTACAATCTCTACAGACATAACCTTCCTTTTGCTTAAATGTCATTTACTTCCAGAATTTTCATTTCTCCTCTACATACTAGAGATATATCAGGAGACAAAATAAAAAGCAATTAGTGCATACTGTAACTTCATCTTTAACAAATAGGCAAAGCTGGAACTACTTAAAAGTAAAAAAAGCATTATTTATTTATTTAATAATATTCTTGGCAGTATTTTCTCCTAGCATTATTATTAATTTCATGTATTTTAGACTAAAAAGTAGAGATCCCAGTTTCACCTACATGACAAATAATGTTGTCAAAATTTTGGTAGGATTCCTCAGGATAAAAGATGCTATGGAGGTACGTGATATGCAGTGTTTGGAGATCTCCATGGAATTTTACAGTTCTTCTGTCTAAATGACTGTATTTTTTTTCTAGTCTTTGCTCTCATATTTCAGGCCCTTGGTGCAAGTTGGAATTCTGGCACAGATTTATGGATGGTATAACCAAGCTGAAACAGGATCTGTCAGAAAATGTTTGTGCTTTGATATTTATGACACATGGATAATCTTAAAGGCTTAACAACTGTCATGGCAGTCTCAGTGTTTTAATGGAATATATCTTTAAGTTAATTGATATGTTGATATACTTTCCATACCCTTTTCCTGTAAATTAGTCTGCCATCTCTGTGAAGTCATATAATTATATGACTGCATTATATTATCGCCTGATAGACTGATGGCACCATTTTGTAACTATCTGGTAATAACGATGTTTTATGGGGAAGCAAACTTTAGTATTCAGAAAGGCCGTTGTCTCTGCCATTTGCGTGCTTTGAATTTTCAGAGCTAAAAAATGGAGTATTGCCTGGGGACATTCTTTACGATGCCTCTGAGACAAATTCTCAGTGATGGCTCTGCCTGTGACATAGTAAATATTAAAGCTAGTTGGGAAAAGAATTTTCCCCCATCTTGAAATTTCTGACTCAGATTTCTATTTCAAAGAAATTTATGTTTAATCAACTAGTTATTTTTCACCAAAAAACACTGCTAGAAAGTTTTCCAGAGATACAGTTGTGAAAAAGGCAATTCTGGGTGTAAACAATGTATTTAGCAGAAATGACAAAGGAATAATGGTGTAAAATATGGCGAAGCGAGAGACGATTATGTATATATATTTTTGAACATGTAAGGGGGAATATTTGTTATTATTTTTGATATGCTAACATTACTCTGCAATGTACTCCTGTAATCTAACAGTCAGATAAGGAAGTCACAGGGTGCAACTGCAAAACCAAAGAAGAAGCAAAGAACTGGTGTGTTTTCTCTTTCTTCTTTTAATGTTAATGAATTCTGTTGTCTCTGTTAACATGGAAGTCTTCCAATTATTATTTTTTTTCTTTTTAAAAAGATTACTACCAGCTCTTAACCTCTGCCACAGCACTAGCTCAGTCTGTGGAGGGACTGCCGACATCCCTTGTTTTCTCTGTGGTCCAGGTGACATCATGCATGGACAAGCTCCCAGCATGAAGGGAGAATTTGCTGACTGTGCTACTGGATTCGGGGAGGGAGACTTCTTAGGGGTTACAGCCTGAACATGGGTAGGGTGGCTAAGACTACTTGTGTGCAATGAAATGGTGATGGGTGGTGTGTTTCCTGCACTCTAGTGAGGCATCTCCTTGGGCTCAGCAGGCAGCACCAGGGAACAGGCTTCTTTGGCAAGGGAGTCCCTAACCAAGCCATTGTCCCAGCCTCCTTCTGGAAGGGTTTGTCCCCACAGAAGGGGATTTAGGAGAACTGTTTATCCAGTTTAGCTGGTGAAATCAGGCTGCATAAGTTGAGTGAGATGAATTTTTCCCTTCTCTCTGCACAGTTCTCCCTAGAGAGCTGATGGAGATGTCAATGTCCCTGAGGAACAGCTGTGAACATCATTTCTCAAGCATATGGGAAGACTGGCCCTTTCAGAAGAAAATTAATTGCAACTGATCATTCTGAAGAAGAAGGGTGTTTGCGGGGAAGGAAGGACCTCATCACTTGGCTTTGACCACCCTCCAGGTGGTATCATGGTGTCTTCTTTCGCTACTGCAGCATCTTACAGGAGAGAAAGAAACAGGTCCTGGTAATGAGAAACTAGGCAGACCAGTAACCCACCAGATGCCCACAGGGCTTGTAAGTCCAGTCCTTTGTAGGTACAAAGGGACCTTTGGGATATCTAGACTGGTCGTGTGGGGACAGGCAGCAGCTGTAGTCTAAATTGATATTGAACACATGTGGAAGTATAGGAGTTATTCTTGAGAAGCTAAATTCCAGAAGTCCAGGAACTCCATGCAACATTTGCTGACATGGGGAACCTGAGAAACAGGCAGAAGTCCAGCATCTCACTGTATGAATGAGACAGTGATGCAGAAAAGAGGGGAACAGGAACCTGCAGGAACAGGAGGTTGTGGAAGAAGGGTTGTGGAAGGAAGGTTGTGTTGTACCTGAAGCTGTGCAGAAAATTAAAGATAAGCATTTATTGTAGAAGCTGCAAGAAAGTTGACAGGCACAGAGGAACCTGAACTGACAAGACCTCCAAGGTGGAAATAACCAGTGCTGCTCTGACGGCACCTATAAAGAGCCCAGGAGGGAAATAAAGAGCACAGCTGCAATAAATAAGTGAAGTAGATTAGACCCCCTGTGTGTGTGCAATATTAAGTGACCAAATGAGTACACAATTTATAAGTGTTTCTACACCACTGCCTGAAGCCTAAAAAACAAAACAAACATACAAAAAAAGACCAGGGAACTAAGATGCGTGGCAATGCATCTCAGACATCTCAGAGCATAGGGGTGGATATGCAGTGGGATATGGTTTACCAGGCTACCGGGTTTATAGCAATGACAGGTGGGACAGTCCAGGTGAAGGATTACACAAAGCCTAAGAGCATATTATTGGAAAAAGAGAAGCTCTACAGGATCCTAGTTGGTAGAAATCTCATATGCATTACTGGGTTTGTGCTACTGCGGTCAGAATTATGACACCGATCAGCAAATGCTAAGTGAGATTAGATAAGATGCAAATTCAGGACAGGTAGTAAAAGTGGGAGAATTAAACTGCTCTTATATGCACTAGATTGATGAGACAAATCAGAGACAAAACATCTGGGTGTAAAATGACAACATCCTAAAATACACAAGCAAAGCTGTTGGTCTGGATTTGGCCTTCACTGGTACACAGTTTGGCTCAGGAGTCATTAGTGGGAAAAATGATCATAACAGCAATCACAATAGAAATACAGTAAGTTTTTAGTA
>JAUBNY010000093.1:1123589-1138580 GCA_032275445.1 Crypturellus soui | reverse complement strand
CAGCCTGCAGCAGGGAGCAGCCCAACGGGGCAAGAGCTGCAGCCCCCAGCCCCCCTGCAGCCTGTGTCTGCCCCTCCGCTTGTCGGTGTGAAGAGAGATCTCCACAGGCTGCACACGAGCTTCTCGGAGCCCGACCTCTCCCCCAGGAGCAACATGGAAGAGCGGAGATGGGAAGACCCTTTGTCCACCGAGGAGACCTGGCTAATAGGGAAGAAGGCAGCAGAGAAAAAAACTCCCCATCTTGCTTTCAAGATGGTCAGAACACACTCGCCACCCCAAACACCCTCCAGCTGCTCCCCGGAGAGCTTCTTTGATGCCCCAAAGACTCACTTCTCCCCACCTCTCCTCTAGTTTCTCATCTCCTCTTTTTCCTTTCCTGTTACCCCTTTCTTCTATAGTAAGAAAGGGTAGGAATGCAAATGTCAGTCTCTTGGCCATACAATACAAATACCTGTCCTGAAAGCACACTAGCACCACTATGTTCTTAACATCCTAGCATCGTACAAGCTGCTGGCAATCCTGCATGATTGCTTTTTCTATTTGACTCTAGTCTTGATGAGCCTCACGATTGTGGGAGCACAGAAATGTCAGTGACTATATTTCTTCAGTAGCTTTTGCCAGCAATGACCCTTTGAACAGCTGATGCCCAGAAATAGGAGATGTGCGATGGTTGTCTGGGTTTGGGGATATGAATGGCTTTTCTAGCACACGGTGTTTTGGAAATGTCAGCTGTAATTGAAACTTAATCTTCTAACAAGTTTCAGCTGGCTGCTATTTGCAGACAATGTGAATGTTGCATTTTAGTAAATGGCATCTGAACTGAAAGGTTCTGTTGATCTTTTTGTTTTTTTTTTCAAAGTTCATTTCAGTAAGGGTTTCAGTCTTGGTTTAATTTCACTTTCACAGATCAGGAACTTATTGAAGTGTAATTTTTTAAAAATAGTTTGCTTAGTAAAAAACAATCCCCCAAAACGTTGATATGTTGTAGTTGGACCTGAAATAACAATGCCCTTTGAGAACTGGCAGAGTTGAATTTGTGTTTGCAACTAGCTGGTAGATGGGGCAATAAAAGCAAGAAGCAGTCAATATAGGTCAATGTAATAAGCATTCATCCAAGATCCAGCTATGTATGAGAGAAATAAATGTTTCCAAAGGTAGTTCTATTCTCAGAAAAGACTGTTGTGCTACTCAGCTTTCAGGAGCTCTTGCATCATATATATTCATTTATAAAGGGAGTTTCCTGCTTTCACACCCTACATGTGCCAGCGCTGCAAACTTAACCTGGCTCCTCTGTGGAGCTGGGGTGCTTTCCCCGTGCTCACGGCAGTAACGTACCCTGGCTGGTTGCGTGCACAGCCTGCTGTCTGCAGCTGGGCTCCGCAGCTGCATTGGTTTGGCCTCTGAGTAAAAATTTTGCAGTTGCTTCTCAATCATTAGTTGCCCTCCATGCAAGAGAGACTTTTCTGTGAACTTGAACAAGTGCTGTATGTGAAGCTCGAGAAGTTTCTGCACATTGTTTTTTTTTTTTCTTTTTTTTTTTTTTATACTAGATGAAGTACCAGGCTAGCAGCAGATTGGAGCATGATGTGTCCTGCATGCTTCCTGCCCACGCGTGTAGCACAGGATACATGTGGCTCCAGTGAGCAGTGCTCACACTGCATGGGGAAAGGGTAAGCTCACAAGGGCCACTGATGGGCTGGGCCTAGTTTCTGTGGCCCTGATCCTGCAGAATCACAGAACAGTTAAGGTTGGAAGGAACCTCTAGAGATGATCTAGTCCAACCCCCCTGCTCCAGCAGGGACACCTAGATCACGTGGCACAGGGTGGCATCCAGGCAGGTTTGGAAGATCTCCAGAGAAAGAGACTCCACAGCCTCTCTCGACAGCCTGTGCCAGGGATCTGTCACCCTCACAGAAAGTTCTTCCTCACACGGATATGGAACTTCCTGTGTTTCAGCTTGCACCCGTTACCCCTTGCGCTGTCACTGGCCACCACCCCATGGCTTGAATCTGAGCTGCGGTGCTCAGGAGTCCATGTCGAGTTTGCTGCTCAGCTTGGATTTTCAGGGACCCTGGTGAGGCTGGACCTCAGGCTGGGCTGGGCCTGCTGGTGAGCTGCCAGCGGAGACGAATGCCATCTGTCTTGGACCTGCAGGAGGACCCAGGCAGACGGCTGACGTTTGTTTTTGTCTTTGAAGTCAGCAGCTGCAACCTGGAATGCATCCAGGAAGGAGATCCATGAAACAAGAAGGTATTTATTCTTACAGAGTAAATCCTGTCGTTAAACAAACTAATCTTCTCAAAAGTAATATGGCTTCTGTTTGGTGAATTTTGTGCAGGAATTCTTGATAAAGCGGCCATCTCAAAAATATATCTTTCAGATGTATTACTGTAGCTTATATTATAAGAAAGAAGCAGATGGCAGCCATTTCACTCTTTAAATCTGTGGGATGTCTGCATCCTGACTATTGCATACAGTCTAGTTGCTCCATTTTAAAAAAGAAGATATAGTAGAACATGAAAAGTTGCACAGAAGTGTGTTAAGCAGAAATACGAAGCAGCTTCTACAGTAGGAAACACTAAATAAATTAGGACTTTCAATATTCAAAGGAGATAACTGAGGGAACTCAGATAAGCAGAGGAAGAATAATTATTCATTGTTTTTCATAATACACATTTCAAAGTATAAGACAGGAGAATTTAAACAAGCAAATGGATTTTTTTTTTTAATAGCATATTATTAAATCACATAACTCATGAGAGAATATTGTGGAAGTACAAATCAAAGGGGACCTAGAAGATATGGTCAATTGTATGGACAATTGACCATAGCACAAGCCAGGCCTGTGTCCTGACTTGGGAAGCCTCTGAACTGCTGATTGCAGGCAGCTGGGGGAACTGGGATGGAGTAAACACTGCATAATCCCACATTTCTTAAACTTTTTCACTGCTATCTATTGTTGGCCAGTATAAGAGACCTATATGGCAGTTCTGCATTTAACAATAATATTTGGCTTTAACTATATTTTGAATAGCATCCAAGGAAGAACTCCTCCTATTTTCCTGGCAAGAATCCAGTCATTCTGAACCCCATCCAAGCCTCAGACAAACCTGTTTGTCTGCTTTCCAGGACTGCTTGGACACATCTCTGTGCTCAGCTTAAAAGCTTCTTGAGCGACTAATTTTGTTTGCTCAGATGTTTATAGAAGTCATCTAAAATGTTGCCGTGGTTCAAGGCTGCAGAGAGCCACCTAAACTACCCCCAAAGAAGCCTGAATGGTTAGATGTGATTGTGTGATTGAGATGGGATTTACGATAGTGATAGTTCTGTCCCAGTGTTATAGTTCTGCGTTTGAGACATTCCTCCCGGGACTTTAGTTGTGACTAGACTATCTGATACTGAATCTACATTTCCTATACTTTAGAGCCGTCCTAACTTCTAGGCCACAGAGCATCCTGGGTGCCTGCACTTGCTACTGCTCCTAACAAAACTGAGGCACGATGTAGTCACACAGTCAAGTATCATGAGTTTAACAGAGGAGCAGATTAGAGGACATGTGACTCCTGTGGTTGAGCACTCTTTTGGGAGGATGAGATCCTGGCATGCTAAACCTGACCTGAGGTGTGGCTACATCCAAATGAACAAATAAATGGGCCAGGGGGCATTCTCTTGTGCTGAGGATAACTGGTATAGCGCAACTTGAACCCAAACAGCAATTTCCCTTACTCTTTAAAACACGGTAACTGCACCCAAACATGGCCCATGCTAACCGCAGTCTGAGAAACTGCTAGTTGCTCAAAACTAAAACTGTGCAAGGGGAAATATAGCAAGAATTTAATGGTGGGATGGTACTGAGGCCCATGCTCTGTGCCTGTTTAGCCTACAGAGTGAGTAAACTGCTGTTTTGAGATCCAGCCTGTGCATACCCTACAAGGGAAGATGGGCCAAGCTCCTCAGTCTCCCACCCCCAGGTGAGATGAGTCTGGCCCTTGTTGGGGCTGAGCGTGCACTGCCCAGGCTCCTTGTCTGCTTGCTGTGGGGTTGTGGCATGTGCTGTGGTCAGAGGCAAGAGAAGCACTGGTATGGGCTGCCAGCTCTCCCTCCCGACATGTCCAGAGGCACCTCCCTCTCTGCCCCATTGCAAAGATGACTTTGGAAAAGTGTATCGGGCTGCCTGAATTGTCCTCTCCCCGCAACTCTGCTAGACCAGATGCCCAAATTTGCAGCGGAGTGCTGCCTAAATTAGTCACCAAAATGAGGCTGACTGGAGACTATCCAATGTGTCAGTTCTAATGGGTGGTTTTATTGCCTCAGCTACAATTGTTCTCAAATGTGCTTTGTTTATAGCAATAATTGATCATGTCTTTGTTAGAAGTGAATTAGTGGCAGCTGGAAGATCTAAACTCTAATTTTCCTGCAAATAGGGAGAAATGTTATATATTTTTTTTCTTTATTTTCCCATAATTTTGGAAATATATTTCTAGTTTGCAGTGCGCAGTAAGAGCCCACCAGGAGTACTACAGGGAGTTTAGGGTTCAGGAAAAGTCTGCCATTTGTCTTTTTGATTTCAAAAGATTGTTTGTCTGTGCTCTTCATTAGATGGAACCTAATGCAATGCTTTTCAAATATTGCTCCATTATTCAACTTTCATACTGAAATTAAAGGAAAATATTTCCTAATGCCAGAAGAAGAGGAGGATCTTCTCAACTCATTACTACTAGCAAGGGCTTTTTTTAAAAATGTACAGAGAATACATTGGCAAGGGGACAAGGGCATGATCTGCCTAAAGTATACCCACTTGGGCTCACCAGGTCTTCAGGGTAGTTAGAGTTTTTGCGAGATGAATGAAAACCTATGAATAACCTATGAAAACCTATGAATAACAAACCTTTGGTGTTTTGAATTGAATATTTTGCTATCAGCATCCAATTTATTGTTCACAAAAAGCAAAATGAACAATCCAGGTGAATAACATGACCTTTTGAAGTCCACTGCAGGATGTGCTCAGTTCTGCCAAAGTTCTCCAAGAATCGCAAGTTCAAGACTTGACTGAGGTTCTTTACCTAAAGAACCTTGCCCACTTTTGGCTGTCTGTATAGCGATGGAAAGAGATGGATACCTCCTGAGGTGATCCGTGTCTTGGGAGAGCAAGTTTCTGTTAGAGAAGGTTCTGAAGCTGTTTCTGTTAGAGAAGGATACCTGTTAGAGAATCACAGAATGACAGAGTAGTTGAGGTTGGAAGGGACCTCTAGAGATGATCTAGTCCAATCCCCCCTTCTCCAGCAGGGACATCTAGAGCACGTGGCACAGGGTGGCATCCAGTCGGGTTTTGAAGATCTCCAGAGAAGAAGACCCCACAACCTTTTTGGGCAACCTGTCCTGTTAGAGAAGGCAGCTAGTCTCTAACGCAGGTGAGGTAAATCAAGGCTCGATTTTCCTTATGGGCTTGGGACAGCTATTTTGCTTTCCTGTCCACATTTCTCTGTCTTTTAAAAAAGCAGTTTAGCAAAATAATATTGACCGTACCGTTGTGCTGTGTGAATTAAAGTATATGCAAAGTATATGCTTAGATGAAGGGAACACTGTTTAAATTCCAGGTGGTTCATTCAGCATTGGGTGATGTTTCCAATAATAAGAAATATTCACTTTGATTCAGGCAGGGTCAGCTGCAGATGTGATTTTAGGGATGAGGTATGTATCTGAATTGATTGCATATTCTAAATGCTCTTAGAGAAACTTGTTTTTCTGGGCTGGAGTAGGAAATTAGCAGAAGCCAATGACAATATGAATCAGCCTTTGGTTTCCACAGCTATAGAGAGCAGGTATCATAAGTTTTCCTGCTCTTTGATCATTTTACTTTGAGTGCTTCACAGAAAAAAAAATTACTTAAAAGCTGTTGAAGACTTTTGCCATATTACATGATCTGCCAAGACAAGAGCACTGCTATGTTCTTCTCTGCTTGAAGTAAAATATTAGACAAAGCAGCTGTTATGGTGGCTGTTACTGTGAATTTAAAAACATTGTGTTGACTAGTTTGACATCTTAAACTCACACTCTCTTCGTGTTTTCACTTGTGGTGAAAGGCATTAATAAGCTTGGTGGAAGTGTGTTTTTAGAAGCTCAAAGTTCAAATGCACCAACTAAGTTTATTGGCAATACTCTCTTCAAGTTTAGAGATGTTGCAAAGTCTCCTAATGCTGTCTGCTTGTCTGTGCTTCATGCTCAGCTTCTCCAGAAAGGTGACCAGAAACTTAAGCTGTCACTTCAAGGACCTGAATAAGAGTCTCAAGCCCCAGAAGAGCTTAGTCTTTTGTGTACCTACTGGCTGGCTGCCCAAGTCAAGTGTCATTGACTCATTGACATTAACAGTGTGATTTGCAGCACTCAGTATCTGTGCCCCTGTGCTGAGCTCTTTTCAGAATGGGGCTATTATATCTTGGTAACATTTAAAAAATAGCTTAAGTGACTTAGAAGCCTGAGAGGAAAGGTCCTTCTTGAAAATAGGTATTTACTTGTGGAGCACTTCGTTTCCAGTCAGATCTGATGGAAACCTTTTTGTTTATTTTTCATTTGATAACTCTGACCCCGGTTTCTGAGTATCTGAAAAACTGACTGTGTACTCTTAAAAAAAAAAAAAAAAGATCCAAGGTGGGAAAAAATATAGTGCACCTGAGGAGGTATTTACACAGCTGACTGAAGGATTTAATCTTAGGCACCTAGTACTTCTCTTTAGAGTCCTATCATGCCAGGGCAGAAGAGGCTCTTCAGAAGGTACTCCAGAGCATGCTAGTTCGGTTCACGGTCTGAATTGCTCTGTGGAGAAGTTTTCCTCCTGCTCTTAACCATGAAGAACCTAGCTTGACTAATTGGGTAGGCAGTTACACTGAGTGGCCCTGTTTGGCTCTGATGTATTTATGTCCTCAGTTGTTCTGCAATAGGATTTCTTCTTTTCCCTTGTAGTTGGGATTAAACCAAAGGGAATAAACAGTGCTTTAACCCTGAAAAAAATGAAGGTTTTGGCTGATTTTGAAAAATGGATCCTTTGCATTTTTAATAATCCCTTTTTTATTCAAATTTAATGAAGGTAAAAGGATGAGCTTTGAAAAACTTGGCCAACCATGAAAAAATGTATAAAGCCTTAGAGAAGCTGTGTCTGCAACTTGGAATCCTACTGTGTAGTAGTGTATAGAAAAGGTGAGTGAAAGGGAGGCAGTTTTGTCACTACCGACAGGTCAGAGAGACGCAGAGCCCAGGTTTAACTCCTCCAGAGCAGACACTGAGATCTGGGAGCCATGCCTGCTCTTTACAGATTTTTTGCCATTAACTCTCCCTGCCTACTACAGAGCCTGCTGTTATGTTGCCAGAGTTTCAGCACGCTCGGCTGCCTCTGCCAGTCCTGTTCATGCTTGCTGCCTCCAAGAGCATCGTGCTGCGTGGGGTGAGGAAGAAGGTATTCACAGCGTGGGGCTTTCTGAGCAGTGGGTGGGACATTGGTACCTCCTCTCCCTGCTCCCACCACGCTTTGCAGAGACGGTGGCTTTTCAATTGCTGAGGGGTCTCTAGGGGCTCTTGTTGAATCTTCTCTGGTTAGAGAAAAGTGCTACAGCAATGCCTGACTGCAACCCACTAACTCTCCCATGGGAGGAAGAAAAGTGTGTTGGGCACATGGTGCCTTCATGGAGGGTTCTACAAAGTGAATCCCACTCCGTTCTGTTGGAATCTGTAACATTACGCCATGGATTGCATGAGAGGAGATTTGTCTCACCGGGTTTCGTTCACAGCCCTTGCATCCCAGTGCACCAAACGTTCCAGCACAGGCAATTCAAGCAAGATCAGGATTTCTGCATGTAAGCTGTTCACTCCACACCTCTTTAATCACTTTAAAGACTGCAGTGTGTGCAGCCCTTGCCCGTGGACCTTGCACTGTGGTGCTCGGGGCCAGCAATATTTCCGACGGGAACAGCTGGGGAGGGCAGTGTCAAACACTTTCTTCACTCCCTGTAGTGACTTCGTCTTCCAGCAGCTTGGAAGGGCTGTGCCTCTTATGAAGAGTGAATAATAGTGATAATAATAAGAAAACCCATGAAATGGCAGGATTTATGTGATATGTGTGTAAAGTCCCTGGAAAACGTCCCTTAAGAACCCCCTGTGAGCAGAGTGGGTGTACAGCCACCCTGGTGGGTCCCTGCTTTCCCAGTGCGTGCCCTGCGTGGGCAGCGGGTGCCGTTCTGCAGCGCAGCAACAAGCTGCAGTGTGGGCACACAGCGGGACCAGCGTTCCCGGGTAGCCTGCACCAGCACCGAGCAGCCTTTCCCTATTGCTTGCCAACGTTAAGTCCTTTGCATCCAAGGTTTGAATGTGGCTTTCAGCTTGGGCACTTTTTAATACCTCGTTCTTGTTCAGATGTTTTAATGCTCCTCCATCTCACACAGACACACGCAGTTAGTCTGGCTCATGCTGAGCTACCCTTGTAACTGGGACCTGTGGGTTTTCTTGAAAACTTATTTTCAAAGTTATCTTTATAAGGAAACATAGGATTTCCTCTATTCCTGTGTGCGTTTCTCAACGGGTAGCACCATTGTTTATATATCTCATGCTCCATTTCCCACCGTGATCTTATCAAGTTTCAAGCAGCAGGGAAAGGAAGCAGCCAGAACTGGCAGACAGGCACAGCCCAAGCAGAACAGCTCGCTCTGAAAAGTACCCCGAGCCTCAGCAGGCTTTTGGCTATTGGCAGCATAGTACAGGGAGCTGTGAGAAATTGTTGTGGAGGCTCCTAAATTCAGCTTTGCTTCCAAAGAGTCATGAGCTGTCTTATATTCATTCATCACTGTCTAATGTTGCTTGTACAGACATTCCTGGAAAATGTGGTTTGTGCCTCTACTGCAGTTTTGTTTCGGTGTGAAACTAGATCATGGGCACTTGCTGACTCTTCTGTGAGCAATCATTGAAGTAATATTTTGAGGAGCTTCTTTTAGTGAAATCTGTGTGAAAATTAGAAGAGCAAAAATTCATGGGGTTCTGTTTTCTAAATGAGAGGAAATGAGCAAGCAGAAAATGGAGATGATTTTTAAAATTAAGACAAAACAAAATATTGTTTCAAACCACTTTGAACGTGATTTAAAAAAAAAATGTTCACTTGAGCATTTTCTCATTGAAATCAGTAGTTTCCTTAGGAGACACCTCTGTGATTTCATCTAACGCAGTTTTGTAAAGATGTTTTTGATAGGAGATATTACATGTCAATCATGACTGCTACCTCTACTTCAAAACAGTCAGGTGTCCTGATGCAGTTGCTGAGTTTATGATACACACACATGTATGCATGTGTTATGTATTGTCTTGAGATCTCATTCCTCCTAAAGGTATCAGTGTTACAATTTTTCTACCTTATTTAATTTGCTGCAATGAAGCATGGATGATTCTTTTGCTTTTACCAGCTATTTTTTCCAGGGTAGATGCTAGGAAAATATTTTTGTTAATACTGCACGTAAAAAGCAGCTAATGAGAATCTGTTTTGCTGTCCATGTTAACTGCTGGTAGACTATAGTCCTAAGAGATGAATTTCAATTTATGCTTAGCCAATTGGAAAACATAATCTATGTTGGATAGGCAAAGTAATTTATGTTTCTATTAATTTTTTTTTTTTTAGAACTAGAATGGTTTTGGTGTACCCGTATGGATATGGGGGCTGAGGACTGATCTTTGAGCATGAGGCCAAAGGGAACAGACTGGTTTGTGTTTGTTCTAATCTTTCTGGAACTGACTGGCTGCATCCAGACTAAATAGTGTTTGGCCCCGGATCTCCACTAAGCCTCATGAGGGAGACTTTAGCCCTGAAAAACAATTTTTTTCTGTGTTATTTCAGTAAGATGAGTAAAATGAGCCAGCACTGTAGCCCACCAGAGTGCTGTTTTTTTTTTTTTTTATGTGACCCTAGTGCTATGTTTTGCTGATGCTTAGCATGAGGGCATATAAGGTTTCAAAACCTCCTGGGATAGTGTTGGAGAACTGCAGAGGGAGCCAAATGTGGTGCAGCCCAATCTGATCCATCTAGTAGTGGCATTTGGGAGAAGTCCTGCAATGAGCTGTTTCCAGGATACTTACCCAAACTTTGTTTTTCAGACAGCCAGTGTGTATGCTCCAGAATAGAACCAGAAATGAGCTGACAGTGAAACAGTGCCAGATAGTGAGGGATTTAATGCTGGACTTTGCTCCCCTGCTGTCTTTATTTAGGATGTAGATGTATTCTGTATGAAAGGAGCTTTGCCCTGGAGTTTTTCCTGGGGGAGAGATTTCTTGGGCAGGTATGGGAGAAACAGGAAAGCTGTAACTTGTCCTTCCTGAATGTTAGCAGTGCTTAATGTTGCTTGCACCCCTACCCTGTGTGTTTGGAGGAAAAGTCTCAATGACCTTTGCAGCTTCCTCCCTATCTAGCTGCTGTGGTGATGCAAATAACTGAAGAGCACCAAGCTGAGATCTAGAGGTTGTTGAGGTTTCTGCTTCACATTGAAGTTTGCCTTGCTGGATGAAGACTCAGGAAGGGAATGGCTTGTGCCTGTAGGAGATTGCTTTGATAGCTGCAGTTCACTGGTGTCAGCAAGACCATCTCACTGGGCTTTCTGTGCGGATTCTAGGACTTGCTGGGTATGTCCTTCATCAGCCAGGGTCTGCAGGTTTGAAACCTCCTGGGGCTAATAGGTTCTGAGTGAACCTGGTTGGGAGAAATAGTGTTTTTTTCTCACCTTTTCTCACCTGCAGCAGGCAAAACTAGGTGCTGGCAGCAGCACCTGGGACTGCTGTGGGAATAAGTTTAAAATCTCCTGGGCACCATTTATTACTATAGTTCAAGACTGATGCAGAAATGGGCTGGAAGTGGGAAGGGCATGGAAAAAAATGTGACTGAATGCTGCTGGAGGAATAACTGAGCCGCACTTGGAAATGTGTTATTCTTTCAGATATTGTGGCTTTTGCTTTGTCTCTGTCATCTAAGAAGGCAATTCGTTGCATTTTAATAAAACTATGGAGTTAATTTTAATTACTGACAATTGCAGCTTGGGTTGCTATGGAAACATGAAGAACTGCCACTTCCACAAGTTTAGTGTATAACTTGCTGTCTGGAAATGTCATAGGGGGTCTGATTCCTCTCTCCCTTTTAGCTGTAGCAGAACAGGAATGGATTGCTACTCCATCAGTCAAGTTTAAACAATGCACAGCCAGTGTAGGCAAGAGTAAAATCTCCATAATTTTCTCATCTGTGCCATTTTTCTGTGATTTTCAAATAAATCTATATATTCCTAATTTAAAAACAGTCCCCAGTAAATTAATGAAGGAAACTAGAGCACAAAATCATTGGTATTAGAGTTGGAAAGCAGCTATTAGGTCATGCAGTCCCCATACAAAATTGTTCCTATGCTATTTTTTCCTACCACTTTTCACTGTCTAATTATAAATGCAGCTGCATTTGTAATAAAATCTCCTTCAGTTTTAGTTTCAGGGCCAGAATATCGTACCTAGAGCAGAAGTCATTTGACAATGAAGTTTGCCCAAGTATGTCCATTTTAAATTCCCTTTTCAGTTTGCTGCTGTTTTTAGACTAACATTTTAAGGCCTGTCTTTTGTCTGAGAGTAAATAGCTTTGGAAAGCTGAAACCTGAGTTGTTCATCTTTCTAAAAGCCGTACAAAAGGCTCTTTTTTTTTTTTTTTTTTGCATCAGGTTCGCTAAAAAGTAGACTATGTGTTAATTCTGAGGCTTGGATTTTGTGCTGTATTTTTACTGAAATTAACGGAGTTACCGTCTAATACCAGCTATTCCTTTGGCTCTTTAGTTATGCAGTACTGTTAGAAGCTATGCTAAATATCTTAGCTGCCAGGTGTCCTAAAGGATCTGGACTTTCCTCCCATGATCTTTTTAGTACTCTATTTGTGTAACAGGCATGTGTAAAACAAATAATTACGTATTTTTTATAAAAGAATGCCAAGTGTGTTACTGTTGTGTCTTCAGCTTCCTCACAATAAGTACATTACAGATTTTTACCAAACCTATAACTTTTCAGCACTACAGTGTAGTACTTGAGCACAGTTCCCACTGATTTCAGATGATTTTCCCATTTTTTGAGAGATGAGAGAAGAATTTGCCTTTCATACTGACCTACATAACTATGTAAGAATACCGTATCAATCACAAATATCCTCACCTGAGTGTGGATTTGCCTTATATATTCAGCAAAGCTTTTCACATGGTCTTGTGAACCATTTTGAAATGCCATTAGTTCCACTTCTGTTTCTGGTTCCTAGTCCTTTCCTAGCAAAACAATGTTTACCAGGACTATATAACGGAATAGCAAAGAGGTCTTGAATCTTTAAGATGGGAGAAGCAGCACAGATCTTTAGCTGTCAACAGCATGATAATTTTAGGATTGTAGACATTTTGATTGTCTTTAATCCCTGCCTGGTCTGGGATAATAAGCAGGTAGCTGGAACACAAGGTAGAGAATTCATCCTGATTTTTGTGAGTCTGTAATTATTTTGTTTCTCTTTTATTATTATTATCTGATTTTATGAGTCATAGTTTTGCTGGGTTCATGGAGCCCTTGCCTGGCAAAACTAAATACAGAACTTGGTGGAGTACTCCGATGAGAGTCTGGCAGGTGTAGGAGGACCTGATGAAGGCCAGTGTTGGTAGGACTACGTAGTTCTATCACTGGTCTCTCTTCTGATAATCTATCACATCACAAATAAAACCGGCTCCATGTTTGGACACCTGTGATGAGAGCATTGAGCCACATTAGTGTAGGTACATAGTGATAGCTGAGATGCTCTAGAGAAACATGCCAGGCCACTACTTGCCTCTCCAGATGGGCAGGGATCTGCTGTATGTCTGGGTTGGATCCAGTGGCTCATTGGTGCAAGATGACTTTTCTTATGTTTCTAAGATGTTATTACAGACAGATTCCTGGAGAGATTGGAGATCTGCATCTTTGAGTGTACTCAAAAGTCAACTGGCCCTAGGCAACCTTCTCTAGCTGTCCCATCTCTCATCCAGGGCTGGAATAGAAAACCTATGGACATCTCCTACATCTGGAAGCACCTTGTATTCAAGTGAATCTCATGGAGAGAGCAGAGCCAGCTGATGGACTGAAGGCTGCCCGTTAGCTGGTCAGACATACAAAGCTACCCTGGGATGTGCTGAATACTTCTCGTGCTGACTGCATAAGCTGTATCTCAACTGACTAATGAATGCCTAGGATCCTAGAACACTTATGGACACCAACAAATAGTCACCTAAAAGTGTGAGTCTAGGCCTGAAACCCATTCTGTCTGTAGTACCTTGAAGTATGGAGAGGTCCAAAAATGGCCATGCCATTTTCTCTCTCCTAATATCTTTTCTCGTAAGGGCCTCCTTGAAGCAACGCTCAGAACTTCATCCACCACATGCTGGTGTACCCACCAAGCCCTGACAAGCACACTGATCAGTGGCACCACACAAGCACGGAAAGGCTCGCTGCTAGCAGCTGGTATACTTCATGTGGTCATACAATGACAAGGGGCTCTGCAGTAGTCGCTAGCTTCGGCTTTGAAGGTGGTGCCCTCCCAAGCCTCTGGATGTTGCGCTTGCTGGTAACTGTACCTGTGAGGGAGCCTGGAAGCGCAAAACACCTGCAGTTTCAAGGAGAGGAAACAGAAAAGGGGAAGGCCAGGCTTGCTGGGATTTGCCTCTTTGGAGGTGTTTCAAAGCACTGGGCATGTGAGTGTGATGGAAATGCTGCTTATGCCACACTGCTGGCTCCTTATTTTCTCCCTAGGCCTGGTGGAGTGATTCAGCTGTGAGCAGCCGATCCCTGGGTCTGTTGAAAGGTGTCTCTTGCTTGCCTTGAAAATGTCACTGTACAGCCTGGCAGCTCATAAGTGCCTCTTGCCAAACCCGGGCAGCCCCAAGGAGCTGCTCCCTCTCTGCTGTCTCCAGGGACCATGGCAGGAGCCCATCTCTCTGCTCAGCTCTGCCTCTTCCTGCTTTGCCAAGCAAACCCCCCACACTGACCTTTCTCACTTTGGTATCCCCAACTTCCATTATCCTCAGCCGAGCTGCCTAGCTGAGAAGCGCAACAGCTCCAGGTTCCCGGGACAAAGGGGAAGACAAGATCTCAGGAGCTGGAACTGCCCCACAGAAATGTTTTCCTTCTCCATTGACTTTATAGGGAGCTGAGACTGATGAATCCAGGTCTTGCTATTTAAACTGTTTGGGCTAACCCAGATTGTTTTGACTGAAGTGGGTCAGGGAGCCCTCCCAGGAGTCACTCAGCTGCCAGCTCTGAGCTGGCCCTGGCTCCTGTCCTGGGACAGCATCTAAATCTTCAGTTATATTTAGGACTTTCTTCCTCTTTATCAAATTGGATGTAAAGTTCTAATAAATGAAAAAAGTGGATCTGGCACATCTATACTGCTACAGTCAGAGAATCAATGAAAAAGATAGATTCTGTGTGCTAACTTATGTCAAAACCTTCAAACTACTGGCAGTTTGCATACAAGCAGTTGAATGACTCAAGAAAGAGCCCAGCTTTCAGTCTTACTGTCATGTCCTACAAGGAATCTTATTCTGGATGTGTGTCCGTTGTAACATTGAGAAACCTATAGTTTGCCTGCAGCCTGCAGATCTTGGTGGGTGTAAATGCCTCTCCCTGCAGAGAGGCAAAACTTCCCCAGCTGCTGTTGGAGCTACCAGGAAGATCTTCCTTTGGCATCTCCTGTTTAGGATGCCTTTTTTTTTCCCCCAGTAGTACCTACCAACATGGGTAGCCTGTTCTGTCTGTGATTGTCTTATTCTCCAGTTGATGAAGGGATGGCTCTGTATTTCTTCCCACAGTGGAAAGGGACCATGAAGGCACTGGGTAAGGTTTACTGCACTGTGCTTTTCCAGTAGTTTCTGTGGAAACACTGGTTGTTCCTCTACTCTGATCACTCTCGGAGGTGATCTTTCCTCTTACATTGGG
>JAUBNY010000093.1:1112362-1123489 GCA_032275445.1 Crypturellus soui | reverse complement strand
CGTTATGAGGTTACAGAGCTAAACTTCCACACACCAAATTTGAAGCGATTGTTTTCCAGTGTAACCAGCTGCTCAGCTGTAGATTGTCCATTTTCTTAATTTTTCTTGCTTTCCTAGATTCTTATATGAATTGTTTTTTCAAGGTCTGTTTAAAGTGAACATGCCAAAGTAAGTGAAGGTGTTGTTGTCTGGATATTTTTTGTATGCATGCTATTTTCGCACAGTCTGGATTCTCTTTGGATAAAATTTACAATCAAATTTTGGAAGTCCTGTTCCTCTTTTTGTTATCATGAAGGATGTCAAACTCTTCAAATGACCACAAAGTGTATGAGGCTAAGTTTTTGATAATTCCAAAAGAAAAATCAGCTCAGGAAGTTCATAATGAAATACTAATTAGCACTATGTCTTTGGCTCATCAAGGACTTTCACTGAAAAGCCCTTAAAGTGAACAAGATAAAAATGTTCTCTTAAATGAAGAGGTTGACTGGGAGATTACTCAGCTTCATGTGCAAGCAATACACAATTCTGACTTCTAAAATTGGAGGAGGAAAAAATCCAGAGTAATTTCGCAGTCTGATTATAAAAAAAAAGGACATAAAGAAAATCATAGCTTTTGAAATTGTGGAGGATTTTTCTCAGGAAGATTTCAAGAAAGTCTTAGAATAAATAACAGCTGTCTGCCACAAAAAGTATGAGATGAACAGTGACATGAATGGGTCATGAATTGCGCTGAATTGTGCCGTGAAACTACACCTTAGTGAATGTCGTTGCAGTGGCAATGAAAGAGTGGATCGGATACATTTGCTGCAATTCAGCTGCTTCATGCCTTGCTTCAAGTTTTTGCTATCTCCTTTTCTTAGAGCTGGATTTCCAAGCTGTGCTGCTCCATCTCCCATGGCTGTTCAGGAGCATGGCCAAAACTGCTGTCTTCAAAGGGAGAAGAAATATTTTCAGCTGGCCTCTACATCTAAAACTGATGATACTGAGGGGCCAGCACACTTACTAAAAACAGTGTGTTGCTTCATCTAGGTCCAGGGACCTACAACTGCTTCAGACAAAGCTAGGACACCAAGGCAGCCTTATGGATAGCATCCAGACTGTGTCTGGAGGAACTGTGGGTATTCAGTGCATTGGGATGTCTTTCCTTTTCTATTTCCCTGGAGAAGTCCTGCATTTCAGGCCGCTGAAGTGAGAGGAGTTAAGCACATTGGCTGGAACAGAAGGAGAAAGGGAGGCCCGCTGGGAAGGAGCATCAGCCAGACTTTTGGGGGCAGTACATGGCAGTTTTGGGTGTACCAAGGTGTGTTCCTTCTGGAGAAGGCCATAAGTAAGAGCTACAAAGGGAAAAAAATTGCCATCTTTTTTTTTGTATTGAACAAGACAGAAAGTCCCGATTGTCATGGGCAGCCTGCCTGGAAGTTCAGGGGTTGCAGACCAGATGGAAACAATAGCACAGACATAGGTACCCACCTGAGCAGAGGGAAGTGACAGCTGGACTGGGTAGCACCTCCATGAAGAAGGCATGAAGCTGGGGAAAACTGTCCTGCTTGGTGTCTGGGTGCCAATATTCTCAGACGCAAATCTGCATCCAGAGACTCAGTTTGCTTTTGCTTTGACACTGGGGACTTAATGTGCCCTTATCCCACACCCTCCACTGCTGAGAGGATCTAAGATGTCTAAGATGTATCTTCTAAAGAAGATACACAGACGCCTGCTCTGCCACTGTTTGGTGGCCAGAAGCCATGGAGAGAATAGGAAAATGGCCTTTTGTTTTCTCCTTCCCACCTGGGGTGGGGTTCCTGAGGAAGCAGCAGCAGCACTTTCACCTCCTCTCCCAGCCTGCATGTACCAGGGCTGAGTGTGCTGTCATGGTTCATGTTAGCCGGTGTCGTGGTGCCATCACACCGCAGAGATTCTCCCTATGAGTCTTGTATTTGTAGCTTTTGAGAGAACTTCACGGTACGCTGTGTCCATTTGCTTGCAGAACTGACTCATATGATAGAACGTCATATTGTTCAGAGAATGATGGCAGTAGCTGAATAATTTTAATGACTCTGAATGCCAAATTTTCTCAAATAGGTTTGTGTATTGTGTGCTGCTTCCGAGTAGACTCATGTGATTGGAATATTTGTTCCTAATTCACGTTTAAAGGTCTTAAATCCAGACACAGTTAAAAGGTTGAAGTTGTGATATATTTTGAAAATCCACCTTCAGTTACTGATTTTCTTTCTTCTGATTTTTCTTCCTTTGTGTTTTTCTCCTGGAGTTTATAGCGTTTCAGAAAAAGTTGAGTGATGATTTCTTTGGTAGTAGTTCTTCCTTATGTTTATAGTGTAATATGTGCATTTTAGAAGATTGTGTGTAAAACCCAAGATGTTCTAAAATTGCTTTTCACTGGCAAGATGGCTTGCTTTGTTTTTTTTTCTTTCTTTTCTGTGTTTAATTTGGAGGCTACCTAATATAGTATTTTTGTTCTTTCTGTGGTTTACATGATACTTAGCGATTTCACAGAAGAACCTGTCCCCATTTCATAAGATTTTAGCATTTAATTTTGCACCTCAGTGCACGCTACTCAAAAATAGGTGTCAGGTAGTATGGCGGCAGGGGGAGGAATTGAAGTTACAGGGCATTACAAAATATTTTTCTTGGAGTTGTACTTAACAATTTTGAAATCTTCATCCCATCATTTCATGCTTCTGAACTAATGAGAAGCTTCTGAATTGAATTCATACAAAGCAAATCCACCGAGTGAGTGATTTTAATATGTTTTGAGTGGCCTGCTGGGAAAGCAGCTGATATCAGGCAAGAGTTTGATGGCTGTTGCACTATTTACCTTAAGCATCCAACTGCTGGTACCCAGGCAGGACATATAATTCTGCCTATGCAACATGCACAGCACAAAGAAATAACTTCCTCCAGGAGGTGATTCAAAACAGGAGCCTTGCTTCTGCCCCACTGTTCCCTCTCCTTATGGCACAGACAGCAGCAAAAATGCTGGAGAGGGGGCATCTGCGGATAGAGCAAAGTGCCCAGGGCAGAGCTACTCGCTGAGGCACGCAGGGTCGGTCCGTGCTTAGATGGAGGCACCGTGTCCCTAAAGGGCAGGTGCAGGTGAGGGTGGCACAAGATGAGCTGAGTGCAGGGAGCTTAATCCATCACTCCTCTTCAGAACTCAGTAACTTGTTTTAGACAAAGGATAGAAAGGATATCAGGAAAGGAGAATTTACAGCTCTTAGGAATTCACTTTCAGGTTTCATCATGCTCAGTATGAAACATATGTACCTTGGTTTTAGGTTCCCACCACTTGTACCTTTTATGCTCTTCTCTGCTTGTTGCATCTTCCTCTTCTCTCCTTACTCATGTACCTTAATTCTTTCTAAAATTGTTCATCCTTTTTTTTTTTCCAGTCCTTTCTTTCTGTCTGGTAAGAGCAATCACAGATAGCATCAAACAGCTGTGTGAGTTCTAGTAGCTGTTTTCATCCCTGGAGAATTTAAACATTGTCAGAATATTCTGATAATAAGTTGATTGAAATTCCCCTCTGAAGTCTCAATTTTATACATACTGTTTCCCTCGTACCTCTTTGCTGACAGATACTTTGTGTTGTTTTTATTTAACCCCTGGAGAAGACACAGAATGGAAAATAAGCAAGTAACAAGCATTTCAAAATCCCAGTGCTATATATCTGTTTTGTTTCCTTTCTGCTTACAAAAGTGGCAGATTATTTATCTTATTATCTGATATCACACCAATAACAAGAGGGAGTCTGTTCCATAAAGCCCAATTATGAAAAATTGCCGGAGATAAAATGACTCACAATGGTCCTGTTTTTCATGGCCCTGATTCAAGGAAGTATTTACCTGCTTGAAGTGAAAAGAATTTACGCTCATGATGGCAGCTAAAAACAGCCACTCAGAGAAAATAAAAAGATAAAAAGTTGACCAGTCCTGTTGTTTATCTGCTGAAATATGTGGGCTTGTTCAACAGCAGTGGTGGAATTTTGCTAACCTTGGTTGGTGGTGGAGTCAAGGGCCCAGGATAGATTAGATGACCCCTTGAAGTTCGTTCCAACCAGTTTTTCTGAGAGTTGAGAACAAGTCTGTTCATATTACATGATGGTTTTCTGTTCAAATGGAAGATTGAATTGATCAAGTGGACTTGATTCTTCTGGATGTTGTGTTCTTTTTAATTGGTTACTAATACCTTAGTAACTGCATGATTCTCCAAGTGTGTGCAAGCTGTTTGGGTGAGGGAAATTTCAGTAATGTATGTAAACAACAAACTTAATGCATCACTTATTCATTTTACTCAGTTATATTCATCTCTAATGGCTACGTCTCCTCTTGTGCAGATACAGGAAATGGAAACATGCAAAGGGAGCACAGGGCAGACCTCTTTGTCAGAAAGGCACCTAAGAATATTACTTATTTTTCTGTATTACTGGAATTGTCTCAGTGCCCATTAGCAGAGTACAACCTGCTAAACCTTCAGGCTTTAGGAATGCCATGTCAAATGCAGCAGTTTATTATCAGCAGACTAATATCACCCAGTTACACATATAAAGGCTGTCTCAAAAGACATATGAATATACAGTAAGGTTAACAGTTTGTAGCTGCTTCAGAACAATCTCTAACACACCCTGGCCTCACACCTATACCTTCCACAAACCACAGGAGTTGAATCTTCTCTGTCTTCCTGGTCACTAGCATAGGAACTCATGACTGTGTTGGCTGGATGCAGGTAAGGCAGGTGATTTGTAAGGGTACAAAATTAAGGAGCCTGTATAATCCATTAGGGCCTGATCCACAGTGCTTTGGACTGAAGAGCATTTCTATTGGTTTGCTAGGATTTTGGCTAGAATTTAAAGCTCATTCACCAAGTAAATAGTAAATTTACATTCTTTACAAATGTAAATTTACATTTTCTGCACCTACCCCAGCCCTGCAGCCTGTTAATAACTGCAGCTGATCCAGGTAGCAAGTATAAGATGAGAACAGGCTCATTGTGTTACCTGACTGTTCACTAACAAGCTAAGCAAGTTTTGCTTATTTTTTTCTCTCTCCTTCATCAATTGTTACATTCATGGGAGAAAACTGTTTTATTTCCAGGTTAGGTGGTTAATGTCAATGATTAATAGCTGCGGCATGTGAAGATGGCTTACCAGGACAGGCTCCTGTGGTAAAGAGCAATGGGACTCCAGCAGAGGTATAATGATGGGAAGCATATCCATATCCACATATTTATGCCTCTGTAGTATATTTATGTATGTGTTCATGCATATGTTGCTGGGAGGTTACGTTAAAAATGCCTGTGATGATAGTCTTCTTTAAAGAAGAAACCAAGTTAGAAAATTGCCTCTTTTGTCTCCTTTGTACCTTTGAGAAAAACACTAGATAAATTCTAGCCTCCTGAAAAATTCATATTCGCTCTGGGAATTTCTTTTGCCTCAAGGCAGTGCATTTATAAAAGGACTTTCAAGAGCAGAGGAAGAAAGATTAGACTAGCCATCATGGCCATCCATGCAGAGATTCCTACCCTGGGATTAGTTCTGTTCCCCTGCCTTACCATACCGTGCAAGCCAGTCCTTCCTACTTGGCTTAGGCCAGCGTTGGTTGTGCTGCGGCATGAAAGGCTCTGCGAGACACGGCTCTGCTGCTGGAGAAAGCCATGTGGATCTGGGAAAGAGGTTACCAAGCATGAGCTAGTGAGTGCCATAAAGCCATTGGCTTTGCTCAGCGTGGAGCTGGCAGTTAGTGCTGGTTATGATGAGACTTCTTTGCGGTTTTGTCTGAAATCTGTTACCCAATAATTTTCTTCCTCTTTTCTGAACAGAAATAATAGAGAATTTCTGTAGGCCTTTCATGCTTAGTAGGGCTGACTGATAGTCTTTGATCTGAAATATTACCAGAATAGATGCTCACTCCTTTAAAAGAGCATTGTTTTAAACACGAAATGATATAAAAGCCTGCTGGCCTGCAGTGTGTTTCACTGCAGGATGTCTTGGTTACTGTACAAAACAATGGGAAGACCAATTCTCATTTTCAAAATTGTCAAGCTACTTTGTGGCAGGCACACAGGCATAAGAAGGTTTCACAGTAAGAGCAGAGAAAAGCCGAGGACGATGCTGCTAGACCGTGCAGTGCACATATCTTTATTATTGCCTGAATAAATTACTAGTCCATGGGAAGACAAGCAAAAGTAATTTGCTTCAGCAGTGATGGAGCACCTCCACGGTGCCTGTAGATCTGGAGGAGGACCTGAAACCCACTGAGGTCTGCGTTGGAGGAACATCTGCAGGGAATTTTATATTCAGATGTCTCGTCTGGATGAAGTGTTCCGGACAAGTGACACTTCAGACTGCACTGCCTTAAGCAGGTTGATGTTCTCTCCGAAACACAGACTGCAAGGACTCATACCAAAGCTTTGCAGGTTCCAAATAAACATACTTTTACCTTTATTGATTTATGTGGAGAACCTTCCGAAGAAAGGTGGCCTACTGCTGTGTCAAAAGGTTCATCCAACCCTCATGTGCTAGAGAAACAGTATAGCAACTGCAGTCACCTTGGGATGTGTAGACAGTTATGTGTGCTAGCTCATGTCAGTCTGGTTATCCAAGGTGACTGTAGGAAACTTCAGTGTTGACTGGTATTTTTCTCCACTTGCCTTTCTATCTGTCAGTCTCTTGTCTGCAATGACTCTGGGGCCCATTAGTCAACATCAAGCAAGTTCAGGTGAAGATATCTCAAAGATGATGTTTTCATATGAGTATAATGACAATTACTATCTGGGTAGAGGAAAGGCACAAAGTAATATCCCTGCAAAGTGACAGATTGCAGTGTGAGCTCAGTGCACATGCTGTTGGCTTGTTGAAACCTGCTCAGCCGACCTTTGTTGTACTGGTAGGTGGGAGTGTAGCAAAAATATAAGGATGCTGTTGGGAGTGGGACCCAGATGTTGTGTGGATCTGCTGGTGTGCTGGCTGGAGAGCACAGCAGTGAAAGGTAGTTATTTGTGTAAAGTCAGGCTCTATTAATTGTCCTGTTCACAGAAGAACTGGGTGATTTTTACTTTACGAACACTTTAAAAAAAAGAGCTTAAAAATAAAACAATTTTATACATAATAACAAGAATGTTCTGCACTTGCATTTAAGATCTTAGCAGGTAATGTACAAGGCTGTTTTCCTCTTGGAGGCCACAAACTATTGCATGCTCTATTAATGATCAACATACCATCTTTCCTTCGTAGATATCCCGGAGGACTTTACAGGAGAGGGGTGGGCAATCCTTTCTTTGTTTCACTTGGATGGCAAAGAATGGATAGAAGCAATGTGTTGGGAAAGGAGTGTTTTTAAAAGGGATAAACAGCCTCATTTCCAGCCAGGTGTTTCATCGTTCTTGGTTAATGGCAGTGGTAGTTGTATCAATCCTGGGAAGAGGGCAGGAAAATCTTGTAGCTCTGAAACCTGCCTTTTATTCGGGTGAGTTTGGCAGGGAAGGGCAACCCAAGCGACTTCCTTCCTTGTTTTATCTCTCCACTGCCTCCAGGTTGGCTGAGCAGCACTGATGGCATTGAGTTGGGTGGCAGGACTGCGAGGAGACCTGTGCCAGCCCCTTCTACCAACTCTGAAGACCTAGTGTGGCTGCTGTGTGCTCTGAATTATGACTCCTGATATGGGTAACCTGTTCAGGGGAAATCAATTTTACCTCTTCACATAGTTGTATAGGAGGTTCCTGAATGACCCTTTGAAATACTATTGTGAGAATGCCAAGATCTGTCAAGTGGAGTCATTTCTAGTGAAAAGCAGAATGGGTCTGATCAAATGCTAATCACAAAGGCTTCAAACACAGCGCCCAGACGGCTGGTATTCCCTCACAGGAATACACATAGGGAGGTAAAAGTGTTGCTTAATGTTTTATGAAACTTCCTAGTCAGAAGTGCTCCAGATGGCATAGGGATCTCCCAGTTGCGTGTTTCTGAACTACTATCAGTTAAAAAACCAAAATGCTTACATGAAAGAAAAGCCTTTCCGTTCACTCAATTTACTGCTTTTGCTCTTTCCTGCTCTTACTTTCTTGGTAAGCCATCCTCTCAATCTTGTCGTTTACAAGAAGCCTGGCTTTTCGTGGCACTGTCACTAGCATAAGGCTATGCTGTCCCAATAATCACTGCGCTTATGTAGGCCGACCCATGCTCATTCTTATCCAGGTGGTTTGGTGCTGTATTCATTAAACTATCACATGGCAGCTATCTAAGCCTGCACGTTCATGGATGGCTTAAGGTAATCCAACTTTGCACTGCTGCCAAAAGAAAATGAGCCCATTCCCTCTCGGCGGGGCTTGCGCAGCCGCCAGCTGGGATGGGCTGAAAACTAGCCTTAAAAAACAGTGGAGTTGCAAGATAATCTGAGTTGATATATGGGCTGTGGTTGGTAGCGCTGACACAGAGGATTCAGTGAGAATACACTGGTGGGAAAGGGAAGGGCGAGATGCCTTTATGGCTGCTGTGCTCTCTTAGATGAGTTTATTCTGCTTGTGACACTGCACTCTGAGTATTTACTGTCAGGCTTAGCTGTCCTGCCGCAGTTGCAGTATTATCAAGTATCAAAGTTGCTCGCAGTAGGGCAAGTTGAGCTGTGGGTTAAGCAGAGACTTAAATTACAGCTGTGCTGTAGGGACATAACCACACTGCTGTCTGCTCTCTGCAGCTTTAGTCATTGCCTTTTTTTGTACCTTTGTTTTTTCTCCATGCAGTGGCTGTAGTAAATACTGAGTGCTTCTGCTTTGGTGCCTGGAAAGGCTGCTTCCTCAGTTGTTGTTGTTCCTCATTCAGATAAATATGAAGATTAAAACTAGTTATACAAATAATAAAAAGATTAGAATCCTCTTGGACTGGGGTCTCTCAAGTAAGAGAAACATAAGTTTAAATAATTACAAAAAAAAAATCTTGGCTTTTTTTTGAGTTTGACCATGAGTTTGATCACAAGCATTCCTTAGAAAAATCACATACTGATGTGTTGAAGGTCTTGCACAAAGTGATACTATAATTTCATCTCATATTCCCATCAGCGATTATGTGTGTTTACAGTTCTGGTTGCACCGAGTGTAGTCTGATTCTTATCTGGCTGATTTCCTTGTCTGTGTAAACTTTGCTCTCCATGAATCCTCATGAGTTTCAAAAGTTTGTTTTCTGTGAGACTCTGTGTGACCAGAACTGAATTATTTGCCTATTTGAGGGAAGCAAACACAGCTGGAACAAATTCATTATTTTAATCGCAATGAGTGTTTGTGAAAATATTTTTGGTCATATTCCCTCTGTTCTGGCTTCCACAGAAATTTAGAAAAATTCCATTTTATTCTTCTGATAAGGCTGCTACGTGTCTAAGCTTCTAATTGTGATTAAAAATCTCCTTTGACAGGCCTGCCAATTTAAAAGTCAACCTCAGTTTATTGAAATCAAAAAAAAAAGAATTGAACTTCAGTTCTCCCACAGAATCATTCTTCTCATATCCAAGCACACATTAGTTCTGGATCTCAGTGGAATACAATAGAAGAGAGATTATTGAATTGAAGTTTCAAGCACAGAAGTAGGGCTCTGGCCAATTATATTTGACTAGGGTTGAAATTGGACTAGTTAAAAAAAAGGTATCAAACTGCAAACCAGTGCAAGGCAGAGTCAAATCTCTTCTGAGATGAAATGCTTCTCTGTTCAGAAAGATGAGGGACGTGATTCTACATTTTTGTCTTTAACATCCGTCTGCTTCTTCATGTCTTGCTTCCTAACTTTGTCTCCTTTTTGTATCATAATCTCTATTATGCAGCTGCTTAAAATTCAGTGTCAGTACTGTGCTTTAGATGTCAGTGGAAAAACTTCAGAGTTTTCTGACTTGTAATTACTAGGCTTGTTGAGGACGTGCTGAGCAGTATGTAAAAAAAAAATCAAAAAAAGGGATCTCCTGAGGTCAGCCCCTGAAACAGATGCCATCACAGGACACACGAAGAAGCACCATGTTGAGCATCTCTTGCAGTGAGATGAAGTTTTATGATCAGTTGTTACTGAGTTGGTGTTAACTTTTTGTAGCATTCCCATTCAAATGAAAGAGAGTTATGCTCTGCGAGGAGGTGCTGAACCATGCTTTTCTTCAAATATTTAATTTTGTGACAAGTTTTACTACATTTGCTTTCCTTCACACCATACCTTCCCCCAGGCATCCTGTGCACCTCTACATAGCGCACAGATAAGCCATCTGGGAAGCAGTCTGTAGGTGGTCATGGAACCCACACGTATAGCTATTAGTTTCAAGATGCTAATGTCTGCATTAATCATCAGATTGGCTCTGTTGTGTTGCATTTTTCAAGAAAGTCAAGATTGGTTATTTTGTCTAATTATTTACAGTCCCATTTATACCAAGTTGTCTTATACAAATTATTCTTGTGGTGCAAAGTAAATGACTCAGTTTTCACAGACCTTTGGTTATGGTGCCATCTGCGTTTTTGTTATCTCAGGAAATTTTTGTTTTGCAATTCTATTCATGCAAACCCCGCAAATATGAAATACGTGATGCAAGAAGTCACCATTGGGTCAAAACTACCAAGATACAGGCAACCTCAATATGCTGAGATAAAATGTTCTGAAAAAAATGACTCAGTGACTTACAAAAAATGACTGTAGCTTCAAAGAGAGTATTTCTGCCCCTTGTATCAAGCAAATGAAATTTCAGATAGTGCAATTTCTCTGGAAGTAACATTTGTTTGTATAAATGGGAAGCAAGATTAATCTGTCTATCTTCTTTATATATTATTAAAAAAAATAATTTCAAAGTTGCAGGAGCATTAAGCAAGTCAT
Organism: Crypturellus soui; assembly: GCA_032275445.1. Classification (NCBI taxonomy): domain Eukaryota; kingdom Metazoa; phylum Chordata; class Aves; order Tinamiformes; family Tinamidae; genus Crypturellus; species Crypturellus soui. The sequence goes on along the minus strand of JAUBNY010000093.1, from coordinate 1,112,646 downwards.
TTTTAAGGGAGCATCATATTTGTGGTTGCACAGCAGCTGAATTGTTATTCAGCACTTCTCTTAGAGGGAATATAATTCATTTGTGCTAGCATCCTCTTGATATCAGAACGTGAGGAGATGCTTTTCTGCCTTTTTGTGCAAAGTTTGACAGATTCCTTTGCTATTGTTCTAATACCAAAATTGTAATGTCCTACTCCATCAATGCCTATGTTTTCAAGAAATGTGATGTAATAGGGCTAGAGCTGTGTAGAGAACAACTGGTGTCGAGGACTCCCTGTCCACAC
>JAUBNY010000093.1:1086637-1102428 GCA_032275445.1 Crypturellus soui | reverse complement strand
CCTTTTTGAAGACTGTGGTGACGTTAGTTTCTTCCTGTCCTCCGACACCTCCCCCGCTCTCCATGACCTCTCGAAGATGATGGAGAGTGGCTGAGCAATGACCCCTGCCAATTCCCTCAGCACTCTTGGGTGCATCCCATCTGGGCCCATAGACTTATGGGTGTCCAGTGTGCCTAAGTTTGTTAGTTATTTGAATAATTTTGATCAAAGCATGCTTTTTATACTATATTGCTGAAGTATTATCAGACAACAGAAAGCATAGAGTAATATCCTACAGAGTTTTTTTTTTTCCTTTGTAAAGGTAAAGAATTAATAGTAGGAACAGGTAAAAGCAAAATAAAGGTATCCCAGAAAACTCAACTTTCAGTCTTGAAAAGCATGACCTGTGATTGTTTTTTTTTCTACTTCTGTCACCTCATATAGGCTTGGCTTTTTTAGTGTTGAAATTTATTCTGTCTTTTAGAAGGCAACTGTTTAAAGATGATTGGAAATCATCATCAAGAAGATGCTTATTATAGAAGTTGTAGTTTTTCTAAAACTATAATGTAAAAGAAATGAATAGGAAATTCACATTATTCAAGGTGTTCCATGGCATTATTGCTTAACAGACATTTTTTTCGAGTATTCAAGGTTTTCCCTGTTTGTAGCTGCACTTGTGAAATCTGACAATGGTAATTCTATGCTTTTTTAATTTCTTTTTAAACTATGTATCTAAATTAGATAATATCTGGACATGCAGTTCTGCTGCATTGTCTAGTGTCCTTGAATGCCCTTCTCAAGGCAAGTCAGAAGTACGAATATCCCCTATCAGCGGGGATCATCAGGCACAAGGCACGTGGTCTAGGTGAGAGCTATGACTTGGCTTTAACACATTAAGAAATGCGATGGTTTCCTTCCTTTAGTTCAAAGCAGGTTAAAGCTATAAGGGATGATGTGAATTCTCTGTAAATCAATGTTAGACTAATCTTCATCGTTTTGTCAGGAAACTCTAAATTTTCTTCTCCATTAAATATTTTGTCCATAAAATTATTAAGAGATAATGAGTAGTTGCTTCCTCACAGTCCAAACCATAACATGGATTTTGGCGAGCTACAGCTTGTTTCAAGAAAGTCTCATTCACAAATATATTATTTATATGGGACTGTAAAAGGAACTATTTAAGAATATGGCCCTGGAATGGCCATTTCCTGATCTTTTCCAGTGTCTGACATCTGTTGCATTTGATGTATCTCTATCATCCAGTTTCTTCGATTTCCCCCTAATATTCTGGAGGCGCTTACTGGGATTGTCATGATTGCTTTTGTCTTGATAAGGCAATAAGAGTTGTTCTCAAGTGATTTGTTGCACAGAAATATTTGCATTCTCTCAAGACACAAGGATTCTGTCCTATTTTTTTTCTGCTTGGAAAGAAAATAGAGCAGTAACCCATTACACTTCAGCTGTTTATGCTATCCCATTTCATACACACTTGAAAAATACAGTTGTCTAAAATTTCCTTGAAGCACTGTATTTCTAAAATTGGTTTATTTTAATTTTGTGTTTTCTCAAACCAAACCAGATTTTATAGCCTTTTCACTGTTTGGCCCATCATACATTTTGGATTAAACAATATTGCAAAGCCTGAATATGAGAGAAACCAGAGTCTGCAGTATCAGCCTGGGGAGCCTTTATAAAATATTCACTTACCCTAATTCCTGACAGAAGGTGATTTTTTAATGTAACTTTATATCTAAAGGAGTGCACTACCTCTCCACTAAAACCGCTCACTTTGAATATATAGATGATGCATTATTTATGAATAGACAGCTTCAAATCATATTACATATGTACACATTTTAAAGATGATTTGATGTGAGCTTGATGCATATGAATAATTTTAAAACAGTTACTATAACTGTTTAATGAGTAGTGCTAGCAAGGTAAGGGATTAGCTTTGCTATTTCTGCTCTTTTATTCCAGAAGCATATATTTAACTGAATGCACATTGAAAAGCAAGCTGGGTACTAGATGCAGAGTCAGAGGTGAACTACACAGAACAGCAAGAATAAGGACACTCTAGGACATTTTAATAGCAGGTGCTCCCAAGAAGAGCTTCCTTACCCAGAGATGACAGCACACAGCTTTATCTTTTCCCCCTTAATAGGATGCAAAGAGGAAGCAGATGATGGTGATCCATTAATCTCATCAAAATTGTTTCTTCCTGGACTACTAAATATCTTTAGGCTTTGAAGTAAACCTGCTATGTCATTCATAGGGTTAGAAGTTTATGAAATTATAGAATTTATGAAAATGGAGGTTGTAAGAAATTGCCATTTTGTGCAATATATTGAGAGGAAATAAAAATGTGCTTTTAAAAGCTTGAACCAATGTGAGTTTCATCAATACTAAAATGATTTGGAGTACATAAATTATGTAAGTTTATTTAATTGAAAGCATTTCATCGGATTGTGACAAAATGATGAATGAGTTTTGCTTTAACTATTTATTCCTACATTTTTAAATGCTTGCCCTTCAATTTAATTTGAGGCCAAACTATGATTGTTTTGCTGCTGTAACTATTTTTTGAATTGGAAGTAACAAGTGCTCTCAATGTTAGTTGTTTGGGGATTAATAAAGATTTAAAAATGAGTATGAATTTCTGTAAGACTAGGGAAAAGATCAGGCTGGTGAGCTGGGGCATGTACAGAAATGGGTTTGTCTCCACAGCTCTTGAATGTGTCTGGCCAGGTACAAACTACTGGAAATGTATATGAAGAAATTATTTCTCAGGTATTTTAACCTATTCTAATTAAGGCATGAATCTCAGCCCTTATATTGAGCAAAAGGAAAGAGCTGTTGTCCAAGTGTGAAAGCTGCTGATAGAAGTTTAAGAGGGAAGTGGTGAACGTTAAAAGTAGTATGGAAGATGTTACCATTGCTCTTAAATGCTGAATTCTCCCATTTGGCCGATTCTTTGGTTTAGCTTTGCATTTGTATTTCAGAGTTCTCCACAAAACTACGTGGAAAAGAATTGTTACTTCCAACATATTTTCCTTAGCCAGAGGGCATTCATTTAACAGCAATAATAGATGAAAAGGATCTAAAATGATTATTGTCCTTCTTTTTATGGTTTTTCATGTGGGTTTGCCTTCAGCAAAGTGAGATTTCAAAAATGGATGTGGGACATTTGAGCAGTTTGTCAGTAACATTTTTTCTAGCATCTTTTATTGACTTTGTTAAAGAAATTGTGCTTTTTATTTTTTTAACTGTAAAAGGTCTTTTTTGCCAGTTTATTGGAATGGTGTTCCATTTTTGCTTTACAAGTTTTTTAAAGCTGTTATGTTGAAAAAAAATCAAACCATTGGTTTCTTAGCCAATTCTTCTTTCTTCTCTGGTGTCTTAGCATATCATCAATAATATGCATTCATTCCACTGCCTTTTTGCTTCTAGGAATGAAGTCTGAATGACTTTAAACAATAGAAAATGAGATTGGGCACAGCAGGAAAAAGAGGAAGCTTTTTCTGAAGAAGGCAAGATGAAAAAATAAGAGAAACTAATAAAAAACAGATTATCTGGGCTAAATCAAAGACATCAGAACTATTTGTACAAAAGTTAAATTGCCCCATTACATAAAAATCTGCTTTTAAAGATGTGAAAAAAGTTGTTGACATGAAGCAGTGTTCCCATGTACTGAGTGTGTGCCCCACTGGCAGTAGTAGACAGCCACAGTTTTAAGTCTGAAAAGACCCAATGACTTAATCATAAATACCTTACATTTACATTTGTATTTAAGCTGGAAAAAGTCATGGAAAGTCTCTGTGGCCGTTAAGGACTTCAGTGTTTTGTTTACATAAGCCTTCTGCTCTATGCTGCCTGACAAATTTGCTTATGGTCTTTGTGCTGTTCCCCACCACCAACCCCAAAGAGCTGCAGAGCAGGAGTATTTGCTGTGATTAAGAAGTCTGTGGTTTTGTACACACTATAGTGTGTGCAGTCTGTGCTGGTAACTCATCCAAGCTACTTGGGGCAAAATTCTGGGGGTTCTTAAGGAATCTGTAGTTCTGAAAAACTTTACAAAGACCAAAAGTTTTATCTGATTAAGAGATGGAAAAGAATTGCAATTAATAGCTACTTTTAACAAATGGTGTAGGAGAAAAACAGACTGCAGAAAGAAAACAAAAAACAAACAAACAAACAAAAACCCACAAGGCCTAGCTGATAGCAGTAAGATTTTACCCAAAGTATACAATTCTGAGACTTGCAGGATAATAATAAAAAATTATTCATCTAAAATTTCTTTGCAAAATTGTGATATCTTACTTAGAAGAAAGATATTTTGATGGTGGCTGCTATGTAGGAAGATTATACATCCATTTTTCTTTCAAAGACAAAGATAATCTAGAACTTGCTGCTAATTTTCATGTTGCAAAGGGCCTTGATCTGCATGTGCTTCTTTGAAATTCCCAGATGAATTGCAGGCCTTTCAAATGGAATATATGTGGTCTTGATTTGAATAAACAAGTTTTAGCGGGTGAGAATAAAGAAATAGTATTGGCATATCACTACTGTCTAGTGTCACTATGTCTGCCATAATAATCTAATCTTAAAAATGAATTTCATGTATTAAAGAGGGTAAATCTTTGATATGAAATCCTGGTCCTACTGTCAGTGGGACAGTCAATGAGTCAGTTGGGTTCATGTTCCTTTGAAAAGTCTGTTTCTGATGCGTGCTTGTTTACCTAAAGCTTGAGGAAGTCTTTAATAGTGATATTAAATAGTCTCCATATTGAACAGCTTAGGCAGTATCTTGGTAATGTTTCTCCGGTTTGGCTGGCAGTATCTGCATTATATTTTAGATAAAATATGTGCATGACATCTTTGTTGTATTTTGTTTCATGATTCTAGCAGATTGGCATTTGAGTATTGTGCATTTATTTTATTGAATGGATCATTGCAATAAATGATTATTTCTTAGTGTTGGGGAGGATTAAGGAAAGGAGAGTGCAGCAATAGATTTTGGTTCACCTTCCCTTCCCCCTTCTCCTGCATGTGTATTTTATGGACCTAAATGTGTTTGCTGGGAAATAAATGAATGTTGTTTTCAGGAGAATGCTTCCTGTGCATAAACAAGTCAGGCTCTGTGCCGTCTCCGAGCACTGCCTGCTCCTCCTGGTCCTGAATGTAACAATCTCATTTCTTTCTCTCTCCCCACCATGCACAGAGCACTTACATGTGGATTTGCTCTACAGATTTATTTCTTTGCTGGTATTTATTTGCTTTTCCTTCCTTTCTTTCATTTGGAACTAGCTCTTGTATTTTTGTGTGGTGATGCATTTACTCAGGGTAGCATTCAGGTGTGTTGTCTCAACTATGGATTTTTAAGACCCCTTCATATTTTAGTTTAGACTGAGTGGTTCAAAACAGATATATATATCACTTTCTAGTGCTGCAAAGGGAAGCTCTCAGATATATTTGTTGTGTAGTTTGTGTCAGATACCTTGTGGTGTTTGCAGGCTCCCTGAAAGCCTGTCATCAAAGATGATGACAACTCTTAATGTTTATGCTACAGAGCTATTTCACGTGACCATAACATCAGACATATCTCATATTTAAAGATTCATTCTTCCAAAAGCTCATATTTGTCTTTGTGGCATAAATGGTTTTCTATTGTGAAAGTCTTTTTGAATAGAAAGTAGTTTACTTTGGGAGTAAATCCTTTTTTTAGGGTGTATAGTTGATTGCAGTTGATGATTTTTTTTTTTAAAGAAAAGGACAACTACTGGTCTGAACTTACTTAAATGCTCATATTTAGACAAATATTGTTCTAGGCAGATCAGCATATATAATAGTCTGATAAGATTTTATTTTTCTATGAACAATTTTTCTCTTGTTTTCCTCTGTAAAAAGCTGCTGCAAGGCATTAGACTTCTGAAGAGGACTAGCTATGAGCAGTCACTGTGGAGCCAAATTACTAGCTTGGATTAGTTGTCAATTATTCTTTCTATGAGGAAACTACACCCAAACGATGAGGGAGTACCATCTCCCTAAATCTTCAAATGTCCTCAATTCCTAAATTCTCCGTATGACACACTTGATGCTGTTTGAGAGGAAATAACCATGTGGTACTGAGAACAGACTTGCTATGTGCGGGATTATAGTATAGGAGCAGAATTATAACTCTCCTCACACAACAAGAATGTCTCCCCACTGATGCTATCAATACCTGCCTTGGTGCTGTTACATTTGTAACAGACTATTAGCAGCAGCCAATTGCAATGATCCTTCTGCCAGAATGAATGTCTGATGAGGTGCAAGTTGAGTGAAAACAATCTCTGTGAAACAAAACTCCCAGGAAAAAGAGACCTAGTTTCAGTACTGCTTCCATGAATGGTGGATTCAGTCCTTGTCTTGCACTCAGTACATGTTTATGCTTTAGTCCACACAAACCTTGTTCTCCAGAGAAGGAGACTCCACAACCTCTCTTGGCAACCTGTTTCAGTGCTCTGTCACCCTCACTGTTAAGAATTGTTTCCTTAAGTTCCTGTGGAACTTTTGATGCTTTAGTTTGTGGCCGTTTCCTCTAGTTCTATCAGTGGCCACCACTGAAATAAGTTATTTAATGAGTTAATAGCTAAGTAAGTGGATTAGTGATGATATGTAGCAATGATAACATGTTGTTTGCCTGAGAATTGGCTAATATTACCTGTGGAGGGAGAGAAGGCCGAAGGGAAGGAAAGACAAATGCAAAATCAGGCAGGGATCTGGACAGTGGATGAGATACTTAGGTGGAACTGGTAGTATCAAAGCACTCTCAAAAGCCACAGTGAAGTTGGGATGATTCATGTCAGATGAAGACAGAGTAGAGAATAAGGTGCCAGCCCATTCTATTTGCTGATGAACAGAATTAGCTGAAAGCAGTGGGGGTCTCATGCCTTCCTGCCTGTTACTGTTAAGCATCAGGAGTATCTTCTGGAGCCACTATAAGAAGGTATCCTGTTTTCTGACAGTGACTATACAGGTGGGAAGGATAAAATGTCAGAGGAGGTGAAGAACATACTGTTATGAAAAGCTTCTCAAAAGCCTCAGATGCCTGCAGCTTATGTGTTCATAAGTTCTCAAGTTCTTTGTTCTGCTAGAATTGATAAATGTTGCCCCAAAATGGCTGTATGTCCAACGCCAAAGTTACTGCCAGTGACAGTGAAGTGCACACTGCAATTACCTGTCACAAAGGAAGCTAGAAAGATAGCTACAGGCACTAAACCTCTCCCACATAGTCACTAACAGTGATAACAAGTGAAAACTAGAATGAAAGAGCTTCAAAGGCCCTGATCCAAGAACAGAAACTCAGTAGCTTTACAGGGCTCTTCAAAATACTCCTGAGCTTTTCAGAAACTCTTCAGAAGGCTCACAGCTTCAGCCAGCGTGGAATGGCTTTTGGATTCATAAAATCACAATCAACATTGGAAAAAACTCAAAAGTTCTACCATCTTTAATGTTCTTCATCAATAGATAGATTGACAGGATTTAGGAAGCAGGTATCACAGCAAAGGTTTGTGTGCCTAACCATTGCATCAATCCTAGACTGAAACTACTAGCTCTTTTTTTTTTTTTCAACCCTCATCATCACAACATGCAAGTGTTTCGGAAGCATTAATGAGTACATCCTAAAAGAAACTCTCTAACCATATGATGCGGTTGGGAATCCAAGGCAGAGAGACTCAGTGATTTAACAAAGGTCATGCACACAGCTGATGTAAAACCAGGAATTAAAACTTAGACTTACTAGTGGTCGTTAATGCATCTGCACTGCAGATAAGTTCAGTGCAGAAGTACACTTCTGAATGACTCTTCTGGTTGTCCCCACCTTTGAGGATGTGGTTGCTGTCAAGAGGTGTTGCTGGAGCACACAGGCTGCACTCCTTTCACATGGCAGTGCTCCTGCTGTCAGTGTGGTTCAGGATGAGAACAGGATGAGCAGGATGAGAATAAAGCTGAACAGAGCTTAAAACACAAAGTAGATAACTGTAATTAGAGTATGTTTCCTGGGAAAATGCTGTTTAATCAACATGGAAACCAAAGCTGTGGCAACTTAATAGTACGCAGGAAGCTGATTTCCTTTGGGCTTCTTGGATCAGAAGTCAGGAGTTTGTGTTTTAGCCATGTTTCTAGTGATTAATATTTGGTCTAAAGAAACAAAACTATATTCCATTGACACATTTTTCAATATTTTAGTCATACTAGGGTATGAAATGCTGTATAGACACTTGCTGTGAGAGGAACTTGAGGAAAGAAGGCTGTAATATTTCACCCATCTCTTTGATATTGCTTATCCTTTGTAATTCTTAATACCCGCCAAATAAAAGGTGAATAAAGAACCCTAATTACAAAGGCAGAACATAATAGCAGAGATGCTCTGTGCTTGGTGTACTGCTGGCTTATAATGTCTCTAGCAATATACCTCTTTTTTCTTTCTTTTTTTTCTTCTTCTAATAGCTGTGGGAAAAAAAGAAAAAAAAGAATTATCTGTCATTGGGCTGGAACTGAAACCTTCTGGAAACAGTGGCTTTGCTTGTGCTCTCCACTAAGTTTTTTCTATTTGTAATGGGACTGAGTGATCAAAGAAATGGCTGACACACATTTGCTAAGCAGTTGCTACAAGGCAAAGAAAGAGGCCAGCTGGAGCCGAAGTGAATTTTCTGCAGCCAAAATGAGAGCATAACAAAGAGATCAAGATTTCCAAAGTTGGACTGTGAAATTATGGACTTACTGGCATCTTTGGCAAGTGTTTGCTGACTTTGAGAAGCCAGAATTTCACCCAAATCTTTTATTATAAATATAAACTTCTTTAGCAAAGAGTGCTTAGTACAGGCTGTTCTTCTCCTGAGTGGACTTTCAGATCATGACATGATGTTCTTATTTGTCTGAGAGAAATTGCTGTAATTTGTGTTCACACCTTCCATGTTACTGTGATTTAAGCTTGTCTGCACAGCACTGCTAGCAGAACTGTGGGAAGTGAAGCCATGTTAAGTAAGTGCATTTGAAATGCTCCTCCTAGTGCAGCAAAAACACCAAGCTGCATGATGCAAAATGTTGATCCAGTGCAAACATGCTGTGCTGGTTCAAAGCAGTTCAAGAAACCTTGAAAAGCTTGTGTTTTTGCAAGCAAGATGTGTATGAGATTGGATATACTTTGCCCTTTCACTGTTGACACAAAGTCTGTGTATGACCAGGAAACCAGCATGAATACCATCCCAACCACTTACTGATCTGACAGAAATGCCTTTGTGAGCCCACTCCTGGTCAGTGTCAAATTTGAACAGTCTGGAATAGTCCAGTACCGGTGTCCAAAAGTTCATGACACCATGGCAAGAGCTGATGTGCAGGACAGTGCTAGTGGCTTCTCTTTTCTTTCTTGTTTCTATTTTTTTTTTTCATTTTTCTCTTGTGGTATCCTCACAAATAGCAGTTACAGACTTAGTCCCCTCAGTATGTTCTCAACTAATTTTCCTCAACTAATTGTCCCATTGAATTTATGTGAGAATTTAAAATTAAAACATTAGCATTCTGCCAGCACCTCAGTAGATTAACTGTCAGTGCACAGAGGCATTATTGCAATCAGTTCCAGTGCACAAATAGTTGTGATACCCCTGAACAAATACAAAAACTATCTGACTAGAGGAGAGCACAGATGTAATACCTTCTTTTTTTCCTTTTTTTTTCTTTTTTTTTTTTCTTTTTGCTGTCATTCAAAGCTAATCTAGTTTGCAGTGTGCAGAATTATGCGTTACTGTAGAATATGTACATTATTGCAGGGACTCCAGCACTTCCAGTGATACCTGTGGAAATATCTTACGCTACAAGCTATCATTTATGAGTGATGAGTAGCATATTTTGATGCACCTTTTCAAATGAGGGAGCTTTCCTTTAAATCTTGATGAATGGGTAGGAGGGAAGTACAAAGTTATTGACTAGCACAGCATTACATCCTCCTTTGTTGTAAGCGTAACAAGGGATGACAGGAGAGCCCAAAATATTTAATCACAGAGAGCATTTGATGGTTGCCTCGTGGCTGGTTATCATGTCCATGCAGGAGGGAGGAGTGTGAATTGCCTGGTCCCAATCCCTAGCAAGCCCTGGAGCCCCCACAGTGGCCAGGGCACATAAGCACTCTCTGGGAGCCCACCATCCTAGTGGGAATGCTGGGAGAAACCCCTACGCCAGGACCCCTCTGTGATGCGGATGAAGCACAGGTCGTGGGGATGATGAGGAGGTTCGCTTCAAAAGCCCACTCCTAATCCAAACTCAGTGCTGTAAAGCACTGCTCAGGAGCACACATGCCCAAATTCTGCTCTTGCCATGGAGAGTTTGTTTTTTATTTTCGTTAAATGCATAGCAAATGGCTTCTGAGTACCTGTTAGCCTAAGAAGGCCAGATTCTTGACTGTGTACCAAATTGTCATGGCTTTGGATATCCCAGGGCTCTTTTCCCAGCAACTCTCGTGGCCAGTTTCTTATGCCAGTAGCCCTTGAATGTTCCCAGCAGTGTCAGTGTTCAGGAATCACTGATTCAGATAGAGGACTATAATCTGCAGCCTTTTAGTGTGCGAGTGCCTGGCACCAGGTGCACATCACACCAGTTTTAACAGGAGAGCTGGGTTTTGAGGGTTTGTCCTTACATGCTACATTGTACTTCTACTAGGCGTAAATCTTGTGTTTCTGAAATCAGCAAGTCTGTTTTGTAAGCTTTCAAGCATTTAAGTATCAAGAATTTTATCCCACCTACTAGTTCTTACAATACCAGTGCTCCTCCAGCAAACTCAAAGGAGAATGGTAAAGATACTTCATTTGTAAAGAAACTGGCAACAACCTAATTTTAAATTTCTCTCTTACTGGTTTCAAATTAAGTACATTGAGATATCCAGAGCCTTAATTAGACTGGAAAATACTGTATAAAATAGAAGCTTATAAAATTATATTACGTATTTACAGTGACATAGATATTTCCTTTAAGCTTCTTGAAAATTAGCCTGTTTTGAGGAGAATTTGTGAAATTATGCTTATTTTTGCTTGAAAAATAGGATCCTTTAAAAACTTTGATTGCCTCATTTTCATTCAAAAATGGTACTCTGAGTGAATGAAAGCCAGTTTTAAATGGAGTGTTCTAAAACATCAGAGTAATTATTGACACAAGAAAATAAATATTCGCATATTGAAGTGTAAACATGAAACATGAGCATTCGTTCTTTCGCATGAAATAATTTAGCTCATCCTTGCATCATAATTGGATGCTTAAGACAATCGTAAAACTACCAGGCACTGAAATTCCTTTTTGTAGAGTGATTTAGAAAACCACCATCTATGTAGGCAATTCTGAAATGCAAGGTGTGTGGGGAGGGAAAGGTGGGTTCATAAAGACAATATGTGCACAGGGTATATTTTTGCCTCTCTGCAGAAATGCTGGAGCATGTGTTCAGTGGGCTGCAAAATCACTCAACAAAAACATGATATTTTTTCTTATGTTTTGAGAAGCAATACCGGTCCCTTTGGTCTGAACACGGAAACTGTGCTTATCCTACCGAAATTCTACTCTCTACACCCTTTGGATATATGAATCATTATCCACGGATGGCGTTTCTGCTTCAGCACAGTATTTTGCTTCATTAATAGTTTCATTATCTTGTTAGTACAATGGCTTTTTTCACTGTTAAAGTAGGGCAGGCATCAGAGTTTTCGGGCAACCTTTTGGAGGTCTGTGTATGACTTGAGTCATTTGCCTGCTTCAGACCCAACAAGGTTGAGGGCTGTGGACGGACAGGGTCTGGAAGCCCCACAGACACATAACGGGGAGGTCCTGGGAGCACGTGGCGCTGCAGCAGGGTTTTACCATTGCCAGAGCTGTGGGCACCATCCAGGCATTTAAGATTAGTATGTGGAGGAGCCTGATGACTGGGGCTCTTTGCTCAAGAAAAGAGTTTTTTGTTTGCTTCTTTGTTTTTATTTCAGTGGTTCAAAAATTCAGTGGAATCAATAAAACTGTTTTGCAGAACCAGTTGTGGTATGAACTTGTTGGGGCTAGAGTAGGATTTCTGCTTAAGATGGTGGGGTGGCCTGGTGGCTAGGGATTTCCATAGACCTAGATTTCTGTTCTGCCTGCTTTGTCTCCTGAACTGTTGCCTTCCACATCCTGGACTGCTCTACTGAACTGTGCGGCTACTGAGTGGTTGGAAGGATTTCTCTCTGTCTCTGTATTTCATTGTGGCTATTTATTAAATGAAAAAAAAATACCCTCCAGTTTGTCCCAGTGTGGAACAGGTCTGGAGTTTTGACATCTTTTTGAGAAGTTGGAATATTTATTTCCTGGAAACCTTTAGGGCCTGTTGATGTTGGGCTGTTCACACTGCAATTTTGTAAAGTCACAATTCAGCAAAGCAATTAAGCAAATAATCCTATTGAAGTTAATCTTTGCTAAATTTTTGGACTAAACATTCTAACTATGTTTAAATCTTAGCAGCTTTCATAGAAAGGTCGTTTTGTATCACTAAGCGATTAAATGTCAAGATATTCCATAACCGAGCATCCTGAGGCATTTATTTTTTAGGAGAAGGTCGCCAATTACATGCTCAAACCCTCACATGGGGTCTGTGTGACCCCACGGTAAGCTTGGATTCAAACCATCCTGCTCCTCCCATCCTAAGCAGAGCCTTAACTCCATACGACTCTACAGAAATGAGTCCATCATAGAGGCGGGAGAAGCAGTGCCCAGATCTTGCAGCGCTGCTGAGCATGAAGATTTCAGCCCCTCCACTTGCCCATGGATCATTCAGGGAAGGGGCTGACTCATGGCTGCAGCGGTGCTTCTGCCATGGGAGGTGGCCATGGGGCTGTCCAGCTTTGCAGCCTGGTCCCTGTGGCGTATAGTGGCATAAGACACTAGCCAGTGTTTGAACACATACATCACCAAACACCTCCACAGTGGCCAAGGGGCTCTGCACCTCAGCAAAACTTGGGCTCCTCAAAGAGCCAGGAAGACTGAACTGACGGGGTAGCACCCCACAGATGCTAGCAACAGTAGCCTGACTGTCCTAGCTGGACCTCATAAGCCCGCATCTTTCATACAAAACATTCAGATACTCAACTGATAGATGTCACACAATTACTCAGATAGATACAGAGTTTTATGGATGCACTGCACAGAGTTGTGAAGATGAGGGTCTAGCAGAAGCCAATACTGCCAGCCTTTACATTCACAAGTACGTGTTTAGCAAAAAGTTGTTTTCTCCCTTGCAAAGTGAAAACAGCATAGTGGTTTCGGATAGGCTAGGATAGGGTAGACTTGAAGGAAAACTTCACATTTGAAATATCTGCCAGAAGTGTTCTGGGACAAGCCGAAACCACTTAAAGTCTGCAGACGTAGGAAGGTTGGCAGGACTGTTGCTTTGTTGACACATCAGATTATATAAGCTCTCGGCACCTTTTCTGTGTGTGTATGGGTACGTGTGCATGTGTAGGAGAAGAATAGTGATGGTCCAGACCAGAGACCATGATGCACAGGCATCTCATAATAACTACCATACGATGAAGTGTCATGTTAAACTGTATGAGATGGGGGTGAAGAAAGGAGGCACAGCTTGATCTTTACCTCAAGTGAAATTCCACTTTGCTGTGGGTGGGTGGGCCTGCCATTTAGCTAAATGCAACAGGGTTGAGCTTGGTTCCCCTAGGTCCCAGATGGTATCTCAGCAGCTAGTTGGTCCTGATGATAATGCTTAATGGGAGCAGAATTTATACTGTCAAAGCCAGGCTCTCCAGGGAAAAAAAAAAGTTTCAGAGATTGTGCTTATCCAATTCAGTGGTGTTTTAGGTAAGCAATGGTGGCAATTTTCCCTCTGGACACCTAAGCACCAAGGTGAGCTTTTTCGGATGGCCTTGTGCTCAGGCTGGGTCTCCCAGTTCATGCAGAGATGGTTTCACAGCGTGTAAGGGTGAAGCTGAAGAGCCATCAACAATTTTAAGATTTTTGCTGATATTCTAGGATATTCTCTGAGTATGTTTGTGGTCCAGTGATTAATATTTCAGTTGGAATTACATTAATCGCTTTGCCAGTCCCTGGGCTTAGCAGACCACACAATACTGCAGTTGGCTTAAAGGCCTTCTACAAGCCTGTGTTTTCAGGGAGACTTTTAATTTATAAATTGACTTTCCATTTGTAGAAATGTTTATAGTATTCATTTAGAAATGAAAACAAGTTTAGGAGCCTAGTACTGCAGGTCTTATTCATACCCGGTTGCCATACTCAATTTGAAAACACAACGAAAAGTCTTCCAGGTTACCCAGCCCACGAAATGCAACTTTAATGGATCCAAGAAACACTGGATGGGAGAAGGCAGAAGCTATTCAGATGGCAGGCCCCTCGCTCAGTGACATCTTAAGTATCTTGAAAAACAATTTTGAAATCTCCTCTCTGCTTTTCTCTTACAAGCAAGCCAGATAAATATCAAAGTATTTTGGCCTCTCAACCACTGTTCTGCAGACCAGTTGAAATGCTCATTATGCCTTTGTATTTTGTGGAAGTTACTGGATGCAAATAATTTTATCTCAACTCTCATTGCTTCCAATTAGCAATAAAATGTTATCAGCCTGAGCTGACTCAAGAAGAGTCACCTAAATATTCAGCTATCTAATGATAGGGCCTGTGTGGTCTTTAACTTTCTCCCTTCTGCTCCGTGAAATCAGCATTGTGGAAAGCTCAGATTCAAGGAAAAAAAAATAACATAATTGCTATATGCTCAAGAGAATTGGAACAGACCTTTGCTGGTTTACCTACCACACATCAAATACTGAAGAGACCTCATCCCTCTGCAACTCAGTGTCATTTTAAGTTGTACCTGGTATTGATTATACGTCCCATTGTGTTCTACTCTAATAATCCTTTTTCTTCAAGATCTTGTGATTATACAATAGCAGAGTTTATCCGGTCCTTTTTTCAGCACGGAACAAGGTATTTCTTGTCATATTGCACAGTGCTCAAGAGAGCTGTGCAAAGGGATCTAATCTCTGTAATAATAATTTGTCTGTGCATTCAGAAAACAAAAGCAGCAATAAATCTGCACATTTGTTTTTTGTTTATTTGGGACTTTTTGTTCAGCGATCTCAATGATTTATGTAAGATGCTCCTGTGCAGAGGGAGGGATAAGACAGACGGTGGACTCAACTTAACTGTGAGTCATAATATATTTAGCATGATAATGCAAATGCTGGAAAAATAGAGGGGGAGGGAAGACGGCATAGAGTGCTTTCCCTGATAGAAAGCTATTAAACATTTAGCTCAAGATAGTACACAGCATGAGTAGGCCTGCCCTGGCCTTTCCTTTAGAAGGAAGTCACTGGGTGATGAGAATAGAGCTGATCATAAAAAGGATGCTACAGGCTTGGAAAGGGAGTAGATCTATCTGAGGTTTGGAAAACAAACTGAATGCCAAATATGTGCACAAGGAAACAAGACCTGGAAAGAGAGCACCCCTCCCTACTTAATGCAAAATCTTTTTTTTCCAGACCTATTCTGTCATGGAAAATTGCTGCTCCTGGCTCTTTATACAAACCTTTCCTAAGTTACTCAAAGGAAAGGCAGGTGACAGCTGCTGTCTGGGTGGATGCCAGAATCTTGATTTAGATCTTTGGAGTTGAAAGCATCAGTGTTTATAACTTGGGGTAACGGCGGTTTTCTTTTTCATTCCCTCTGCTATGGAAAAGGCTAGGCACAGTGTCCAGCCTGAGCCCTGGTTTTGTGGTGCTCAGTGCATATCCTCCTTCCCT
>JAUBNY010000093.1:1070431-1086301 GCA_032275445.1 Crypturellus soui | reverse complement strand
CCTCTTATCTGGCACAGCTGGGAGTACCCAGGAGTAACCTGGCACTGTGGCCAAACCTATTATTAAAAGCATAACACTGAGTGCCTAAAATCTCGGGAAAATGAGTTATGCACCACAGGTCTCCTGGGCAAGCACTTGGCCTGCATCCCTTGTGTGGTCTATCAGGTTGTCCTAGTATCCGTGTGAAGAAAGCCAGCCAGAGATCTCCGACCTAGGGGCCTCAGAGGAGAGGCTATTGCTCACTTATTCTTTGGAGACCCTCTTGTGTACCAAAGAGACACAGTTCACATCTCTGGATTTCCTGGGGCACAGCAGAGCGAATTGTGCCAAAGGAGGGATCCCAGTTTTCTGGGTAGCTACTCTATCTCACAGGCAACACAAGAGTTAACAGGCCAGCGACTCATTTCCTAGGGACAAAGGAAATGAAGATGAGGCTTAATGTGGCTGTGGATGCTGGGATTAATAATGCAAGAGAGAGACAGATCTGAGACATCTCAAAGAAAACTATCAAGACAGGCTCATGGCTTTTTGAACAGAGCCAAATCATCAGACCGTGCTGCGGCAAGATCATGAGCCAACACCACTGCCCTGTCTTTTTACTTCAGAGCTGCCTTCAAGGGCTCAACTAGAGCCATCTCTGCATTCTACAGAAGCTAAAACCAGCATAGTGGAAAATCACAGAGTGCAGCTGTAGGAAAATGGAAGGAGTGTCCCTTAGTTCAGCCCTGCTTCAATGCAGGCTATGCTTTATCTCGGGCATCGTATTACACTTCATTCTATAGATCACTTTCTCTCATCTGCATTCCAAGCACAACACATCAACCTACTAGGAACCTGGTCTGTTTTTTTGCTTCCATTTTATTTTGAAAAGAAAATAAAAAAATCATATAATTACCTCACTGTTACTCTAAATAATCTCTCTTCTCTCCTGCATGTATATATCCTACATACACTTGCATTTTGTCATTTTTCTGACATTGCTTGTCAGTCTGGTATCTCCCACATATGCTCATTGCTCTGCAGGCTTTCTTTGGTCTATTGGTAATGCTTTTCTCTGATTTCTGTCATTTGTACAGGACCAGCAAGCAGTACCCTGTAGAGAAGGGTCTTTAACGTGGCTATACACAGCAGGGCTAGCACCCTTGGCTCCTGAAAGCTTAGCCCAAGCAGACAGTAACTGCAGAGAGAGATTTGTCACTGCCATTTTGCGCTGCAATGTCCCATCACATGGGCCAACCATGCCTGCCCCTTCTTTGTATTCTTTTCAGCCCTGTTACTTTTCCGTTGTTTCCTCCTATTAAGTAGCCATGCTGGTGTTTCCTTTTCTCTCTTACATGTAGGTCTTATTTGCATCTCCCCAAACTTGTCCTGTTCAAGATCTGCCTTGTCCTCCCCATTCTGCAACAGATTTCTATTAATGCAACATGACTATCTGCAGAGCAGATAATACCCTGTGGTATGTAAATTGTCCAAAAACTTCTTATTTGACCTTTGATGGTCTCATGTGACCTTTATGCAGAGTTTTTAATTTCTTCACTCTCTGCACTCCTTAATATTTCTTATAGAATATTTTTTTTTAAGTTATAAAAATCTCATCTGCTTTGAGTCACTGGCAATTTCCTATCTGCTCCCATTATTAATGGTTTTCTTAACCTTCTACCTCTGTTCCCTTGATGTATTTATAAAAAAACTTCTTCATATCTTCTTGATATACTTTGCTGTTGTGCAATGTTGCTACTAGACTGTGTAAATAGTGAAAACAATTTAAAACAGCAGTTAATCTGAGGTTACACTAAAAGCAGAATTTATACTTCTCTTCAGCTAACACTGAAGAGACTATTTGGATGAAAGCTGAAGAGACTTAGCTATATCGCGTAGTCTTAATATTCCTACAGAGCTAAAAAGATCTGTACTTACACAGATCAGAACAGAAAATAAAGTGACAGCTTTGAGGAGAGAGTTTAATTACTCAGGGATTGCACAGATGTGCTAAAATAAGGGGGAACCATGTCCACTGCAATAGTACTGAACTGCTTTCAATATAGTTTATGCAGAAGTCAGATACTTGGTGACTTTGTTTCCTGACTTCAGAGCTGTCTAAGAGAGCTGTCACCTGAACAGTGCCCAGTGTGATTAACCAAGAAAGGGATATCTGGCATTTATTCTTATATATCTCACAATAAGCCTCTGACTTCTTTGTGTAGAGCTGACCTGCAGAAATGCATGTTCTCACAGTTTCCTGTTCTCTCTCTCACCTTCCCATGCTGCCTAATTTATTCAGCACCACACTGGATCCTAATGGAGTCCATGCCCTGGATTTGGGGCTGAGCTCGTGGCACGGCATGGCAGGGTGCATTCCCCAGCTCCTCCTGGGCCATGGTATGCCTCTTTTTAGGGTTAGGGTTACAGTTAGGGTTGCACAGCTTCCTGCACACCAGCAGCCTCATGCTGTCTCTGACCACCAGATGAGCTGTCACTTTGGCTAAATATAGGAACAAGATAATGCTGAGACTGATTAATAGCTTGCAGGAATGGTATGTTATGAGTGAAAACCAGCATGACTGCTGAAGTCAATGAAGCAGTGCGAGTTGTATCAGGATGGTTTTGCTAGGATGCACTGTGGTGCCTTGTGAAAAAGCAGGATACATTAGCCTTCATCAGGATCCATGTGGCTCACTCTGGGCCTCCTTCAATAGCTGGGCCAGCTCATTTAAAGCTTTCTGACACTTTTATGCAGCATTGCAATTTTCTGACTGCATATATAGCCTGCTATCAAGATGTATGCTCCACAGGGAAAATGAGGCTAAGTTAATGTAGATGGAAGACCCAAGACATAGAGCAATCAAAAAAAAACAGGTCCTACACAGAAGGATAAACATTTGTAAGAGTATTTCTATGCTGAGCAGCATCAAGACTAACTGTGGTTGCAGAACAAAGCCATAGCACAAACCATATTAGAAGCTCTAGGGATACTAGTAGATCAAGAGTTTGGTTAAAATGCTTCCCAAGAATATTCTGTCTTCTTACAGAGAAGGTTAAGATGGTCAATAGATACTCGTTTCTTCATATTATTAAATCTCAGTAAAAGTAGCATTTCACCAACAAGGTTTGAGACAGTTAATTTTTAAGTTTGGTCTAGAGATTTTCCATTTATAAACAGAACTTTTCTTTTTTTGACAAGATCCTAACTAAAATCCCAGAACTTCATATTTCCAGAAAATTTTACCATAATTACTCTTCACTGTTACTTTTCCTTAACACATAATCCTGTCTGCTGCTTTCCATCATCCTTGTGCTCTGCATAAGAAACACACGGCTGCCTGTATCCACATTCCCATAGAGCATGTCTGTTTGCTATTAGTGCTGTGTCTTTTATGCCCCAAGCTAGGGGCTCTGTTGTGTTAGGCACATATGCACAGCAAAATGGTAGTGCTGGCTGATATTGGTAGCAGATTAAACTGGGGCAGCTGAAGTGGGTCCTGCTTGTCTCCATGGGGACAGATGAATGGGATGGTCTTGAATCTGCAGTTTACAACATGGCAAATTAAATTAACCCCAGAGCCACCTCCTTTACTTTTATACACAATGTTGACACTGCTGTAGAACCCGGGAAGGGAGTGGTGGAAGAAACTGCTTCCGCCATCCTGTTTAATCCGCAGCCACCAGTAGGTCAACATCCTGAATAGGTTCCTTCCACCCTGGCAGGGCCCTTTCTGTGCATTGCTCTGCCTTCCTCTCCAAACACAAATCATATTCCCATTATCTTATTTCTTGCTGCGAAGTAGTTTGAGATTCTTCAGAGGAGTGGCAGTGTTGGAAAATACTGCTTTTCTTGGAACTGAAAGTTCCCTCAGGATATTACCCTCATCATTGTGATAGATCTGATCTGATAGTCTGAAATAGGCTTCACTTCCATCCTCAGGAGGGCATTTCAGGCAGAAGACAAGTTCAACCTAAACCTAAAATATAAGTGCTATAGGAAATTTCTGTATTCATATGGAAAACATGAATGTCCCCTTATAGATATCAGTGTTATGATCAGAAAGATTAATTTCATTTCTGGAAGAAGAGAGCAAGATGCTATTCCCAGTGGGCATGACTGAAATATCAAGAGCTGTCAACAACTGAACAGAGATATCTCAGAAAGGATGGAAGACCTGTGGTCAGATATAGGCTTTTAATGATGGGCAGCCAAAGCAAACAGAGACAGTGACATGAACTCAGCTGTGCCCTCCTGAGATGACTGCAATCCTGCCTGAGACCTGAGACATGAGTAGCACTATTGGTTGAGCTTGTATGCATACTGCTGCCATTTTAACATAAGTACCTTTCACTTCAACACTGCCTTGTTTCAAAAGTCTGGAGTATCATTACAACATCTTTTGGTTGTGCAGGAATAAAATCCCTAGCAAGAAAGCAAGTGCTAAGCTAAGATTGAAGACAATCTGCCTTTGTGGAATAGCATTAGGGAGATGTTCCTCTAAAAAAGGAGACCTAATAAACAGGAGACTTTACAAAGTGTACATGCAGGCTAGGTTCAGCATTCATGGCAATATTAAGAAACTTGTTCAGCAGAAATTATCTTTTACAGGGGACAGCAGAAGCCCTCATCAGTAATGAAAGCCTATTATTCTACTACAGATACAGAATAAATATAGATAACATGAAGCCAGGAAAATGACTATTTATTCTGATACAATAAGAGGTTTATACTCAGCCTATGAACCTACAGTTAATCAAATCCCAGAATTTACACACACACGTGCAGTCACATGTGCAGCCACACTTGTATCTTTCATCAGAAGTGACTGTTGTTAAAGGAAAGAATTAGTATAAGGATTTGTATTGTTGTAGAGTAGCACTGTAAGCCAAATCTCCAGTTTATCTCCTCTGAGTGCAGTGTTCCAGGAACTGTGCTTTCAGGATTAATAATTAACACTTCAGAAATCAGAAGGGAAGAGCCTGACTCAAATGTAGAGTACATACCTTAGTAGAATGGGATTTGCAAAAATGTTATAAATGCAAAAGTCTATGATCAGCCTACTCCCAGAACTGAGAGCAAATTGCTGGCACCTTACTTTTGTCTTTCAGGGGAGAACAGGATGACACAATTGCTTTTGCAACACTCATAGTGACAGCTTCTTTTTTGTGGTCTTCTTTTTGTGGTCTTCCATAGTGATGGAGTCCCAAAATCACATGTGTGTCTGGACCAAATTTGTCAAATCCACCTATGGTCAGGCCTGATGGTGAGTGTCCTTGCCTGATCGCTGGAAGCTTGCCACTTGGCAGATGGAAGTGAAACTCCTCCACACCAGAGCAGACTGCACAGCAAGCAATGGATGGAAACAAATCTTTGCCCAGCACATGGCAGGATTTCTTGGCCTTACCAATCTCCCTGTTAAAGGATGACAGTCCCTGAACGGAGAACCTGAATAGAAGCCCAGGACAGTTTTAGACAAGCCATGCTTTACATTGTGCCATGTCTTTCCTGGCAAGGCATTCTGCAGCTTGGCTCAGGATGCTTAGAAGGCCCAACTTGCTTTGCTGATTCTACCTCAGTCTGACGAGGGAGTTGTCAGTTATCATTTCTGTTCTGAAAAGAGCATGAGCATCACAGAGACTGATATATTTAAGTTTCCTTTTATTGGTGGAAAGCTGCACCTATTTGCATGCTTCCCAGATTGCCTTCCTTAGGTTTCAGCTATGTTATACAAATCCTGTATGGTAGCTACCAGGTCCCAGTCAAAAGAAAGGACGTTCCTGAGCATTCAGAGAAGGATGAAAGCACTTGTTTGGACTGTGGCACAGTCCAGCATGTCCAGCAAAAAGCTAAGGCTTTGTGGCTTTGAGTGCCTGAGACTCTTGGTAACACTGAGCTTAGAAAATGCCTGGCTTAACCAGGAGAGCGGCGCAAAACGACCTCTGTCAAAATGAAATCCAGTTTGAATCAGAGCTCAATGGTCTTTGCTGTTCTCCTAGGAGCTGAAATATCTCAGTGATGCTCAGGACTTCCACTTGACAGATAGGTGTAGGATGAGAAGCCTTTATGATAGATTTGCAGGAATTTAAACATATATTGAAGTATATTTGGGCACTGGGACCAATACATCAACACTGCTAAAATTTATTCTCCAGAATAGGATGGTCATATCCAGACTGCCTACTCAACTCTGTCAGACTGCCTCTGGTTTGTTCTAGTAGACATTCTGTGTCTGGGAGTTATTTTGGACAGTTTGAGGTGGCCTAGGCCAAAACCATGCAAGAGCTGTTCTAACAGTCTGAGTACAAACTATTGATTTCCAATGTCTGCTTGGCTTTGCTTGATTTATTGGTATAGAAGTTGTCTGTGTGAATTTAGAGCCTAAATCTGGCCATAAAACATGAATTATGGCAGCATCTCCTAAAACAATTTCCATTATGAGTTTTCTGGTCATAGGTATCTAATTCAGAAAATAGTTCTGGCACAGAGCTTGTGTAGATAACACTCTGGTTGAACACCAAAACGGAAATCTCTCTTGTGCTGCATATACTGCTTTCTTTCCTGACACATGTCTGGTTGCTAGAGGTTCTAAGATCAGCAGCTGAAGCTGTCTGGTAAATCTGTTTTAGTTCAGAAGCTACTGATACATATCTTGAACATATTTATGTCTTTATTGCAGCTATCAGTGAGCAGGTGAAAGCAGAGTTTACAGAAAAAAAAGATGCTATTTTGAAAAACCAACTGGATGTATTGTAGATATGTAAGCATGAAAATATATTCCATCTTATTATCCTTAGCATAAGAATACTGTATGTCCCAGTCCTGCTAGGATTTAGTCCCACTGTCACCACTAGTACTACTAGCACTGAAATAGCATTTCAGTAGGCTACAGAGAGTTTTGATTTCTGAAGTTGCTAAATAGCTGCCAACATATCTAGGTGAAAATTTTTCAGGTAATGCTTGTATTTGTCAATTGGGCCCCTTCTTCAAAGACTCATCATAGGGACTCCCATACTGTTTACTGTCTAAAGAGGATTTAAATTCTATATGGACTCCTTTATTCAAATGGTGGAAGGGCTTTGCCACCTCAGAATTATTCTTAAATTCCCTCTACAGTAAGCTCCCCAAAGGAAGCAATGGAATAATGATCACATTCCTAGGAAAATTTGTTTTTACATACTGCTACTGATTTAAAGCCTCCTATAACTACCAACAATCTAGACAGGCTGAGTTAAATCACTACATCTAATTGAACACAGGTAAACTTCTAGCCCTGCCAGTAGACAATTATATTTTATATACAATATTCTTCCTTGACATTAATTTATCTTAACCTCTGTCACTATAGGTTAGTTCCTATAAGATATGTATCTATGATGGGTCTGAGTTCACAGGACAAAACTTTAAGCAATTTCTAAGTTTTGTAGGATGTAGCAATATTTATTCAACAGACAAATCTTGCAAACATGTATGTTGTGTTTAGTGTAGTGTTTTGCTGAAGCCTATCTATTTTTGATGAGCTGCTGAACTAGATTCTGAATAAATGTGGTCATAAATGATCCTGTGACATCTGAACAAAAGCTCACTGTTAATTCAGGTTTCTGCTCAAATTTCAGCTTGTGGATTCTGTGCTACCTATTTTCATCACTGCTTTCAATTTCAAGTGTAGAGCATGTTATTCAGTTACTGTTCTCAGTCGTTGTGTGGGGTTATCAATCCTGTTAAATTACCACTTAGTGTTTCTAAATGCATGTTCAAGCCACCTGTAGCTGTAGCATCCCTACCCAAGTTTCCCCGTTTATCCCTGCTAATGGTCTAGACTTCTACAGTATGATTCTTTTGCTCTTATAACTCTTTCTCAAAATGTGTTGATCATCTGCGGTCTGAGTGTGCCTGTGGATGACACCCTAAATTCATTTTCCCTCCTGACCTTTTGGACTGCAATATGCCTTGCTGGAATGAAAAATTAACGCATGGCTGAATCTCCAACACATTTTCTTTGACACCAAAATATATACTTGAGTTGGTATTCTTGACCTCTTTCAAAGGTAGGTTTCAGAAGCACATGACACTGTAGCAATGTAATTTTCATTTTGTCACATCAAGCCTGTGACTGGATTGTGATGCTTTTATCTGTTGCTTTTGTTTTCCTTGATATTTCACATCAGGGTGCTTTGGGGAAACAGAATTAGGAATAAAAATTGCAGTTTGCAAGACAAAAACTTGGAGGCAAAGCTTGAGAACATGGCTGAACTTTTGACTCAGTATTGAATCCCAAGGTTTACAGATTTTATTGGTTATGTCTGCTAAGGCAGATGATGCCTTTGAACATCTGACCTGTGAGACCGTTATATATTAGAGTGCTGTCGTCACAAGCTTTTTACTTAAAAGACAGCCCACTGCCAACATTGAGTTTTAGCCAATTTCCCCTTCTTTTTGAATACCCAAGCCATTATACTTTTATTTATCCTTTTCTGATGGATGGAGTGGGAGAGAGATGAAGAAAAATATATTCCAGAATAGGGTACAGTAGGTGTCCCATGATGAATCATCCTTCCTGCCTATCTACCTCTCCTGAAGTGAGTCATTAGAAGAAGAACACGAGCTCTCTCAAGGGTTAGGCTTTTCTTAGTAAGACAATCATTTGCTGTATTCTCATGTATGAAAAGATCCATTCTAGTTAAGTTGTTATTGTGCCAACATGAAGTAATTGCTGAGATATTTTAAGAGTTTGTCTAGTGCAAATATAAGGAGGATCCATAGTATTGGTGCTTGGAAAATAAAAAGGAAGCTTATAGTTTACTAAAATACCATCAAATTAATCAATAATTCAAGTTTTGGCTGGTGGGCTATTTACTTGTTAAGTAGTTGAAGTGTTTTGCCTTCTCCTCAGTTGCAGAGAGAATAGCTGGAACTAATACATGGTCAGTTTTCCCCCTCAAGATCCCAAGGAGGGTTCAAGCCAGAGACAGTTTCCAACCGCAGTGAGAGCTTCCTATTAATGTTTGCACTCAAGTAAAAAGGCAGATGGTTGGACAGTTGCTAGAACTGTGAAGTCCTGAGTGCAATGACTGATTCAGACCATTTTCTATGCAGGACCACAGGACCCTTACATGGTCAATGGGGAGAAGAAGGCATCAAGGTGCTTATACTAGATAGCCATACCTGAAGGACTGAATTGAGTCCCATGTTATATATTTGCTCTAGCCTTCTTTCCTCACTTCTTCTAGCAGTTCATGAAGAAGTCATAGTGCTGTCCTCGTGTTTCGTTCATAATGCAAGGCTTAGTATACCATATCTTAAAAATATATGTGAGCAGGGGAATGCTTGCACTGAAAAGAGCATCAGTTGTGAATAAACGAACAGCTGAGTGAAAGGTAAGAGCTGCCCTTTGCAGAAGATACAGAATTGCATGGTGGGGCCTTTAAAAGCCTGCTTTCCCTTTCTCTCTTCCTTTCTCTAGCTGCTATAGTAATCAGAAGCTAAATTCATATTCATAAATACATCTTGGTAACACACGCAGTGAATTCATTAAAGTGAAATGACATGCTCTTGCAGGAGCTCGAATGAGAAATAAGAATTGTTAATGAGCTGAACCCTTTCAACCCGCACGCCCTGGCCACACTGCCTCTGAGCAGCGCGGCATGGCTGCTGCGGATCACAACTGCACCAAGGAGCAAGCAAGGCTGGAGACCAAGGTTCGGTTCATACCTGAGTCTTAAACTCATAACTCTGTCAACAACCTCCTGTTTAACTCTGCTCTCCTGTAAGATGAAGCTGAAATGCCCAGCTGAGTGGTGGAGTTCACCTGCTAGGTTACATGATGATGCCATTATCCAGTATCCAGTTATCCAAATCGTTGTTGTGTCTGTTGAGCACTAGGGGATAAATGTATCTGACACATCCTGAAGTTGTTTTAGCTCTTCACCCTTCTTCTAGATTATCTAACTGAACATTAAAGAAAACTGTATGACATTCATTTTTTGTCAAGTTGCTGTAGTAATACTGCATGCTACAGCAGCAAGCAGTGAATGGAATATTAATACATTTTGCCATGCTTTCCCCTGAATCTGTCTAAATCCCAGGCCTTCTACTTATTGTGTTAGAGTCCTGGAAATGACAAATGAGGGTATATGTGGAGCAGCAAGTGTGGCTCAAGATTGTGCTTCCTGCGATCAGTCCTTGATCATATCATTCCTAGCAGAAGCAAGAGCAATAGACTTAACTCTCTGGGCTTTACCTCTTACTTTCCATCCACCTTCACTGTCCTCTCTCTTTTCCTACCAAGAATAGTCTACTGTAGTTCTGTTTTCCCTGCTCTTCTAAGGAACTGAGAGTTGACTAGGGTCAAAAGCCCAATTTGCATTTACACTATAGTCTTGCTATACTTGCTTGTCATTTGCACTTTTTTTTTGACCTGTCTGCACCTAGACAACAGTACCAGGAGTCCCCTAATGCCGTCTTCCAGAACTGCACCCACATTTTCAAAAGCTCTGTATTTATGTCACTGCAGTACCCAGCGTCCTGGCAGATGGTAGGACATTTTTACAGTATGTGCTATACAAGTGGGTCTTTCAAAGAAGGTCTGCCTCGATTCTCTACTGCTGAAACACATTTTTTCTGTCATATTTCCTTCGCAATAAGAAAAGATGAGATACTGAGACAGATACCATCATTCAGTTAGTAAAGATCAGTCTTAAATCACCAGCTGAAGACTCATCTTGTCTAGCTACCGTATGGTAAAACTAACTGTATCTTGTTTTCATTAAGATTACATGGAGATAGGATGGTCTACTGAAGACAGCTGCAAAAATTCATCCTTTTTGAGGTAAAAATGTAGAAATAGTTGAATTCCTTTAGAGAAGAACTTCTGTCACATGAAGGTGAACCAGTCAGTGGACTCCGGGGATAACAAGAGATAACGTGTCTTCTTATATATCTAGACAGGAGATTAAATCGTTTTGTTGGAGGAAGAGGGAGATCGTTACTAGATTCATAGGGACTGCAGAATGGCTTCTCTCTTTCCACTTAGCAGAACTTTCACAATCTTCACCTATAAGAAAAAAAGAAAAGACATTAAAGAACGCATTACTTCAGTGTCACATAAATTAGTGTGGTAAAAGCCCACAGAGGAGTACACCAAACAGGAGCTAGGTGAAGTCTCTCTCTGCCCTAGCCAGACTTCTCAAGGCTAGTCCATGCAATCCCAGAAAGGAATCACTGGATGCCAGATGAGAATGGAAATCAATGTTCTATGGTTCGATGCTTTATTTTACCTCACTCCTATCGCTTGGCTCTCTGCTTTTAGTTTTCTTAAAGACTTCAGGTCTCCTTCCTCCTAAGACTCTCCTTCCTAATTCAAGTGAAGCCTCAATTTAAACACTGCAACTTTTTCTAATAATTTTAAATTTTAGGCTTATTGTGCAGTACTATTAAGATCTTCTGATTTGGATTAATTTAGTCTGTGTTTAACTTTGCCTTATATACTTTAAATAAGAAACTGAGCAGAGCATTTGTTACCTTGGGCAACCCAGAACTGACTGTTGATAGTCTCTTTTTATTCACCAGCATTTTATTCCTGAATAGAGCTAAGAAAACAATTAGTAGCAGACAATTCATCCATTTAATTTAGTCTTCTTTCTTTTTCCATTTTCATATTCTTTGTTTACAGGCTTGGATTAGATTCTCAGCTGACCTAAACTGCTATTCCACCACTGTAGTGTTGCTTGTTTAGTTGTACTGATTTTTCCAAAATAGACTGGATATTCTCTCTGTATATAACACATGAATTGCCTAGTATGGGTATTCAGGATCCATGAATGCAAACATTTGTACCTAATTAGGTACAATTAGCTAATTAGGACCTGTTCCTTTTGTTTTGAGCTGTGCTTTTTTGAGTTGTGCTTTTTTTTTTTTTTTTTTTTTTTTAAAGTGTATTTCTGCTCATAAAGACTGCATGGTAAAACTTGGAATACAACCCAAAGATGGTCCAGAAATCAAAAAGCAGGTGGAAACCACTGGAGTTCATTAATTTAATGAAAATGAGATTCTTAAGCAGAACTCAGCTGGGGAGAAGGGGGATTTTCAAAAATGAAATGGAGATTCTTAAACTCAGCTGGGGAGAGGGGGATTTTCAGATGTTTGGGCTGGCCAGTGTGAAGTGCTTTCTTGGACCATAAACAACTGTTTACATTAGAAAAGAAGCGCTGGGTCAGCAGTCCTCTGGGGCTCCTGGTTCCGTGCCAGCCCTATCTCCGTGTAGTTTTTGCAGAGCAGGAGGAGTGCAGGATCTCCCCAGAAATGCTGGAGCTCAGCACTACCCTCTTGCAGACCCCCAGAGAATCTCCTGCATGGATCAGCGGGGTCAGAGGGACAACATAAAGATAACTGTGCCCAGGGCAGTGCAGATCCTGCAAGGGAATTTTCTCCATAATGAGAAGCCCTGCTTTATTTTTAAGTCTAGTCCACTTTATTTCCATAGCAGTCCACAGTAGGGTGGTACCAACAGTAAACTAAACATTGGGGTTTGAAAATCTAAAACAATTCTATTAACTACATTCTCTACTTAGGGCTAATTAAACAGTTATCTGATGACATATGCTTTTTAAATTACTGAAATTGAAGCAGTGTGTTGTGTAACTAGATTTTAAGCAACTAGGCATTTACTGAAGTTGCAGAAATTAATGGTATCCTGTGCAGTGGAGGCAGCTGCTGAGTTGCTTCCAGGGAAGCTGCCTCTATCCTGAGTTGCTCGTGGGGGACACAGTATTGCTTCCCCAGGGGTCTTCCCTCTGTTTTCCCAGGGTATTATCTGATTTTTGAGGCCGGTTCTGGAACTGGGAATTCTGCCCACGCACATTTCTTCTTGCTTTGGTAGGTCCTGCGACTGTAGGTCAGCCCACGCAGGGCAGTCTGTGGCCGTTCACCAGCCCAAGTCAACATAAGCTCTTCCTTAACTTTTGGTTTTGAAAAAATATAGCTAGAGCAGTGCAGTGAAGGGGCCTTTTAGACCACTAAGTCCACCTTGGACTTACCTTAGACAACCACATCTTTGGTTTTCCCCATAAACCTGGTGGTTGAAGCTCCAATGCAAGGTGCGTGGCGGGGGCGATTTTGGCTGTTTCTAGGCTCGATCCCAGCAGAGGCACTTCCGTGATATGCTGTGGAATTGCTGTTGCTTGAGTGGGCCAAATCCAATAGGGTTTTCCAAGAACTGAGGAGCCGAGTTGTCATGGTGAGGTTGACCAGAGAAGACAGACTTTGCACAGACACATCTAGACTTCTAGACACTCCCTGAGAGACCAGCTTCAAATTATCTGCCCAGGGCAGCCTATTTTCCCTCCACACGAGTGGCTGTATGGGCCTGTGAGTGGCATCTGGACTTCAAAGTGTGGCTTAAATTGAATGCCAGCCTCCCTGCAGGCCTCGAGTGATACCCACCCATTGCCTGAACAGCCTGTACGCTCGCAGGGCTCCGACAAAAGGGGCTGTGTTCTCGCCGTGTATGATTAACTAAGTGCTGAGGTGGAAGTAAGAGCTGAATGGGGCCCGGAGGACACTGTTTGCCCAGATAAAGGCACCCGGGGACAAGCGGTGAGGGATGGAGAAGTCGGGTTTCTGCAGGGGGAACCGCTTAGCAGCTGGAGGGGACTGTCTGCCTGCGACCTGCCCAGGAACCCCCCAGGGATCGGGTTTTCTTGTCCAAACTACCTTCTCCCCAGGCCCATCTCAGTGCTTCTGATAGGGGCTTGCTCGCAGAAACCACTTTTCTCACACATTTTGCTTGTGTCTGTTTCCCAGACCGCTTGTGCCAAAGTATTTCAAGGACCCAGGTTGTTTTTGGATGAAAGGATGCAAATAAGTCTCCAGGACTTTGCATGCTAACTCATTGCAGCATCACCTGCCTCCACTGCTCATCACCTCTTGCTGTTTTTATTAGTTTAAAATCTTCAGCCGAAGAATAGAGCAGTTTGGGCAGGTCATGTTGACTGCAAAAGCTTTTGAAGATTGACAGGAGCAACACTTAAACTGTCACATTCCAGCGTGAGCATGCCTTTCCCGTGCCTGGATAAAATATCCCGGATAAAGTGTCATATATCATGCACGATGCAGGTTCAGTTTCACCTACAGCGTCTGTCTGTGCTATGGCAGCACCCATTAGAAATGAATGATGCCAAAACCAGACGGAGCCTGTGCTCCTAATTGCAGGGCCCGTTTGCTCCGATGACAGACGGTGCCTGCCTGTTCCCCTGTCTTTATCCCCACTCTTGTGTTCCCATGTTTTTGCTGCAGCGGGTTGGTGTGGCGGCAAGTGAGAATATTTCCTTTGCGCCGTCTGTGCTAGGGTCTTCCGAGTGTTTTGAAGGATGAGCTTGTGCTCCTGCCAAGCGCTTCCTCTTTGAACTGGATGGAGAGATGCCCACGGGGATCCGTGCCAGCTCCAGGGGCTGATCTAGGAGACACCATTCAGAAATTGTAGGGGACAAAACTTCTCCATCCCTTCCTGGCAGGGCTGGGGCTCAGCAGGAGCAAGTGTGGAAGCAAACACGCTGGATCTTCCCATGTACTTTATTGCCTAGTTAAAAATCCTCTGTGTGTAGAAAAAGCTCCTTGAATCATCGTACAGGGTCCGTGATTTGCACGTCACTTCTAGCAGGTTTTCATTGGTATCTGCAGCGTGACTCGGCATAGCCAGTGGAACAGGGACAGCTCCGAGCCCTGTGCTGGGGCCTTTCCAAAAGTGTGATGAGGACAATATATCTCTTTGTGTTTTTTTGTTCTCTCTGCCTATGAATGTGTATATGCCCATGGATACTCCTGGCGAGTCTCTTACATAATGAGTCTTTAGCCATCTGCTAGTTGTGTTTCGCAAAGCAAAATGTGGCTCAGTCTGGCATCTGGTTTCCTATAAAACTCTTCACTTCGGGGTAGCGCCTTGGTAATCCTAATTAAAGCCATTCTGACAGCTTGGACTGATTGTCCCCGTTCATAAAAATGCATCATAATCCCCAGCCCCAGCCCCACTGCCAGCCAAGCTGCTGCCCTGGTTAAAAAGATTTAATTTCCATCCTTTGGGAATACTGATTCTAAGTTTTTAAACTTAGGCTAGAGTTGTCCAGGGATGAAAAATGCCAGCTACAAGGGACATTTTCCTTTGGAGTTTTGTGTGCCAAATATGTTCAAAAACTTGTGAAATGATTCATTGTTGTACTCGTTATTTCTGTAGCTGAATTAGTGGCTCCCCAAGTCCCAGCTCAGCTAAGTAGCAACTCTGCTTTCTCAGAAGAGAAAGCGAAGCATCGTTTCATTTGCTTTTAAAATAATTTTGAAGTTCTGCTCAAGTCCCAAGCTAAAATTAAGGTTGGTTTTGGACTATTTACAGCACAGAGATTTTCTTTTTTAATAACAAGCCTTCACTGAACAGTCCCCAGACATGGACAATATAAACTTTCTGCTACTGTATCTTGTACTAATAACAACTTCTTTCCCATGGAACAGTATCAGACAGACATGATCTAATTGAGGTGTATTTTGGGTCAGATTCCTGTTGTCTCGGAAGGGCAAGCAGACTGCTTGTTTTACAAATTTAGAATATTTTCCGGAAAAAAATCATTTGCACAGCTTGGGTTTTCAATCACCTTTGGGCTCTGTTGAGCCTGCACTGAAAAATGTGATTACCCCCCAAACACACATTTCGAATTAAGTCATTTTTTGGCTGACAGGAGTCTAATGGAGACCAGATTAAGCAGCATGAGTTACGGGCCAGGATCCCCCCGAGGACGGGGTTTGCCCAGCTGAGCGCTTGCTCGTTACTCACTGAACCTTTGTCAGCGCCGCAGATGATGTGTGTGAAGCTGCACGCGGGGACGAACACAGCGGGAAACCTTGGT
>JAUBNY010000093.1:1024750-1052192 GCA_032275445.1 Crypturellus soui | reverse complement strand
CATCTTAGTGTATTTGCCTGCATTCAGATGAAGTGTGGCCTGAGGATCAAACTTGGTGTCTGGTCCCAACAGGAACACTGGAGGTCTGTCTATGTACATGCGACATCAAGCTCTCTGTGCTGCGTGACCATCTGAGACAGTGCAGACTAATGCAGGAAGATGAGTCAAATTGCTACTTCATCAGTGATTCCAGCTGGATGTTTACTGACTTTACTCATTAAGTTTTAGCCTTGATTTTTAGCTGCGTAACTGTAGGTGCTGTTCAGGAAGGAAGGGATTCCCTAATCTCTCTGCATAGTTACCAGAGAAAAAAAAGACTTGGCTCTCCTTCTGAAATTACTTATCTTCTCATTGTCTCTAAGTGAGCCCATAGCAACTGCAGTCCCTGACGTAGATACCTAAGATACTTAAATAGCACGTGGGATACCTTAGATACCTAAACAGCATGTTGAATGGTTTTAGACTTGACTGTCATTCTCCTTTTGATTATATTATCTCCGCTCTAAGGACCAAAAGCTTTGCTTTAGCGCTTCGGGTTATACCATCAACTGGGGAACCTGCTTGGTCAAGCTGCCACAGCACCCAGGCACAGCCTCACCTCCAGCCAGGCTGTCCGACCTCCAAGGCTAATGTACACCATGCACTTTGCTCTTCCCCATGGCATGCACCTGTCCTGGGGAAGGAGCTATGCTTGTGCTGCAGAGGAGGACATCTTTGGTCAAGTATTCCTCAGCAGAGCACCTGGTTTTTCCGCATTGTGTTAGGTCTGATTTTTGTGGTCTGGAAAGAGCAACCTGAAGATCAGTGGTCTTCACAGAGTGGCACAGCAGCTGAGGTTGGAAGGGACCATTAGAAATCATCCAGACCCACCTCACTCCTCAAGCCAGGTCAGCTAGAGTAGGGTGACCAGGCAGAGCCCGAATGGCTTTGGACTCCCTCCAAGATGGAGAGGAAGATACAAAGGAAGAAACATTTACACCAGGTAATCCACTCAACAGTTACAGCTGCTTATCAAACACACAGGTCATCCTTTGCTGCCCTATGTGTTGAGATAAAGTCAGTTCTCTGTGCAACAGCTGTGATTAATGAGTTACATCCTACGTGATTCCTGATCTTCAAGGGTACCTCAGCCTTTACCCTTCTCTTTTGAGCCTTCTTCCGTGGTAGGGGCTACTGGTTGGTCACTGCTGCCCACCTCTCCTGTCCCAGGGAGCCCAGCACTGGACGCAGCCGCTATGGCCTCCTTGGGACTGAGGGCAAGGATTAGCTCCCTTGACCTGTTTGCAATGCTCTTCCTAATGCAGCACAGGGTACTGACAGCTGCCTTTGCTGCAAGGCCACACTGGTGGCTTCTTGTCCACCAGGATGCCCAGGGCCTTCCTGCAGAGCTGCTGTCCCACAGGTCAGTAAGGATTTTATAAGGTTTATAAGAATTCTGCAGAGATCCAAAAGGCCAAACCTCTTTTGTGTCGTAAAGCAGTGAAAAATTTCTCCCTGATAGGAAATAAAGTTGTGTCCCCCTCCTTCTTACCTGAAATAGGGTGGTAGCAAGGGATGCCAAAATTAGAGGAACAACAGGAAGAGCTTAATTGTGTTCTTCCTCTGCCTGGAGGGAAGATCACGTGCTCAAGAAGCACAGCCATCTTCACCGCGTGGCTATTTAACTGCAGCAGTCTCTGCAGAGTGTCATTGCTTCGCTCCATGTGGTATTTGGATTCTGCAGAACTGTAAGCTGAAGGTAAAGTACTAAAAGAAATTAAATTGCTAAAAAAGACTGCACAGGAATATTAAGTTACTGTGCTGGTAAGCCCAGATGCTGGAAACAGTACAGGTATTTCTACTGCCATGGGCCTGCTGGTTAGAGATTTGACTGGTGCAATGCAGGTTATCAAAAATCAGGTGCGTGGCTTGCTAACATATTAATAGGAGCAAGTCCCAGGCTGGCTTTTGTTGAGATGGTAGAAGTGATTACTTTAGATTGGTTGCATCATATCAAAGACTACAGGGCTGCCTGGCTTGAAAAATAAGTCAGAAGGGGGAAATGGCCATTTGCCACATAAATAATAGCTATAGTATTGCTAATGTCATGAGAAGGCAATAAAGCTGCCAGTACCCTGGATGTAGATGTTTTAATCAATAGGGAGCTATATGCTCTCTGCAGCTAGGTGGGGTGAACTCCTTGATTGATATTGAGACAGATAATTCTCTAGTAGTTTCCAAGTAAACATAGGTGAAATTGAAATTTGTGTTGGGAGATCAAATTGTATTAAGCAATAAAATTCACCTGGGTTTGCACCTTTGAATGCTTGCTTTTTGCAATCATTTGTTCTCAGATCAGTGAGTTCGGATGCAGACGAGTGTGTGCTGGAACAGTACAGGGGGAGTTACTGTGCATTGTTTCCTTCTGTCACGATTTATCTCTTTTTCCAAGCACGAAAACTAACAGCAAATTAACAAAGAGTGACAAAATCCATGTGGCATATTTCCAGACCCCTCCCTCTAGCTGTTACTCATTTTGAATGTATTTTGGGCCAATATTTCCTTCTTGTTGAAAAATTGCAGTGTAGTTTGCTTTACTTCTTTGACCTATGACTTAAAAAACAAAAGCCTTGGCACACTATTTGTCTGTATGGGCCGTGGCCCCTGATGAAAAACTCTCCAAACAAAACTCTGTCCCTTCGTGGACAAGTGATACAAGTCAAATTAAATCCTCTTGTGCTGGCCTTCTTCATTTTTATGAGTAATTCTATTCAAAAAGCAGGATTTATTGATCTCTCTTCATATTAGTTAGATTAAAAATACAATGGAGTTTCTTACTCTTTTTTTTTGGACAGAGGTACAGAGGTATTAAGCAAATTGTCTAGATAATATTGTTTGCTCAGTTCCTCTTCATTTATTGGCTAGAATTTTTTACCACTTCTGTGCTGTGGATTGCTGCGCTCTCCAATGGCTGATGCATTTCAAAGTGGTTGCAATAAGTGTCTGCAAGCATATGCAAAGAAAGAGTCATGCTTCAGTGAACTTGATTGCTGTTCAAACATCAACCAGCCATGCTGTTTGCTTTAAGACGCTATTGTTAGCATGACCCCATTAACTACAAATTTGCTTGTATGTTCTCTGAAATCTGAACAATCAACAAGCAAGGGCCATGAACTCTGGAAAAATGCACCCTATTCATCTAAAGTAGGGAGAGAAATCCAGCTATGTGTGAAAAACTGATATGATTGATCTGGTTGGATGGCCCAGAATATGCCAAGAGATGTCAGGTATGGACATCTCTATCAAGCCACTTCTGCAAATCTTCTTTGTGGTTTCTTATAACTTTTCACTGTCTTCCTGAGAAATTGGAAAAAAATTGTTTCTCTTAAAAAATTTAAAAAATGTTTATCTTAACAAGTGTAATTTAATCTCAACAATGCAGAGGAGGGAGAATGGGAAAAATGGGAAGAGACAGTAAGGGATTGATGAGGAAACAAACAAAATATCCCATATTAAAAATAAAAAGAAAAGATGTAGGCATGTAGTCAGAGGTTTCCAAGCTTGTAAAAAGATGACAATAAATGATTAAGGTGTAAGGAGCAGACTGTCTACATTCCTTTTGTTTAGTGAAAATGATCATAGTAGGAACTGGTAAATCTGACTGAAAAATGTGACGTATTTTCAATGAAAGTTGTTTTTACTAGGACTCAGTTTTCTGAAAAATTTTTGATCAATTGGGAGATGGAAAACCAGAGAGGTTCTTCTTCATATCTCAAAACTGCCATCAAAGACTGAAAGAATTTCAAAAGAAACAGTGTGGGCGTTAAAACTTGCACTATCCGAGCAGTGCTATCACTGCATACCTCCCTGTATCCATTGCAAATACTCTTGCTCTCTTCTAGACCTATTCATACACTGCAACATTATAATGACCAAGTGCTGTTTGGGAATATGTTAAGAGATGTAGTTGAGGTGTATCATATATTAGTGTTTATTTTTTCTGATCTCTTTCCACAGCAAGACACTTAGTGGGATGTTTTGAATATGTTACAGATGTCATCTGAGGCCATAAAATTACATCTCACAGACTGAGTGTAATGATGGTTTGATGAGGGGCTCATGCTGTCTCAAATTAGCACCAGAAATGTCCTTTTCCTCAGTCAGTGTGGTGGCCCTTCCTGAAATCTCTCCCACTGGATGAACAAAACCGTTCAGCAGTCTTCAGCTCAGAGCTGCAGAGAGGTTTAGGGGGTCCTGTTAGATGCCTCGGAGTATCTGAGATCTCCAACTACAGCACAAGTGATGAGGGCTTGTTTCTAATGTAGTAGATATTACAGATTAAATGAAGATCTGTCTCAGCACTGACTTCAGCAAAAATTAACTATGCTATTGTAGCCTTAGCCTCGCGACTGTAAAACACCTGGGTAAATCAGTGTTGATCTGCTGATATACTGGACAGTCTCAGGAAGAGATTTCTATTACAATTGTCCTTCAGCATCATTACTCTCAGTTTGGACTGTGCCTGTTCTTTATAGTCTTGCAGTTTTCTTTGTATATATTGCTATAAACTGCTACTCCATGGAGTGCCATGAATAAATTAACAATGTTTCCATGAAACTACAGAAAAAAAGGTGTTTAGGGCTTAAACTGACTAAAAAAATAACATGGTACACAGTACTGGGAAGTGATAGTAAGATGCTGCAGTATAAATAGAGCAACCCAGTCTAGATCTGAATTTTTCTTGCGTAGAAAAGGGAAATCATGTGGACATTTTGCTGTGAACACGAAAATGGTCATGATGTGGGTCCATGTTAG
This sequence comes from Crypturellus soui, assembly GCA_032275445.1. Taxonomy (NCBI): domain Eukaryota; kingdom Metazoa; phylum Chordata; class Aves; order Tinamiformes; family Tinamidae; genus Crypturellus; species Crypturellus soui. The sequence goes on along the minus strand of JAUBNY010000093.1, from coordinate 1,047,398 downwards.
ACCCATAACTGTTCTAACTGTTCTAACTGTTCTAAAAGCATTTCTGCTCACCATTGAAGCTTTGTCAAAAAGGACAAATTTAGAGATTGAGTCTAGACTGCAAAAGTTATGCTTTCTTTCTAGGTAGGCATAGGGTTCATAAGATGAAAATATATGTAAAATAAGCTTCAAGTGGAAAATATATAATGTGAATATCTTAAAAACCTCATTCTCATATTTACTATTAAATGTAACATTCACCTTCCTACCTTTGATTTACCTGCCAAAGCCATCATTACAGGAGTCTGAATTCTCTTTTATCCTGTTTAACCTGTCTTGAATTCCATAGAAAACCAATATCTTATGAAACTTAAGTTTCTGCGAGGTTATAACATTAAATACATGGTATGGGTATTTCTAAATTTCTTGCTTGAAGACTTCTGTCGTGAATTTTATCTCTGGTAGCCGCTGATCAACAAATATTGGATCAGTTGGAAAGAGTTTGTCTAATATATCTCATCATCTTAGCTCACCTCAGTGATTAAAGCTGCCTTTCTCTTCTGCAGCATTTAAAGGATTTTCACAGTCCACTTCTTCTAAGCATGCCTAGTTCCTTTTCTTATCTTTGTACAACAGTGGTAATAAAGTGTACACATCAGATCAATATAAAGGGATTTTGAAGAAGGTGAAAATAAATGTCATGCTTCATAATTTCTATCAGGACATTGCTATCTTTATTGTTGTCACACCTACACCTTACTAAAAATAAGCGCGGGTTAGAAGCCAGAGTCAAAATCCTTTTCAGAAATGTCCTTTTCAAGTGTTCCCAAATAATTGAGACTGATATTATGTGCCATTGCTGTGCCAAATTATATGCCTTCAGCAACTCAGAAAAGGTGAATCTCCTTACAGCTCAGAGTCATGATATTGTCACTCACTGTGAAATTCCTCTTTGAGGAAATTTATAGACTCAAACCCTCCCAGCAGAGAAAAAAGTTGCCTGATCTTTGATTTTGGGGAAAATCACTGGTGTCTCTATAAAAATTCTGTGTATATAAATATTTGATGGAAGGAGAGTAAAAGCAACAGAGCCAGACTCTTCTCAGTGGTGTCCAGTGGCAGGACAAGAGGTAATGGGTGCAAACTGAAACACAAGAAATTCCCCTTAAACATAAGAAAAAAAGCTTTTCTAAGATGTGGATGAGCAGGGACTGCAACGGGGGCCCCACAGAGGTTCAAGAGTCTCCATTCTTGGAGATTCTTAAAAACTCTTAAAAATATGCTGGACAACTTGCTTGTGACCTTGCTTGAGTAGGGGAGTTGGGCCAGCTGATCTCCAGAGATTCGTTCTAACCCCAACTGTCCTGTGATTTTGTGATTTTGTGATTTCACATTGGACTCTAGAAGCTGTATGTATTTTGCGCAGTGCCTCCATGCACTGAAATGGATGGTACACTCTAACATCTCTAAAGATACACAGTTGCTACTTCAGCAGGAAATTGCCCATTTCCTTGCGAGTTTCCCTTTCACACATCTATGGAAACATATTTTTCTTTGGAATATGAGGAGTATATACCTTAGCACTCAGATGGCTTAGGAAAATATACTCATATCTTCTGAATGAACAAAAATAACAGGAGAGAGGGAACGAGAAATCTGGCTGGATTGCAGGTTTTATAGTGAACTATAGTCTTCTGCAGTGATCAGTGAAAGCAAAGGGAAGCCTTTGCTTCCCTTTGCAAATAGAAAGCAAAGGGAAAGAGTCCGGGTTGGACTCTTCATCTGTGAAGACTGAAGCTATTGAGAAAGCCTGCAAAAGTTATATTATAGCTACAGATTGAAATCCCTTGTGTAACAACTTGAAACATTTTGACTTATAAAGGTAGCTAATTTATTACATCAGGATCAGAGAATCATAGAATCGTTGTGGTTGGAAAAGATCTTTAAGATCATTGATTGTCTCCTTCTCTGAAGATCTTCCAAACCCGCCTGGATGCCACCCTGTGCCACGTGCTCTAGGTGTTCCTGCTGGAGCAGGGGGTTGGACTAGATGATCTCCAGAGGTCCCTTCCAACCTCAACCATTCTGCCATTCTGTGTGATTTTGTACCTCGTCTTAAGTACCTTGTCTGGCAGGGATGATGATCACATTCTTTTCGATGGTATTTGTGATACAGATGTTGAGAATTTACTGCAAATATATTCTTAAAAATTTCATATAAAAGATCTGAGCTCCTGTAAGTGCTGTCATGCTGGTTTGACTTTTTGCTGTCCTTTAAGAATAGGTTGCTATACCTATGCAGAGGGTTTTGTTTGTAAAATGTCCTTGTAATACCTTTGTTGCAGGTATTACTACAGATGATTTTAGTTGTGATGGGGCAAATTCAAGTTCTATCAGATAGGAAGTCTGAAAAAAAAAGGCTACAGAAACCCTGTACCTCCTTCTTGGGTTACCAGCACCCTTATTCATGCCACTCTCATGCCTAGGCACTCAAAGAACTATTCCTGGATGCTACTTGTACAAACCCAGGACAGCAGTGATGTGGCAGGTAGTCCTCATGATGCATGGGGTGATTTAGAGATGGTATGGGAAATGTCTCTTCTGTCTTAGCCTGGGTTTTTGTTTGTCTGAGAAAGGGGAAAATAGGAAGCTTTGGAACAATTTATATATAGATCAAGGAGGAGGGGTGTGTGAAATGGAGTGGGTTATGCCTGTGGATGGAAGCAGAGCTTGGTAGAGGAGGTCAGGCCCCTTTAAAACAGGAACACTGTCTGCAATGAAATCAGGAGGGAGATAAGCCCAGGTACAACAGGTCTTCAGTGTTTCACTGCTCCAGCTAAAATGCTCTCTCTTTATTTAGCCCTAAAAATACTCTTCTGTTGATTCTTGTGGTAGGGTTTTTACTTTACTGCTGAGTTATTAATATAACCTCCCATAGCAAACAGGATTGGTGCATTTTCATCTATACAGACCACCCTTCAGGTCATCACAACCTTGTTGCATGTGACTGGCCTTCAAATAGCACCATTGGACATCTCACATGAAAAAAAATGATGCAGGAAGACTACTAATAAAGCGAATGTAAGTCAGGGACAGAGGAAGGAGTCAGAGACAGAGACTGGGAGGAAGAATGGCTTGAGTCACCCATGCTGCTGAGTTGTGTAAGGACAAGCTGAAGGTTAGTATGCATAAAAGCTCTATGTTCCTGTCCACCGTAATGAAAAGCACTGCCATCACGGGCAGACAAACTTGGACGGAATTCAGCATGCAGCAGGCACACAGGAATATCTGAAAACTAGATCTGGGTGGAAAGGCCAAGAGAACTGGTGTTACTCAGATCAGACTGGGTTTCAATAAGAGTGTCTGAGTAGAATGCGATGACTGTGAGTACACAACAGGAAACAGGGAAGAAGTCAGGGATCACCTATCATCACTAATGAGTGAGGACAGAACAAGGAATAATGGCTTAGCATGTAGCTTGACTTGAAAGGTGACCATGAAAATAGCACCTAAGCCAGGAGGTCTCTGTTTTTTGTTCAAGTGGCATTCAAACAGTTTTCACAGACAAACCGCTGAAACACAGACTTTAACAATGAGCTCTCCTTAGTCTCTCTTTCTTATCTAGGAGGATACATTTATAGCAGAGAATCCATTCACAGGGTAACTTTCCTGGTTTTCTCCTCTTGCTGGTAGACTGAGCTGTGAAAAGACTTGGTCACAGCCCCTGAGACTGATAGAGTGAGCAAGGGGTCACCTAGCCCCCCAAATCAGCATGTTGGTGCAAACAGAGCAAAACTGCAGGGTTGCAGTGAAGAGGTAGATAGAAGAGGGGCGTCTGTGGGAAGCAGAGTGGGACAGATCAGGCTGCAGCCTCCTGTTTGAGTGTGCCTAGTGTGGAGTCTGACAGCTAGACCCAAAGGTGTTGAGCATCGGGGATCTGGGCGTTTGTAGGGGAGCTGGACATGGATGAGGAGCACTGGGAATGACCTGTGCCAGCCATCATCTCTGGAGTTTCGGGCATCCCTGCTCCAGAGAGGCTGCTGGTCATCACAGGAAGATCAGCAAAAATGCTCATTGTCCTGGGAGCAAATGGTGTTGATCCTTGGCTGTTTTAGCAGTTTTTCACCTTTGCTTTCCCAAACCTTTCTGTAGCTTCAATAGCACTGAATTCAGTGCCCTCCTGTAGCAGGCAATCATGTTTCATCATCAAATATATTGGCTTCTTCAAATGGTGTTTTTACTCCTCAGTCCCTTTAAGCCATCTCCTGAGCTGATAGCCATTTATTGCTGTTCTACCTTTACACTATGAAATATTTGCCCCTCTCTTTATATCTTATTTCATGGTGTGTTTAGATGATAGCGCAATCAAATTCCTTCACAGCTTGTGGGTAGCGTGTTCGCCCCAGTTAAACTTCCTCTACTACTGTCCATTTTTTTAATCCATCTCTTATGGGTGTAGCGGGCAGAACTGGCCATGAGAAGGATGCAAACTGCTCAAAAGGTGAATTAGCAGTGTGTAAATGCTGAAGGCTTGCCTCAAGTTTATAATACCATTTTCATTGCAAAAATTTAGTGAGTGCTGGATGTAACATCACACTTTGAGTAATGGTAGCCAGACAGATCTTCCTCGTAGGGCCTGGTCTTTCAGCAGAGGAATTAATGGCAATGCAGAAAGTTTTGCCAGGCCTGAGCAGCCCATGGACATGGGCAATGTGAGCTGCTGCAGCCTGTGCTGCCGCAGAGGGGTGCGTTGCCTTGGGCTGGAGCTCCCTCAGGCCCCATCAGTGTGGGCTTCCAAGAAATAAGACGAAAATCTCTCACGCATGATAAAGCCAAAACCAGGCTAGGGAAACGATTCTGGCAATCCTCCACCAAGACTGCTGCTAGAAAGCTGAAGACCTCAAATTGAGGTAAAGAGCTGGGAATGACTGATATGCCTCTGGGAGAGGAAATACTCATTTCTGAATGACTCAACCTGTAATGTTGTTGCCTGTGGCTGCTTTATTTCATGAAACAACAGTTTGGGTATTTGCAATGCATTTACAATCAGCTTTGTGCAGAGATGCTATTAGCAGACACTGAAATGCAAAAAAAAAAAAAAAAGTTAAAATGCTTTTCCAAGTTATGTCATCTGCCAAAAAAGGCTACAGTCTACATGTTGCTTGCATGGACACAGTCTCTAGAATCTCTTGGCCTGGAATAAAGAGAAGATGTAGCAATCATGATGTACCATTGAATTTAAGTGTTATCTATACATTCTTAGTTAATGAAATTACTGCCCCACCTAAATAATGAGCATGGCATTGTCTGGTTATCCCAGTATTTCAAGATCTACCTCCTGGAAGGAGAAGAGATTTTACTTTCCAGTGAGTTGAGAAATCTTGTACAGATCTGTAAAAACAGAGACAATATAGTTTATGCAAATTTTATATACTCTTGTGTTCATTATGGGCTCTCAAATGTAAGAGTATGCAAAAGGGATTGATAATAATTCTGTCTTGTCTCCTAAGACCTAAACTCTTAAACCTTTTTGCCAAGAAATGTGCAAGTGTGAACACAAATGACTTGCAGAAACAATAAAAGTATGCCACAGAATTTTCCACTCTGTATAGACCATTTGATTGTGACAGTAAACTTTAAATATTTTTCTATATTCATCTCAGTTTAAGTTATACATTACCGTGGAAGAGAAGCTTTGGAATTACTGTTTTGTCAGTACTTGAATGTGCAAAAATGTTAAGACATGTGCAGGTGAAAGTTTTTAAATATTTTCTTTCAAAAATAGTTTTAGGTGAAGGTTATGCATGGCAGCATTCAGTTCTTGAAAGATTTTCTCCTTTCCTAACCACATCCAAAACAGCACAGATGATGAACTTTATTAGTGAGTACTATTAGCTTTTTCACGATATCCTGATTGTGTTTCTGCTATCGTATTAAATTTAGAAAACATATATATTTATATATATGCTGGAATTTGACATAAAAAAATAAGCTGAATAAAAAACTATTGGAAAATATTCATTTAATGAGGCATTTGAGCTTTCAGATACTGATTTTCATTTCAACAGTGCTCAGGCATTTCAGGAACCTTTGGATCAGAAGTGATTTGGTATTTTATCTTCGGCTCCTAACTGTCTTCACTTCTGAGAACTAATGGAGCTTACTGCTTTAATTTCTGCTTGAAATTCAGCAATGGAAAGACTTTGTGTTAACAGACCTGGGCAGATTATAGAAACCCGCTAAATATTGATTCTGCAGATTCTGGGTGTCAGGTCAATTTTAAATAGAGCTTTAAAGAGAGCTTAGTCACTGATTAAATTCACTAAATGCCATTTTAAATAATAAATTGATGCTTAGGATAATTGTATATTTAAATATAATTGCATATTTGAAAAAGAGAGTAAAAAATAAGTGTGCTCCTTTAAGAGTAATGGTTCTTCAGATGATAGCTTTTAATGTTAAGGGCTGTTCCTCATCTCCACCCAAGACATGTAAAGACATTATCAGTGAGCCATCCACCTAACACATAGAGCAAGGAAGGGTCAGGAAGCCCAAGACACGAGGTATAGCTCTCCCAGCCCTGCGTTGGCCACTGCCTGTTGTGCAGTTCCCCACTGCTGCTGTGGGTTGCCCGTCTGCACCCTGTTGCAGGGCAAGGCCCTGTTTATGAAATGGTAGGAAAGGCTTGTATATCTATCCAAACTATATTTTACTGGTGCAGCTGGAAAAGGTTTCCCGGAGTAGGGAACACTTCTGGCACCCCATTTCTGTATTGGAAACGGCATCAGCTGAGCAGGTCTGGCCCCATACTATGGGGCGTGATGGGGACCTCCCTAAAACCTGCTCGGGCAAGAGACCTGTTGTTTCTTCATGGATAACCATGCAAGAAGGAAGCCTAGGAATAGCCAAGAGAAAAGAGTCTAAGTTATTTTTTGTTACTTCCATAATAAAGTCCAGGCAAGCAGTAAGCAAGCCTGACTGGAATTTTCTTACGTAGAGCATGTTATCATGACAAACTGAATTTCTGTGACTCCTTCACATACAATATATTAAAACAATACCAAGCTCATGGCATATAATATAGCCCTTTGAGCTGGAACCAAACTCAAGGGAAAGAGGAAAAAATAAATTATTCAATGCAGTGCGATTTACTCATGCAAGTGAGTAAGCTTAAAGCTTAGGGCTCTGAGGTATAGAGGCAGCTAGAAATTCTGCGGTCAGCCTTTTTCTCCTAAAATCACCTTGTTGTTCCTTCCCATGTTCAGTGTTGCATGTAATGTGCATTGGCTGGCAATAAAACACTACATGCAAGGCTGGAAGTAGAGCACCACATGCACTAAAGTGCTTACTGAGCACTTAAGGAGATCTTTAAAGGAGCACTTAGGTTCCCACCTGCTGGAGACAGTCTGTGGGAACTGAGTGCTCAATTCCCACACCTCCTGTCCTGAGAGAGGGAAGGACCCTCGAAAAGACTTTTGCTCAGTCTTGTTAGTGCTCTCTTAGCTTCTTTTTCTGGTGATAGACTTTGGAGGGAGGAAAAATTTGGTCTGTTGATGTCAAGAAAGATGGAGATACCTGAAGTGAGCGGAAATTCACCTTCCTGATGTCCAGGTTTGAAGCAAACGCAATGGAATTAATTAGGTCCTCTGCAGTATAGACAGGTTATTGGAAAACATGACACTTAAGAAGGTCCCTGTAAAAAGCCTAAGAGGAAGGTCTAGGAGAGACCAAGGTCAGAAATGATCCACAAAATGGATAGTAAGAAATGAGCAGTTTATGAATCCCTAAGTAGAGCTTGGAAAAAATAAGGTTTTCCTGTAAGGATTCCAAGTAAGTTGGTTTAAAATAACATTATGATGCAAGTGATCATGTAGGATTTCAAAGTCAAAGCAAGGACCTAGTAGAAAGTTGTTGGATTTCGTTTTTACTGTATCTTAATTATTTATCTTTGTTACCTTTGCTTACTCTTTCCAGAGAGAGACATCCTTTGATTTGTTCAGTAGAGCCAGACATTCAACTCTGTGATAAAGTGACTGGAGCTAGATGATTGGTGAGGGACACATTAAATTAATCATGTCATTGTGAATTCCCAAGTCTCACCCTTGCAGAGACTTTAATCACTAAAAACAATTGACAAGCAGCTGCATCTCTTCTGAAGATGTAGGCTAAAGTTCTTATCACTCTTCTGCCTCCTTACGTGAGTGACACTCTGATGTAGTTCCAGTCTCAGTCCAATTTAGAAAGCAGAAAAACCACTGCTGTAGTTAGTGATATTTACTCCTCTTCATAGAGAGGCCAAGTACAAGGACTTAATTCAGCATAGCTGTTAATTCCGAAGTTTATTTTTTGCTTCAGTCCATAGAGCTTTGAGATAAGTATGTGCATGTAGACTGTGGGAAATGAGGGATTCAAGCATGTATTTAATCATCAACCCGTGTAGGATGAGCACTTGACTTCCCACCCCAGGTTAACTGATCTGAAGCATGCCACTTTAGTGATGCTGAGAAACATACAGCAGCTCTATCCCCTCGGTAGAGAGGCATCTTGCATCCCCAGGAGTGATGCCCCAGTACTTTTTGCAACATTTAAATCATTTTAAAAGGTCTTTAGGAATTTACAGCAAGTCCTTGAGTTTTTCTACGGGCCACAAATTAATTAGCTTGCTCCTTAAGTTGCAACAAGCTAAATGGAAATGCTTCAGAGGTTTCTTCACTGGAAAATGCAAAACATCCTTTGATTAACTCCCCACTTCATGATAATGATGGCCTGGGTTATTTTAAAGAGCTTAATGTGATTTAAGTGTATTTAAGTGTCAGAAGGGGTTTCCAATCAGAATGTCATTAGGGATAAATCTGATACTTTACTCAAAGTTAGATAGAAAGAAGTTAGTGTCCACAAACAAGGAGAGTTTCTTTTGCCATGAGAAAAGAGTCTATCGCTCCCTGATAGATAAGATGGTCATGCCTGTCTGTAATAAAGGAAAGAAATGTGTTACCTCAGGTTGTAAATGGAGATGAATCCAAAGTCTGGAGCTGTAGGTTCTGTGGGTCACAGTGTTGCCTCCACATGTTAGCAACTAGTTCTCACTCCTGTGTTTGTCATGTATTTGAAAAATGGACTATAACTCATCAGAGCTATAAGGGTTTTGAGAGACACCTGCAACACTCACCAAAGATGAGACTATATCAAAGTCCCAGTAAAACTGTGGCTTGCAATGCCCTGCTGACCACTCAACACCCCATTTTGTTCGGAAGATTTGAGGATTTGAATGTCTGCTTGTCGGGTTGCCTTGCCATGTTAGGTACCTGCATGGTTATCTAGTCTTTTCAACTGATCTCATTTCATCCAAGATAGCATCCATTTTCCTCCCTGGGGCTTGTTTCTAAGGTACATCTTGCTTCCGGGTCCTCCTGCTCACAGATTTGAAGTAAGATCTTCTTATGGATGTAAATAAAGAAAAAAAATAGATCTGTTGCTTAGACAGGTGCTCAGTATAAAGATTAGCTGAAGCCACAAGAGGTTTATTAGGATATTGCTGAAAGGTGTGAATTCCCTGTCCTGGAACAAAGAAATCACACGGTGAATCAGTGGAGATAAAACAGCCAGAGGGCAGGGGGGCATTTCCTGCAGACATCCTTGGGCCAACAGTCCAGGTGAGAGGAGTCATCACCCGCCTAGGACAGCTCCCAGATGTGTGGGGTGCAGAACATGCACGCTGGGTGAATGCAGGATTTGGGCCCTACCTCAGTCCGGACACTGTAATCTCCTCAGACAAGGCTCTGAAATAGCTCTGAGAGTGTGTGCTGCAGCCAGGAGCTGCCAGCAGGTGAAATCTGCTGCAGGTCTGTGCCAAAAGGTGCAACTTCACTGTGGAACAGGCACCTGAGAGCTGTATCTGATCCTGAAGCTGAGGAGTGGCTTCGTGCAGAATCTGGACAAGCTGGCACAGCTGGTGCAATTTAAAAGTCAACTTTTCGCCATTGCAGCACAGAGGTCTGTTCTTGAGTCCTCTTCGGAGTCTTCTTTGGGCTCTTCTTCCACAGAATAAGTGGGAGAAAATCCCCATGACCTTCAGTGTCTGCTGTCACTTAAAAATCGATATTCAAAATCCTTTAGCTACTGGTTCACTTTTCCTGAATTCTGCACGAGGGAAAGCTCTCACTGAGTTAGGTAGCATTTTTGCATGGTAAAGCCTGAAATCCTTCTGAAGCTCATGCCTGAAAAAAATTACACCTCCAAAATGGTGGTATTTGTTGTATGCCAGCACCTATAAGCACCTGTAGATGCTGTACAGTTATGAACAGCCAGTTGAACTTGTTGTGAAACAACTGTCTACCCTGGAGTTCTTTAAAAACTTAGGATTTCAATTGCTCTGCAGGATATGAATACACAAGTGCTCCTGTGACATGAGAGCACTCGGAGTACATGCCTGTTATGGGAGCTGTAATAGCTTCCCATCCCATCACACTTTTTCATCCCATCAGGGGGCCTTGGGGAGATGTCCCCCCTCTCCTCCACTGTCCCCCACATCCCCATTCCCAGCTGTGCCAGACAGATCACTCAAGCTCTGATTCATGCTACCTCACCGAGATGCTGAACTTTAGAGTTTATTTGCCTGACCGCCCTGCTAGCAAAGCTATTTCAACCCTTTGGTCAATAGGTTGACCCCCAAAGGTAAATTTTAGAGTCCTGGCAATAAGCTTGTTTTAATTAGCTACCTTGTTTATCTTAACCAAAGCAAAGTTTGGTCTTGGCTTGTTAACTGTTTATGAATGCTTGCACTGAGCACAAAAACAGAAAAAAAAAAGCAAACAAAGAAGAACAGTACAAATCCCAATGCTAGTTGTAGCGTTAACATAGTAGTCTCTAAAGTACAATTGCTAAAAAGGCAATGTTGTTTTGTATGTCATTGGCTGCTTAATGCTACATCTCATTCCTGTAGTGGGGCTTACGCATTAAGTAAAATCCTTCAACATCTTAGCAAGTAAAGCAGCTTTTTATTTGCTTTATAGAGGTACAGATGATTTTCTCACAAGCAATGAGAGTTACATGAAGGCCAATTAATTCTACCTGATCCTTGTTAACTACAACATTACACTGAGCAGAGATTTTGTCTTCTAGATGAGGTAGAATGTATAATTGACAACAGTGAAGATTTGGGCACAAGACAGTTGAGAATAAAGATGAAAGTGTAATAAACTAAAGATTAATAAAGAAGGACTCTTAGAGAGCAAACAAAACAAGTATTTGGATAGTAAAGTTTGGGGAAGAAGACCAACACAGCAAAACCCTTTATTGCTAAATAGTAAGGGTGTACTGCAGCTTTTTATATGATCTCCTCCATTTCTAAGATTGCAAAAATAGTATAAAACTCATAATTTCAAGCTAAAATGTGTAGTTATATTTTTCCTTTAGTTAAACCTTTTTGGAGCATTATGAAATAGAAAGAATTACTACATGACTGCAGAAAAACTGAGTTACTCACCCTCCAATAACAATTTTATACCTTAAGACTCTTGTATTTCTGTATCAGCCCTGCGCCTCTTAACATATTTTGTAATATAGGGTGAGATACAGACTGGGTATTTCAATGAGCGTAGTATTTAAAGAGCTAACAAAAGCCAGAGCAGCTGAAAGCAAACTACGCAATGCTTTCTGTAAAAGGAAAACTGGCAAAGTGAGTGTGTCACAAGAAAGGGCAGTCGTGTAGTCTCAGAAACTAGGTTAGGATACCCAAGAGACAATTTAAATGAGCTAGCAAGGCAAAACGGATCTGGGACTATTGCAAGACATTCCTCTCTGTTAATATTGTAGGAATGGATCCAAGGGAAAGAAAAAATATCTTGTTTCATATATATTGTTTTGCGTTATGCTGCTTTCTTTAAGTCCTTGATAAATTGTCTATCTATAAATTCCACAGAAAAGGAGGTTACTAGCAGAGGACCGACACGATCTGGTATAATAATGGCATATCAAAATTAATGAGGGAAGACAGCATTTTGTTTTCCATGGATAAACACAGAGGAAAGTTTGGGGGTCTTCGTTTTTGTCCTGCAATGTGTGTATTTCTATTATTGTTGCTCTCAACAAGCAAGAATAAAAGCCTACCCTAGATGGGATGCCACTATTTAGTTGGACAAACAACAAACGTTAACACAGTTACTTGGATGAGCAAAGAACATGGTGGAATCATGGCAAAAGTGAGACAAGGAATGTGAGCTGCAGCCCCTGCGCTGGGAAATGCTCTTGCCCAGGTCACTGTGAGCACTCTACCCAGGGCCCAGCAGCAGGGTCCGGTGCAGGATCTCACATGATTCAAGTAACAGTCAAAACAGCAGCAAATGAACCCCTGCAAGATGCAAGCCACCCATTCTGACTCTCATCAGACAAAGGCAAGTCTGTCTAAGCAAGCGAGAGCAGCAGATCTTGTCCTGGGCTAGACCAAAGGCCAGTCCGTTCTTGGTAGATCTGCCATGGGGAGCCCACAACAGAGACAAGCTTCAAATGCTTTCACTCAGCAAGCTGCTAACCTTCTTTGCTCATGTAGAAGGTATTCTCCATTTTAAATACAGTCAATTACTGAAGGGCAGAATATCCAGAGGACTGAGAGCAGCTTTCATGCCTTTGTACAGTTACGCTCCAGTTGTTCCTTCGGCTGAGAACTTGCCATAGGGGAAAACACCACTTATGCTCTGTCCTTATACCTTTGTAGTGTCTCCAGGTGAACACTGTTTAAAATACAGCCAGTATTACCTCTTTTCTTCTTTATGACTTGAGCCATTTAACTGAAAGCAAGATTTTATCCATTACTAAAATTATAAACCTTTTTTTTTTTGTAAAATCAAAATCATTTCTATAGCAACTTATAACTATACTTCACTCATTTCATTTCAGATCAAACTCTGCAATCTCCACAGCATAGCACTATGAATGCCAGGGAAATGTATGCAGCAGAACTGAAATGCTGACCCTATTACAGTCCAGGGTGCAAATTCCAAAGACTCCGGAGGAGCTGGATTGCAGCACTGGAACAGGAACAATATACAGATTTTCTCTGAGATATTCCCAGTTTTAACTGTCTGGGAACATCACTAAAGATAAAAAAAAAAAAGACCTAAATATAGTGTAATATAATGTATAGCTGTGTAAGCTTGCTTGTAAATTTCTATATTGATATAGAAAATGGAATAAAAATCCAAAATTCAGTTTCAAGATTGGGGAAAGGAAGGTGTTAAAAAGAAAGAGAAACACCATCCAGCAGGAGCTGAACAGTGTCAGCCCACTGTTTCATCTCATGAGGTTTCCAGAATCAAGTGCCATTAATATTTCTACCTAGAGGAGGAGAAGAAAACAAAAACAAAGAACAAAAGCAATTTTGTAGAGGTGCTAATGAAGTCTGGGTTCCCCTAGATTTGCTGGTAGACCGTTATCACTAAGGATATGTTTGTCTAGGTAATAGAGATGTTATAAAATAGCTCACATAGCAGCCATTTAACGCGCAAGCTAGAGCTTTCCCATTTGTCCAGGATGCTTCCACTCCCTGTTACTCAGTCAGCCCTCCGTGCTTATAAAGCTGGAGGAACCCCGTTCTCTTGGAGCACTTGCACTTCTCCTCTCAGCTATTGGTTGGAATGAGCCAAAAGGCTTCAAAGGTTATGAGGAGGAGGCAAGAAGACAATGTGACTGCATTAAGCCTTGTTCCCATAGAAACGTGTCTAAAACCTGTATTCATCTTCAAGCAGCAGGAGCGGAGAGCGGCAGGGGACGGCTGCCGCAGCCCTGGTAGCCTGGACGTGGGCAGTGACACGTGGCCAATGCTTGGCTTGCATCTTCATGGTCTGATCCTGTTGGAGCAGCTGGGCATCGGGGAGGGAGACTCCCCCGTTGCCTTGTTCTGGCTGCTGAAGATGGACTGGGCAGAAACCCTTTTATTTGGAAGAGGGGCTGCTTGGCGGCACCCAGAAAGGAAGGACATGAGTTCAGCAGAGCCTCCTAGGGAGGACAGTAGGTGGGCAAAGAGACAAGAAAACTGCTTAGAAACGCAGATGCCTGGGCAGACTTCAGAGGAGAGAAAAACAGGCTTTAGGGAGTTGAGACCCTTTCAGCATTCTGTGGGGAGCTCATATTTGATCCAACTCAGATCTCTGGCTCGCATAAAATCTCATTGGAGGAAAACTTTATCTGCCCTGGTCTCCAAAATGCTACTGCGTGATGAAGGAGGAGAGCACCGTTCACCGCAGTACGGAGGCACCCTCCCAGCAACACTTCTGCTTAGGACAACGGTGGGTTTGTGAAAAGGTGTTGGCCGGGTAAGGAATTGTCCTGGCTTGTGCTGAAAATTATGTATTCATGATGCTCTCAAAGCATTTCACCACGTCAAGCACAGTACATCCTGAAGTATCTTTACTTGTTCCTTGTACCACAGGTGTCCTTTGAACTACCAACTCCTGCATGTACTGGGCCACCAGCAAATAAGGCATCCAGTGATGGGTTCTTCTTGGGGGCAGGTTGTTGGTTCAGCCAACAGAATCTTGCTGGATCTGTGAGAAAAGTACTTTTTGGAATATCTGTGCAGAGTTCTGCTTGGGCCAGGACCACTTTATAAAAAAAAGCATGTGTTGTGGGAGTGTAGAAGAAAGGGAAACAAAAACCAGACAAAATCCCCTAAAGGAATACCATATTTTGGGCTAGCTTCATTGGTTTTGCTGGCTATTTCTTTGCAAGTAGCTACTAAACCCTGCTGGGAACATATTCTGCTCAGCAGACAACCTCTTTTGACATCTTCAGCAGAACTACAGTCCTTAGATGGACTGCACATAATATAAGTTGGCATTCCTGAATAAACCTAAGCTGACATTCCCGAATACTGTGGTCCTTTTGGCTCCTTTTGAAATCAGTCATTGTTCCTAAAGAACAGAAAAGCTGAAGCCTTATAAATACGTAAAAGAGATATAGAAAGGTAACTCAACTGCTAATAGGAAATCATATGGAATTATTTTGTGGTTTGCAGTGATTCCTGTTCAGAATTTGACTGTGATTCTATTAGAAATATTCAATTTTTTGTCCCACTGGGACTATGTTGTACCATGGCGATGATCCAAGCTGTCAGGAAATGCCAGTCATTTTTACCTTTCTTTCTGTCAATAATGCATTGAAGAAGATGACAGAATATTCTGTATACATAGGTGGAGATGTGGCTAAGGGTTAGGAATTAGCTTTCCAGGGAAAGGCTGATAATACTGAGCCAAGTAAAGGTAATTCAGAATGTGTAGGATATCATTCAGTTATTTCAGGCTAAGAACTGTCTTTAGGGAATATAAACACAGTTTTCTCCTCAATTATGAGAGGATAATTTGTTGGAGAATTTTGTTTTATTTTTAAGGTAACTTTCTCAAGTACCGACTGTATTTTTGTCCATATTCCTTGAATCTTGTAACTGCATGTTTACTTGGATAAGGCTAGCTAAGGGCAATTATTTGTTCTTTACATTGAAGTTCTTTTAACTCATTTTCTATTGGCTCCTTTGGAGGGAATCCTGAGGCTTTTTTTTTTTTTTTTTTTTTGTAACCCCCAGGAAGAGTTTGTAATCAAACTTGAGAAACTGATGAAGACAGATGATTTCTATGTACTTAGAGACGGATCATGTCAAAAGTTTTAGCCTAAAATGTGCAGTTTCTTTCTTTAAATTACTTTCTCTTTGTTATAACCTCTAAAATATTGGAATGGAAATCTTTGGGCTTTCAGGATGGCATTTTGTATGCAGAACACTTTTTAATGTCAACGGTTGTTGGTGGGTGTATCTCACAATGTTTGGAAACATTGTGCATCTAGCTCCCTCTCTTCCATCAGAAAACATCTCTAATATTACATTTGTCGAATTCAGTAAATTGCACCTTCCAAGATAACGTAGGCCAATGATCTGACCCATCTCTTGCTCAGTAGGTTTTTGTTTCTGCGCAAGGGATCCAAGTGGGGTGCTGCAGGCAATGCAGCTGCTGGATGGCTTGCACTGCTCTGCAAGCAGGGTCTCAAGGCAACTGCCAAAGGGGAAGGGCTTGTAGGCTCGTTTTCCTTGTTTTGTAAGCTTGTTTTGCTTGCAAGACAAGGGGTGAGGCCAACTTTGATACAGAAATAAAACAGCTTCTGGCCCTTGGTCGATCCTTATGATAGAGGCTGGACTTCATGCTCCAGAGAATATGGACCTAAGTTTCTCCTAGCTGTGCCCATTAAGCTGTGCTTTTAGTACTAAATTTCTCTCTGTGTCCCTCCTCTGTTCTGGACTCAGGCACAACTCACTTAATAAACATTCAATAGCAAGAAAAGGACGTGGCCCAAGACCTCGTTACACTCTGTTTACATTTGCACATTAGAATTGTCTATAAATGGTAATTAAATAATGTGCAAACCTTTGTAAGAAACTATCCTCCCATCCACAAGGACCATGTTAATGCTGAAAATGTCATCCATGCTAAAATCGGACATGGACAAAATGTTCTCAACTCCACAACACCAGAGTTTCAGGGAAATCACGCAGCTTCCACATCAGACTTCGGAGAAATGGGCCATAGGTTAGTGAGTGAAATCTTGGGCTATAGGAGATCAGCACTGGAAACTTGAAAAAGCTGCTGATCCATCTTCTATAGAAAAGAAATGAAGGCTTAAATATATTGATTTTTAAAGCAAGGTCACTGCAAAGAGGTTTTAAATACTTCTGTTTCCTTAAAGAGTTCATGAGAAATAAATCCCTCTTCAAAAACCTCCAGCTTTAGTTGTAAGAGAAAATCCTCATTTTCCCAAGCACTTTTTAACCACTGGAAAGTTTCAAGGTATCATTGTAGAAGTCTTATGCTCATTTAACCCCAAAATTTTGCTTCTGTAAAAATAAGAATAGAGTGTAAAAGCCATAATTATTTCTGTTTTTGTTAGAAGAAGTCTTAGCTTGCTTTAGGAACAAGTTTTCTTGTGATTTTCCATGCCCATTTTCTTTTTTGCCTTTGTAACAAGTGACGCATTTCTAGAAGTGCAGAATAGCCTCAGAAAACTGAGGCTGCTTTAATTAGCCCCTATGTTTGTAGGTACTTGACCAGTATATCTCAGGGTCTGCTTCATGCACTGTAATTGCTCAGTTTCTCACTGTCTTGCATTAAGTGGAATAAAAGGGAACACACTTTCCCCTATTGCTGCCACAGTGAATAAATTCAACAGAAAAGAGCAATAAAAGCTTCAGAGAAATAGATGGCAGAAATATCTTAGTTCGGCGGATGCATATAACACTGTGTTATTATTATTACGGCAACAAATTCAGACATTGAATTTGTGAGTTCCAGGGATAGTGTTCTCTGTCTTCCAGTAAAACTTGGAAAGCATCATAAATAATCTGTTGGAGATAAGGGAAGAAGAGCATCCTGGAGGTGGGTTAGTGAGAAGCAGTACAGCAGAAACCTACAGAAAGCAGGGGCTGGAGCGGGTAGGATACGCCTGCAATTAGGCAATGGATGGAGACTCCAATCTCAAGTCTGTTCTTGGCTCTGTCACTGATTGTTTTAAGCTTCAGCAAATTCATTGGTTTCTGCCCTGAGTTTCCAGTCCATAAAGTGTCCCCAGAATGACTGGCAGGAGTTCAAACAGTATTATTACACTGTAAAAAAAAAAAAAAAAAAAAAAAAAAAAAAAAAAAAAGAAGAGATTTGGAGTTTTGCTGAGTTTTTAACAAAAAGGAGATCTTACCCAATCAGTAGTTCTTATTTTACTTTTATTTCATACAGTGCCAGAAAAGCAATCTCATCTTTTTCTATACATCAGGGATTTAATTTGGATGCTCCTCACTGCTGAAAACTAACAAAGACCCAAATATAAAGTTCTAATTTTAGTTCATTTCTATCGCAGTGTCAAGGTTTTCTGGTTTTCTTTTGTTTTGTTTTGTGTTCAATGGAAATTCTTCCCTAAGTGCGTCAGTGATGAAGAGAGCAGGGCACAATGTGTAGCATGAAGAATGGGACCATGGCAGCTCTCAAGCCAGAAGCATTCTCGTCTGCCCATAGCCGGTTACTGCAGAACGATTAATAAAACTCTGATCACAGCTGCCTGGGACAATGAAGAGCAGGAGGACATGGTGGCAACACAGCTATGGCAAATGAAAAGAGAGAAGAAAAGAAAAAGAAAGAAAGCAGCATAATTTTTGCCCTACGCATAATCTGGTCTTTGTACTTGGGGTATCTGGGGTTTTTTGTTTGTTTGTTTCCCATAAGTAACTGGGATTAAGAGAGACTTTGCAAAAAAAATCAGTTTACAAAAAATTGGAGTACAAGGAGAGGGAAAAGAGGAGAGGATAAAGGCTGAATTTATTGTCTGTTGAAATCACATGTGGTAGCCTATGGGATAGGAGATTTATGAATTTTATTTCATGTAAGCATGGTAAAATTTTACCACCAAACACTCACTGAACAAAAGAAGTCTCCCAGCACAGGAGATTGTCCAGGATTTGAACTTTTTATCCTTTCTCTGGAGCTCTTACCATGACTCATCTGTTAGGAGCAGGTATATGAATCCTAGATAATTAATCTCTTGTGATTACTGTGGTGTTATTGCACCTTCATCTGTCTTCCGTTTTTCATGCGAAATAAATCTTTGGTTATTAAAGTAGTGAACATAAGTGAAGAGGCTGGGGACAATGGGAACAAGAAGCAGAGGAGTGAATTAAAGTAATATAAACACTGTTATTTATCAAGAAACTGCTGTACCTTAGAGTACCGCAAAAAGCCTGGATTAGACTTCAGCATCATGGTAATGGTCAGGCACCGGTGATATTAGGAAGACTACAAGAGAGGAAGATGGACAGAAATATGTGAGGTCTAGAGAGCTTTAAAACACATGGATTTCAGTTGCTACAAAGCAAGAAGACAGCTACTGTGAAGAAGTATAGCCTGCTTCCTCAGCACTTTTACCTAATGAAGTTCCTGCTGTTCTGGGATGTTAAGCATAGGCAATGAACTTTCATCTATATTTTTCCTGTTTTCATTAAATTTTCTGTAGCTTTTTGCTTTTTGTATCTCAAGTTGTTTAATTATAGAAAAGGGTTTCTTGGCCTGTGGTGTGAGCAGCTGACAGGAGCTGCTGGGGTGAGAGGGAATAAATATCCAGTGAACAGTTCAAAACTAAATATATAGCACTTGGCAGACTGGGCTTGCCGGAGCAGAAGCTGATAAGCCAAACAGTCCCTTTGGTCTCGTGTTATGTCCCATTCCTCCTCCTCTCAGTAACAACCATAACCAAGGAGTAGAGTGAAGACAGAGGCCCTGTGAAGAAACAGGAATTGTAAGTTGCTGGTCATATGGCCAGAGGAAGGTCAGATTGTTTGGATATAGCACAGGAGCTATGTAGCTGTTGACATTTTAGAGGATTGCCACTCTTCATCATCTAGTAGTACTTCAAAAATACTTAGGGATTCAATTCTAGCTTGAGTTAAGCATTTTGCAAACATCTACTAAAAAGGTGATGGTTTGCTTCAGTTTCCTAATGCAATGATACACAGGACAAATAGCAGAGAGCAAATTCTTGTGACATGCAATGAATGAAGTGACTTGGCTGAGACTGTGCAGTGCCAGCTACAGAGCTGGGACAGGCACGCAGGTCTTGCAGGTCCAGTCGAGTTATCTCAATCCTTCTCCTAGCTTTAATTGACTTTAACTGAATTTTCCATCCATCCAAAAAAAAAAAAAAACTTTAAAACAAAAACCAGCCAAATAAAGAAAGGGTGATATGTGTCCTGGCTCTCATTTTGAGATGGTGACAACTTGGCGGTGTTGCTTTAATGCAGAATTTGGTGGCTTTTTTTATTGGTAAGCTAAAATAGTTTTTCTGTTAAGCGGTGTACTGTGTGATCCATGCATTTCTGACTTAATAAAGCCAGAGAGACGTGTCTTATTAGTATTTCTACCCACAAATATCTTTAGTCTATGCTTAGAAATGGGAAGTATTTAAAAACAGGCGATGAATACAGATTGAATGATGTTGTTATAATTACTGTACCAGACAAGATGGTTCATTTTAGGAAGGTGGAAGTAGTTACCAATACTGCATCTCATAAAAGAGACTTTAATTAATTTCAGAGGGGAAATATAATAACAGTATATTTAATGTAGACATGCTGTATCAAACATCTTCAGACTGACAGGAAGATTAAACTGGTTATGATTTTTACGTCAGCATAATTGTTGGTTTCAGCACTTGGCAAAATAAAGCCTCACAAACAAGGCAAGCTCCCATGCAGCAGACTGGAAAGTTTTCAGCATTTTTCTCTTTTTCATTTGGATGAAATAGTTTCCTTTGCAGTGAACAGCATTTAATGCCATGTGAATTTATATGAAGACACAAACTAAATGGAATAACCGAGATTCTACTTCGGTTCTTCCCATTACAGTTAATGGGGCACATCTCTTCCTACATACAGCTCTCCTGCTGAAGGACAACATATTCCTAGGCCGGGCTGCAGGATGTTGTTTCTGTGGGGAAGGCCACGGTTTGGTCAGGCTCCATCAGGCACCTGCTGTCCTTTCTTTCCCACGGCAGCTTCCCTCCCACCTTGACCCAGGTCCATTTCTCTTCACGCCTTCATCCATCTTCTTCCTCAGCGATGTTGCGCGTAGCTGTTCCCCTGCACTGCTGCTGACTTCATGTTCTTATGAGAGAGTTTATCTTCAGGCCAAACCTGGGCTGCAGGAACAATATCAGAGAAAGGAGACATGGTTTTGGTGTACTGAATATACGCAAGAGCATCCTTGTATTGGCAATGCAGCCCGTTCTCATGAACGTTAAACACTCTTATCAAAACAAAGTTGATAGGTACATGAATAATAAAATGGCAAAACAGAGTGGAAGATTGTAGCTGAAATTTAATGGGTCTGAGGACAGACGTTTAAAAGGATTTTTTTGTTCTTTTAAATAATGCAAGCAAATACGCTGGTTTTTGGATTACAGAAGTGCTCAAATGGATTAACTTGAAATCAGTTGTCATGTATATTAACTTAAACTAACATTTTTGAGTTACAGATTACACTGATTACAGTTTTTAACTTCTTTGAGCTTTTCTCACTTTAGGAGGTGATGACATTTTGTTTCTGACTGTGTTTCTGCTGTAAAACCAAACTGTGAGAATTTTTTTACTGTCTAGGAGGGAGATGATGGCTCTGTATCCATGACCATGGACTTACCCATGAGAACAGGCACCTTCAGTCTCCTATGTGGTAATGAGTAATGGGCCCATACACCAAACTAGCTATTGAGTTTTCCTTGTATCAGCAGCACCTGATAATTGTTTTATGTTACTTCAAATCTACCATGTGATTATACCACCAGATCTCATCCATGTAGTACCTCAGCTACTGGTGAAAGTCACTGAAACCCTTGCTGTCTGCAGGAATCCCTGGGACTGACAGGTGCTGTCAATCTGTGTTAGAATGAGGGCACCTGGGTGCATTAGCATGGTCATTTTAGCGTGCTGTATTTTTTTCCCCAACTCCATGTCAATGAAGATATTTTCTAGGAGCCTAACTCCACTGAGGATGCTATTGAGATCTAGTTGTTCTTCATGTGACCTGGGTGCTTGTGTCTAGCTATTCTCTGCTTATGAAATGCACGTAAGAATGTTTCCTTTTGTCTCTTATTTGCCAAATCTGTTAAGTCTTTTCCCCAAAGAGCCATTCTGGGCATGTTAAGTACTTTGTGCAATATAGGAAGGATATTGCTAGAAGCAGCAGTAACTCAATTAATTTATAGTAAAGTTCTGGCATAAGTGGTAATAAATGGGAGCTGAGAATCACAGTGTGGTCATATCACTTCATTTGAGACTTTCAACTGGGGAGCTGAGTGAGAATATGGTGCTACAGGCTAGACTGCAATCTCCAGATAATTTTGTTTATAAAGGTCCCTTCAAATGAGAGGTATTTTGTGGATGTTATTTGTAATCATTCAATACTTCAAAGCTACCCTGCTATTCCTGGCTGTCATTATAGGGAAGAAGCAGACCTTTTGGAATTCAAATGAGGGGCAGAGAGTATCGTTCGTGGGGCTGATTCTACTCCTGTTGGCAATCTATCAAATACGCCGCCAGTGGGTGTCTGACTTGCCAAGATGAAGAGCATTGAACCCGATGGCCATGCTACACCCCACACTGGTTTCCAGCCGAGCCTGAAAGATGGGCTACTAAGCACCCGTTTGCAGCCACAGCTGGTGGCTGGGTTTGTTGCAGCTGCCTGAAATTCTCTCGGAGGTGGGAATATTTCCCCAGCAGAACAGTAGACCCTGAAGCCTCTGGACTAGGGCCTTGCTGCAAAATCATCAGCATTTTGATCAAATAGATCCTCAGAGAAGGATCTATTTTACCTATTATGGTTTTGCTTTTTATATATTTGCAGTGTTTCGGGGAGAGAAATATTGCTGTTAAATTTGCTAGTCTCTTCCATCCAGCTTAGCTTTTACCAGATTAAAAAATGAAGGGGATGCACTGGTGTGGTGTGCAGCTGGGCAGCAGTTTCTCGGGGCTGGGGTGGGTGTGATTATGTGCCAGCGCATCTGCCCCTGCTGCCTTGGCACGGCCCTGCTGGCAGGGTCACTCCCGAGGGACATCCCGGCAAAGCGGCCGTGGCAGCTGCAGTTCCGCTGTCATGTGGGT
>JAUBNY010000093.1:1000737-1017132 GCA_032275445.1 Crypturellus soui | reverse complement strand
GCAATAATTTCATTTCTTCTCTCCTCCCATGTGCATGTGCAACATATCAGTTGGATTTCACCATTTTCTTTCTCTTATTGTTGAAGATTAAATTTCTTAGAATCATATTTTCTTCTCCAAATAAGACTGACCATGCAGTCTGATATTGCTTCTTTTCTGAGAGTATTAGATTTCACAACAGATAAAATATGGGCACTATTAGACGGCACTGACTTTTTTAAAGCTGAAAGTAGTAACTGATAAAAATCAGTATCATAGACCACTTTAAACAACCTTTCATCTTGTTCTAAAATTCACAATAATTCTTTAGCTCAGTCTGATAACGGAAATTAATTTTACATAATGGGAAAAGACATATATATGGAATCTTGAAAGACCATATTTTCTTCTAAGTTATTCAGTAAGAGTAGCTCTATTTTCTTTTTGAAATTTGTGTCATTCTTTGTGGTAAATGACTAATGAGGTTATCCTGCTATATGTGTTAACTTTTTATGCAGTGGAAGATCTATCTAGATCTGAAGAATAGTTATTTTAATCATTCTATGCAAGTTTTATAATTCTATGAGGGTTTGAGAGTGGAATTTGGAAAGCAGTGCTAAAGTTCTTGGGTGTTTGTAGGGATTTGCTGTTGCACAGAGCAACACCTGAGCTTACAGCAGTGAGAGCTATAAAGCTAAAGTTAAAAAGCTGGAGCTGCAAAGGGACCTCTGCATGGAGCACCTTAGGGCTGCAGCATCAACTGGAGAAGATTCGTGCCGTTGTGGATGAGGGAAGAGCGCGGATGTGGCCTAGGAGAGCTGTGCTGTGCTGCACTTAGGTGAGTTCAGTCTGGGGATGGTCTGGTGGGCCTTCCTGGTCTCCACAGAGAAGAGCAAGAGGGCTGCTCATGGGCTGGGCAGCCTGCTGCTGTTGCCAGAGTGGGATAACGTGTCTTCTTCTGGGAGCATGGAACAACAGGCAAAATGAGGGAAAGCTGTGCACTTGATGGAGACATAATAATAATAGTGTTGAATAGGATTCATGTTGTTTTAACAGTCAGAGGGCAAAGCTTTGGGCTCTGCTGCCTTGACTGCTGTGTAAACACACAACATCCCTGAGTAAATGGTAGCAAATGTCAGCTTTGCTATGAGGCGAGAACCTCTTTTTTAATTAAGGGTAAACTAAAACCCATGACAGCCCCAAATTACTCTGGAAATGTCATGTTCTGCAGTACAATGCAGGGCAGTATAGAGATATACTTTTGGGGTAAGTACACAAGGGATTCCTGTGCTATCTCCTGACCAGGAAAGGTCTTCTATCACTTTGTGATTCAATCCTGCATTTTCTGTCCTGCAGAAGTTTGAATTGTGTTTTTAGGAAGAGATTCAGAATATCCACTGGCAACAAAAAGTTGATTTTTTTGAGCATAATAAAGTTAGTCTCTAGTTTTTAATGTTACTAACCTGAAGAACATGAGAGAGAACTTGTGTTTCCATGAGGCTTATCTTTTCTTTTTTTTTTTTTGGTGCCTCCAGACTCTTGGATGAGAAGTACTTTTAAAAACCTAGAAGATGTTGCATGGTTATGTGTCTTACAATTACTAAATAGTTTCCATTCTCAAGTCTTATTTTCAGTTGCTGATGCATTTGCCTGACAAGATGGAATCCAACTGGATTACATATGATATTGTCTATCTCAGTCTTAAGTAGCTTTGCAAAGCGTCAGCAAATCTAATCCAGCAAATTTCGAATAAAAAGTCTCACACAAGTTTAATTTCTCAGAGCCAGAATTCACAGAGCTCTTCAGTCAAAATGCAGTGCCTCATGCTTGAGCAAGAGTTGAAATTCAGTAGCAGGGTTTGGTTTGGAAGAGGATCAGTTTTCCCTCTTGCCCAAATCTTGTCAAGAAGCAAACTTCTGAATTCAAAAAAAAAATCACCATTTCTCATACTTCTGAGATACCTGCTAGTTTGGGTAAGTTCTTGAAAGATTTCATCTCCAAACTCTAGGCTGCAGCCCAGCATAGTCTTTGAGCTCTTCCTTTGTAATCGGGCATTGGAATCAAGAGCAAAGAAGTGTTACAGCTGTAGCAGAAGCATATGGGTTCGTAAAGCTGAGCTGTGAAGAGGAGATGAACATGAGACAGACTAGTGAGCGTGGAACAGATGCAAGCATAGACAAGGGTAGGAATAGGAGCAGCGTGAAAAAAAACACAGGAAGGAGCTGGGTTATGAGGCAAGGGAAGATGCGGGGGAGGTGGGAGGGTCCGTGACCAATGAAGTGTACGATTTTCCTAAAAGTGAATGAAAGATGAATGGGTTTATTCAGCATCCTTCCTAGCAAATGGGCTGGAAACAATACCAAGAAATGTGTGAGTCTCTTCCTCAGCAGAAGGGAACATCCTGCTGTCTCTGCCCTGCTAGCTTGGACTGAATGACCCATGAGTCCAAACAAGGCCACATGCTACTCCCCATGCTGAGCTGTTTGGGGGCAACTATTTTATCATTTGCTCTCTCTCAGCTTCCTCTCTGGAAAAGCACATTCAGTGACTGTCTGGCCAGCCCACTTTGTAGCACAGTGAGGCGGGAAATCTAGTGTTGTTGTGGAGCAGTCAGATATCAGAAACAACTGCAAGAATATCTAGTGACTTGCATGTATGATATGGAGGACCTAAGACGTTGGTTTGTCTTTTGAACCTCATTCTTCCTGCACACTGAGGGACACGGACTACACCACAGATAGCATGAAGAGCTTCTGATGAATATGTACAGAGATGAAATTAGGGTTTCTGTCTTTCAGGTATCAGACTTTGTGATCCCCATGTCATTTAACACACACTTAATTCAAATAAAAAAAAAAGTAACAGCAGTCTGCTAACTTCAGAAAGCGAATGAAGGAGCAGTTGACTGGATAGAAAGGCAAGCGTTCAGCAGGCACTGCTTTGGAGCACGGCCACTTCTGAAGGCACATGGCTACAAAATTAAGCCGATGGGTCTCTAGTGATAGGATTTGAGTAATGCAACCAAAACGCTGGCAGGCATGTTTCAGAGCACTCTAATATCTTATATAATATCAGCCTACTGATTGCTTTGCCAAGCTTCATCAGCACAACTGGGACAGACTGGCAGAGAACAACACCATACTGCAGGAAACATGATCTTTAAAGGAGGAACGGAGATGAGGAGAGGAGATATTCAACTTGATGTCTTTTGGATCTGCGTAGGCTGCAGAAAACAGTGCTGCATGTTTTTATGCAAAACAAGAGGCAGTCCATTCACCTTTGCACGTGAACTCTAGCACTGACATCTGAGAGAAGGGCCTGCTTATCCTGGGCAGGAGGCCCCGTTTTTGATGCAATGAAAGGGCTGCAAAAGGCTGTCGGTGTTTGAAGAGAGTCAATGTGGAGATGCGAATTAAAGCCCAGGACCAGGCAGGCATTAATCTTAGTGAGTAGCTTGGATGAGCTGGTTGTCTGTAAGTAATTTGCTAACAGAGAGATGACATAAATGGCCAGCTTGATCATAGAACATATATCAATATAAAAAAGTATTTCAGTCTCATTTTTAAAACAATACAGGACACTGTACTGTCAAATACTGTATGTAACATAAAAATATGATTTAATTCACTGAAGATCAGCACACACAGTGAGGGCTGTGCCAGCCATACTTAGACTGAGTCTAGAATGCTCCCCAGGTCTATGGCACTGTCAAACACAGCCTTGGTTTCCCAATCCCCAAATTCGGACAAGCTCAGGGTTTGCTTTTTGCAGGCTGAAGGGACAAACTGGCATGTGCCTGGCTCCTATCTTGGACTTCAACAGTGTTTGAGCCCTCTACAAAAAACAGAACCCAGCAGATGATACATGCACATATCACACAAGGCTCTTCTTGTCTTGCAGAGTTTCAGATAAAATAAATTAGCCTTGAGACATACTTTCAGCAGAGAAATTATGTGCTTAACATAGACAGAGAAATTAGGTTCATGCATAGAACTTTCATGGAAACACAGTTTTAATGGGACAGCTTTTTCTGTCACTGTTAATGATTTACCTTGGAAATGTAATTCTAAAACTCTACTCAAGGTCTTAATTTGAATAAAAGACAATAAATTGGGAGCTTCAGCGTCTGTGTCAGTGCAAGTAGGTAATGTCTGAGAAGGATACCAAACCATCTCTGGTGGTGACTATGCCACATTTCTATGAAAGCTGATTTCAATGCTGGTAATACCAACATTGTATAAGCCTATTGCAAAGGCTCTGTGCATCTCAGAAAATAAATAAATAAATAAAAGCATCTGCTTGGAGATATAACTGAATTTATCTCTGTCCTTTAGGCTCATAATTTTTTTGAATCACTCATTTAATTCTATGTTTACTGTTCAGTATCTACTGCAGGGTGTTTCTGTCTTTTCTTCACTGGCAAAAAGGTTATACAGGGCGGTTCCAGCAGTATTTGAGTGCTATGCAAATATGAACTAAAAAAAAATCTTTTTAAAAAGATGAGAGGCAGGTATCTTCACACAGTTATAGGAAATGATGGTTAAAGTTTGGAAGCTTGTAATGAACATATGAGTGATCCTGATGCCCAATGAATTTTTTTGTATTTAATTTTGTTTTATCTTTAAATGAAGCTAAATGCCAGATCTGTCAATTTAGCACAGAAATGGTACAAAATCTGTGAATCTGGCTGCTGAATTCATGTTGCTCAAGGCAACCTGCTTTCGCAGTCACAGGAAAAGGTATCCCATCTTCCTTCTCTTAAAACAGGCAGTCAGCCACTTGGGTGATGTATATGCTGCTGTCTGCTGTGTTGGTGACACGTTCCATGTACAAAATGCAGCAGTGTGACAGGTACTCACCAGCACTGAAATGGAAAGCCTGCTGCAATTCTAATAGAAATAACTTGGGCAATT
This sequence comes from Crypturellus soui, assembly GCA_032275445.1. Taxonomy (NCBI): domain Eukaryota; kingdom Metazoa; phylum Chordata; class Aves; order Tinamiformes; family Tinamidae; genus Crypturellus; species Crypturellus soui. The sequence continues at coordinate 1,012,240 of JAUBNY010000093.1, read as the reverse complement.
CTCAACTGTGTTGAATTAAGGAAGGAAGAAGAGATCAAATGCTTTTTGCAAGCTCAGTTACCTCCATGAGAACCAGACACAGCTGTGAATCCCTTAAAGGCAGTACATGCTCTCTGCCAGGTTAGAGGGCAGTTATTCTTCATAAATCTGCCCTTTTAAATTCAAGCAAATCAATTGCCTTGTCCATCCTTCAGCTCTGCAGGGACCTGGAAAGAGTCTTTTTGTACCACCTACTCAGCATCCTGCTTATCTGGAGAGCCACACTGTGGAGGTAATGAAAAGCTTGTCGGTCCTGTGCATCATATAAAGGTATGTTCAGCTTTTAAATATTTTAAGCAAACAGTCTTCGTGTTGTGTTTAAACATTATCTGATCTCAACTCAAAGAAATAAGGTACTCCTACAAATTTATTGTCTAGCTATTAGTCAGAAAAGTACTGAAAGAAGACTCAGCAGTTTCCTTACATGTGCTGCCATGGTTGCATCAGCACAAGGCTCCCTGAGTTATACCAAGTTGGCCTGGTTACAAGACAGTCATCTTCTACCAGCCCTGCTCTGTCATGTCATCCTGGCTCTGAGAAGCAAAATGCCTTCTGCCCTCCCTAGTCACCTATAGCTTCCACTGAACATTCAGCCAGCAAAGCAAAGGCAGATATTTCTCAGTGCAACTGTGAGTAAAGCCTGTTTAATGTATATGTGAGACTTGGGAGGGCTGGATTGTGTCCAGGGCTTTAAGTTTCTTGTTGTGATTTGGAGTATTATTAGCCTTTTCTTGATGTTCTTCCTTTTATATATATATATATATTTATGTTTATTTTTCTATGGTTTTTTTCCTTTTTTGTCTTTTTTTTTTTCCACTGACAGGGATAAAATGCTTTACAAACTTTAGAAAGTGCTGATTGAGACTCTAGTGATTAAACCCATTGCTGCAGTGGTATGTCTTCAGTGGATGCCATTTCGTGGATTTACTAAGACCCTAAAAATCAACAAATAATATGGGCAAGGATGAGTAGTTAGAATAAATTTTCTTCTCCCACACTGCAGTGGGACAGCAACAAAATTGAGCATGCTCATTTATCTTTTTTTTTTTTTTCTAAAAAGGATTGTATTGGCTTTGTTCCTCAATTGTGTTCTGACCTAATGGATCAAGGCAGGTAAATGAGATGTCTGTCCTTATCAGCGAGTTTCCAGAGCCCTGCAGGAGTGATTAGTTGAGGAGAGCTGAGAGGTGGGAAGTGCTGTGTGTGCTGTGTGGACCAGCAACCAGTCCTGACCGTGGTGCTTGGGGGCACTGGGTAGGATTGGAGCAGCCTGGGGACACATGGCATTTGCTGACAACTTAACTGCAGAGGAAGAAAGGTGGCCTGCATATTAAGACATAGGGGACATTCTACTGTGACTTGGAGAACTTCTGCTTTACCTCTTTTGACACTCTGGAAGTCTCTAGTCCCATCCCTGCTCTGAGCAGGTCCTTATCCAGCTGAGTTATCCCAAGTCGTTATCCAGCTGAGTTTTTAAACAGCAGGATGGAGATGCCATAGCTCCTCTAGACAACTTGCTTCAGTGCTTGACTTTACCTTGATGCAACTTGTGATTGCTTAGGATTAGAAGAACTGAAGTAGAGCTGAGTCAATATACTTGCAATAGCTTTCAGGAGACTGAAAGTCTGTCTGTCTCAAATTGTGGATTATCTGTGTTGTAAAACCATAAGGAATTCAGAAATACCAACTTCTTGGCATTGGCACTTCCAAGACAGGAAGTTGAGGTTTTTATTTCACTTTGAAGAGACTTAGGTGTTGACAAGGGATTTTGGGAGAAGAAAGGGTTAAGCAACCTGAAAGGTAAACGGGAATATTACTTTTTTTTTTGATCTGTCCAAGAATTTATTGATATTTTGATTCTGCACAAACTAGGGTGAAAAGGTTGGAGTGTTATTTTTTCAGCTCATGAGGAAGCCCAAGCACAGCTTGCTGATGACCGTAGGTGGCTGCTGTTGATCTTGCTCCAAAAGTGACTTGGTGTCTCTGCACTTAGATAAGAGGGCCTGCACTTTAGCCCAGCATCTCCACAGCTGTGTTGCTGAGACAATCACCATTTTAAACCCTGAAATGTGGAAAACTGCAGCTGCAAGTCCTCTGATAAATCATAGAGAAACTGTGCTAAAAAGATTCACAAGAGCTCATTTAATCTACCCTTCTGCCTAAAGGCAGGTTCTACCACTTTATCATCTCTAACCACCACTTGTCTGACCTGTTCTTAGTGTGATGGAAATTTCAATCCCCACAGCAATCCAGTTCAGTGGTTTGCTGCCCTTACCTGTTGATTTATTTTCCCTCATGCACCCTCTGAATCTTACTTTCTTTAGCTTAATCTCATTGCTTGTCTTCACCATGGACACCCCCCTCCGCTGTAAGACGACATTTTGCATAGCTGAAGGAATGGTTGTGTGAAGGACTGCGTTTCCCCTTCAGGCTTCACATATTCAGGCTAAGCCCTGGTTCAGTCGGCCTCTCTGCTCCTCTGCCTGTGCAGCCGGGCTCTGGCGATGCCACTCCCCGGGCCGGGCTGCAGTGCTCTGGCTGCTGTGCAAGAGTAATTTCACATTTTATGGCCTCTGCTCCTGCTTATCTACCTGAGAACATCTGTTTTTTTCCACAGCAACATGACACTGTTGATTCATGTTCAGGATGCAATCCACAACCACCCTCTCAGACCTTTATTTTGCAGAACTGCTGCTGCTGAACCCGGTCTGTGTTTGCACAGCTGATTGTTCCTGTCTACCTTACTTGTGCCTCTATTGAATTGCATCCTTTTTTTTTTTTTTTTTTCCAAGCCATTTCCTCAACTTGTCAGCATTGCTTTGAGTTGTCATTCTGCCCTCCTTTGTGCCTGCAGCTCCTGCTTGCTCTGTGCTGCCTGTAAGCTAATAAGCACACTCTCTCCATCATCTGTACCCTTACTGCACATCTTGAATTGACCCTAATGTTTTAGGAACGCATTTAGGACACATAGGAAAAAAATGTGATATTTCACCTTCCACCAGCCTGGAGAGTTAAATCTTGTAGAAATATATTTTTGTTTCTCTTGCAGAAAGAATCCAATGGAGGAGGTGAATGCAGTTTTGACTGATACAGCAATCTTTGCTTCCTTCCATCATTTTTTTTGTGTAGTGTCAAACAGCTGCTGCAGTTATGAATGACTGAAGGGATGCCTCTTTACAAAGTATGTCTCTTTTTAAGCATGTTGGAGTTCAAGGAATGACACAGGTTTATAGAAAAGTCTTTCACCTTAAAGGATGCACATGCTCTTAATAAATGGAGTATATAGGAAAATCATTGCTCATCACTAAGAAAACAGTATCTGCTTAATAGCACACTGTGAGTGTAACAGTAACTTAATACCAGGAATGAGTAATGCCATAAAGGGGAGTTCATGGAAACATGAGCTGATATGGATTTTTACCAGGAGAGCAGGGTTAATGAACACTGGCACTCATAAAATTGTCAAAGCTTTAATGAGCACAGGAGATTAGGAGTTCCAGCTTGCCTTAGAACTGTCAATCCATGAAAACTAAAAAAGATCTGTGGATGATACAGCTTGGAGAGTATTGGTGCTGGGACTCCTGCCTGCCTGTCCTTGGACATATCCTCTCTTGCCGCTTGAGAGGTAGGAAAGCAAGGAACTTCTTATATAAGTGATTATTTATCTTTGGTAGAAGCGCAGAAATGACCTTTACGGAGCAGGAGCAGGTTTGTGGGATGCTTTCTTGACACAGGGAGTTGTGCTGAATCATAGCCCAGGGCACATTCCAGGAGCCACCAACACAGCAGCAATCCTCTCCCTGAACATTGGTCTGTCAGCAGCCTGGGATTTCTAGCTTGCATAAAACTCAATTGTCAGATGGTCTGGTGCTGTTATTGAGAAAAAAAAAAATGCTGCCTTTCTGTTGGTATGGTCTTCCTTCAGAGAGCAGCAGACAAAATTCAAGCGGATCTGTCCTGGGGATGCCTGTACGGAGCATCCGTACAGGCTGAGACTTTGAGGGCACAGGAGTGCCTGGTGTTAAATCACCAAACAGTGACCAAATATTGACTCCTCCAGCACTCAATTATAATAAACTTTTTTTCCTTTCTGGTAGTCCAAGCTCCCTCTGTGCTTGCATGTTGTACAGCACAAACATATGTAGCACATGCCCAGTATGTACTTGACTGTATGTGTTGTTCTGCAAACTGTAAACATCCTCCATCACCTGAGAGTGAGAAACATCATCTGAGAGTGAGTTTCAGTTAAACAAGCACAAACTAGTAGTGTATGTAACCCAAGGATGGGGAAAAAAAAGGATAAAAAAAAGGATTGGACACTCCACACCATATGAGTGGCTTAAAAACTGGGAAACTGAAAGAAAACATCTGTGTTTGCCTGCTGGTGACAAAATGCTCAGGGTTAGTGTTTTCAAACTCTCCATGAAAATTATGGATGAGACATGCAGCTGCTCTGAACAGTGAAGGTCTGCTTTTTTCAAGCAATACCTCAGTTGCAGCATCTGGAGCTTTAAGAAACTTCCAAATGTGATAAGACCTGCAAACAAACTGAGATTTTATAGGACTAATAGCAATATTGTAGATATGATATATAAAGGCTGAGAGAGAGTTAAACTAGTATTACAACAAAGTATTTCAGAAAATAGCACTCCCTGTTTACACCTGAGGCATGAATGCTAACCTGGAATAATTTCACCCATTTCTTTTATGGTTTCCATATTAGGAAGTGCTATTTTAGATTCCTACTCACTTCTTCAGTCTAACTGCAGGGTCTGCTGTCTTTCCCTGGGTTAAATCCATCCCAGAGGAGCTCTGTACAAGACTGCAGTTCTGTTGAGTATAGATTTGACCCACTGTGCTCAGCTGTCCTACTAATATATCTGTCTGGGTCCAAGTGTTCTCCTGATTTGTACTATAATTATCTTAAAACTAGATTTTTCTAAGTTTCATTCCCTTGTAGCTTTTTATAGTTCTGGGAATTAATTATTCAGAGCTATGGAAGTTCTCAGCAGCTCTTTTCAGCTTCTGTGGACACTGATGCATTAGACTAACATAGAGTGGAGTGTGCGCTGGCAGTTCACACAGGGAAAAGGCTATTGCCAAATATTCAACACACCGCGTTCAGCATTTTCCTCTCTGACCATGTCTTTGAAACTCTCTGCGAGGCGCTGACGTTCTCTGAGGCCACTGATGTCGATATTCCCTCCTTGCTCCTCCTGTGCTAATGGCTGCTCTCGTGCTGGGGCAGGAGGGTCTGTGGTGACTGGGGGGCACCAGCTCTGCACACCAGGGCTGCTTTTCTAGCAAGATGTTTGCAGGGAGCCATGCAGAGGTTTCTTCTGTAGGTCTGAGCGACAGAAGCATCACTGAGGTAACTGAAACATTTTTATGCTGTTGTCTATGTATATCTTTTTAATTTTCCATGAGTTATCCTGTAGGGAATGGCATGACACAGGTAGACCCTGAAGCAATGCAGCGGGGAGCTGGAGGGAGCTCTGCACCAGCCAACTTACCTGGTGTCCCAGCTGGTCCCGTGGCAATGAGCTTTTCTGCACTGGCAGAGTCGCAACGGCTGGTGTCTTTCCCGGATGGCAATTCCCACCCGGCCTTGCTGTCCTCTGCTTTCCTCCTCCGGCAGTGTGGTGTGCAGAGCTGGCAGCTGCTAGAAACACAAGAACACGGTGCTGTTCTAACTGGAACAGGGGAGGCAGTGGGACAAGGATGTGGTGGCAAGGCAGGAGAACACATACCCCACGGCCAGTGTGGAAGCAGAAAGCTGGGGACAGGTTGACTTTGCTGGCTCGCCTGGGGAGGAGGCGGAGAACGGAGTGAGGAGAAGGGGATGTTATCTGAGATGTCTCAGCACAGGCTGTGGAAGACTTGTCCTTGCAGTCCCAAGGCTTTGTTTGAATTTCACCTTGGTTTGAAGCTACAGGACAAGTCTGGAGGACACCAAGTCACCATACTATGGACCTAGAAGTCCTCTCTGCTCCTTCAGCCTCCTCAGTGAGGAACGAACATATTTCCCAGTGCCACTGTGTTGAGAGCAAAGTAAAGACTTACACTCCTTTCAAAACACGTTTGCTCTGTGTGCCTGGTGAGTCATGGCGGCTTGTTTCATTGCCATTTTTCTTTTCTTTTCCTTTTTTTTGAAGGTTGCCACTCAAAAGCTCGAGCTACTGCGGAATGGGGCTGCAGTGAAGCCAGGGTCATATCAGGGCCTCCAGGCCCTGTGTAGGTGTTGTGGAGAGCAGGAAACACATTGGTCTGCAGAGACGATACAGCCGTGGAAAATGAGATTGATCCTATTCTGCCTCCCACATTCTCATTTGGGTAAGTGCAGAGAGTGTACACTTTAATTAGGGATGATGCGAGAGGGAGACAGGAGGTGAAGCAATGTTCAAAATAAGTAACTGCAAAGCTGGTGAGAAGGTAAATATCAGATCTTAGAGATGGGGGGGTGTTTTCTTTCATTCCCTTTTTCTGCAGTAACAGGTGCAGAGAATTAAAAAAGTGAAGAAATCATAATTGCAGCATCCTTTTCCAAACCTGTCATTTTGAGGTCCGTCTTCTGTCAGAGCACCATGCAAAATAGCACACGCCGCTATATACTGTTATAAAGCCTGGGCAGAATTAATTTGGGCCTGACTCAGCTCCCGTGATGACTTGGGGCCCATTTGCACCCAGTGCACCCTGACTCAGATGTTCTGGGCACTGGTGTGTCTGGCAGAAGGTTGCTGCTGAAGTCAAAAGGGACTGTAAGGACTCGTAGTCTGATGCCTGCATGGCACAAACTAAATAGGGTTGAGTTTGTTTTCCTCAGATGGAGACGCCAACGGATCTCAGGTATTCTACTGATGTGAGAATGCCCCCAGGCTTTGGTGTGAGAATAAACCTGCTGCGCACCCTTGCACTTAGCTCTGCCACCCTTCCCTGGCGTGGCTGAACACCACACACACCTCTCTTATTCTGAACCAAACCAAGAATGCTGAAAACGAATATTTGACAAGCGACAGAACTAAAAAAGAACATTCGTTATTGACAGAGCAGCTCTTCCAGGATGCCATCTTCAAGTGCAGGAAGGACAAGAAGGTGATGATGAGTGATCAGCATGGATTCACAAAGGGGAGATCATGATTAACTAGCTGAGAGCCTTCTGTGATGGGACAACTAGCTGGGCAGATGAGGGGAGGAGAGCAGTGGATGTTGACTCCCTTGACTTGAGAAAGACTTTTGACACAGTCTCCCTCACGTCCTCAGGAAGTGTGGGCTAGCTAAGCAGAGAGAGATGAATTGAGAACTGAACTGGTTGAACGGCAATGCTCAGCAGGTGGTTGGTGATCAGTGGCCCAAAGTCTAGCTGGAGGCCTATAGCTAGTAGTGTACCTTGGATAAATACTGGTTCCAATATTGTTCAACCATGACCTGGATGAAGGGATAGAGAGCACCCTTAGCAAACTTGGGAAGGGTGGCTGATACACCAGAGAGCTGTGCTGCCATTCAGAGGGACTTGGACAGGCTGGAGAGATGTGCAGAGAACCTCATGAAGCTCAGTGAAAAGCAAGGGCAGGCTCCTGCATCAAGGGAGGAATAAGCCCAGGAACTATCCTGCAGCAGGAGAGGCAACAGGCCCAAACAAAAACACAGACAGTTCCATCTGAACATGAGAAAAAGCTTCTTGATTGTGAGCACCAGCACAGGTTGCCCCCGGAGGCTGTGAAGTCTCCTTCCTTGGGGAAGCCATCAAAAGGCATCTAGTCATGATCCTGTGCATCCTGTGCATGGTGACCCTGCTTGAACAACGGGGTTGGACTAGATGGTCTCCAGAGGTCCCTTCCAACCTCAACCATGCTTTGATGCAGTGTTAAATGAATCTTGTACTTCAGAATTGTTGTTTCTGAAGTACCTGACTTCCTCTGTTCCCTATATGACAGATTTTTTGTTTGCTTTTATAAATAATGTAATATTTAATTATTGGGTAATGCATGCTCCATTATAGAATATTATTTAGACTGTATTTTAATCTGGTAAATACCGAGTATTCAGATAGTCCTTGCTACAATTTTGCTTTAATAGTGGATTTGATGTTTCAGTATGAGTCAGGCAAAAACACAGGAATTGCTGAAGAAATTTCCCTGAAAAACGCTTTGGAAAAAAAAAAGTTATGAGTCAGAAGAAACAACAGAATTTTACTGTTTCAAGCCTTATTTGTTTGGGTCTGTGTATTTAAAGAAACCAAATTCCACATCTGGAATGCTCTACGGTTTGGATATTAATAGGACGTCTATATTTTTCTTACAACACTACCACAAAAGAGATTGGGCTTACCACTGGGAAGGTTGCTCCAGACAGAGTATATAACTCTCTTCAGGGAAGAAAGCCTAGCTAGAGCTGGCAATTTCCTGCAAAGGTGACTCAGAATAAATGGCGAGGTGCCAAAGCAGGGCACTTGGCATCATGATAATGTGAAACATCTCATTTCATCTCCATGCATGCCCTGGGTTCGTGGGTCTTTCTGTTTCCCTTTCCTTAACCCATGCCTGCCAAGCCAAGCCCTGAGCATGTGTTTCTCTCCATTGCAGCTAAGGCACCGTCATCAGGCTCCTCAGCTCCTCCACGCAGCCTTTTGCTCACCCTGCACATCCCTGTTGCCTTGCAGGAATTTATGGGGGGCTGTCCAGGAAGATCGTGAACATGCACGAATTTTTCAAGCAAAGATTAGTGAGTGAAATGTGTTTGTCTGCATGCTTGAAATTAAGCCTATTTTTCACTAGCTTCGATCAGGGCAGAAAAGATTGAGACCTGGCTGAACCAGGACATCCATGCGATGGCACGGAGAATCTGGTGATTATCTGAATGTGTAATCAATAGCACCATTTAATTATTCGTGTGCATTTGTCAAATGACCCACGTAATTGTCCTACTTAAGCATTTTCTCCAGGCATAAACTTCCCTTTTAAAAATTGCTACCATTTTTCTTATTTAAAATGTTGTTAATTAATATTTTTATTGCCCTCCCCTGTGGTCTTCTTTATTTTAATTACTAACAAGGGTGCTCCATTGCCTGTGCCAACATTAATCTGACTTCCTCAAAGTTATACCCGCATGGCTTTGCCTTCGGGTATCAAAATGTAGAACTGAGCAGAAAACCCTACTATGGGGAGAAATAGTAGTTCTCTGGAACCTGGATCGTGTCACCTACTGAGGCAGCTGCCCCTGACTCTCACAGGGCTCCAACAGGTATCCTGGAGCTCACAGACTTGCAGAGCTTGGAATTAACATCTTGTCAGAGCAAATGTCTCAGGAAGAGCTATCCAATTCCCTTTTTTTCCATTTTTTTGGTGGGGGGCACAGAAATGGGGAAATAAAACAAAATAAAATCATCAGGAAACATCAGTTTTACTATATTATTTTTTATTGCCCTAATTGAACCAAATTGCTTTTTTTTTGTCTGTGTGTTTGTTTTTCCTTTTAAAGGTTTTTGTAATCCCAGGCTGAAACACTGCTTTTCACTTGGAGACACCTATATTTTTTCACACTTAATTTCTGGCTTTTTCGTTTTTCTGTTGTGGTTCAGAATAGAAACAAGTAACGGCGCTGACATTTTCTGCTGTGCTGAAACATTTGCTTTTTCTTCTTCCACCCCACCTTTCTCAGCAGAAAAAAAATTAAACTGCAATTTTGGGATACAAAAACAGTTAGGTCTGTTGCATCCACAGACCCAACAGTTGTCTTTACATGGCTATTAAGCTCCGTGGGACCTCTTCCATTTCAAAGGCTCCCTGTTATTTTCTGGTGTGACACGTCACTGCTGTGTTTAAACTACCTGCTGCTGCTGCCGGCGTGGGGAAAGAGCAGGGTGGGCAGGACAGGACCCCCGAGCCCCCCGCTCTGCCCTGGCCATGGGACTGGGGAGGCACCTGCTGCTCTGCACCGGTCGAGGAAGCCTTGGGCACGGATCCCGCTGGAGAACTGGATTCCTGCTACAAGCAATTTAAAATAAACACATGCAGACGACACTTCTTTTTTTTTTTTTTTTTTTTCTTAATAGGTATAATTAAACCAGCCCCCATGCACGCCCCCACTTTGTTTTGTTAGGACAAATTCCGGCATGCCGTATGGCAAAGCAGCCAAACTGCAGTAAAGCACCCAGGAGAAAAAGGAGGCTTTTTAATCTTCCCTCTCAGCAAGGCTTTTTCTCTTTTTGTGTAAGAAGCTCTAGTATTAAAATCTTATCTAAAACATCTAACCATAGTGCCTAGCATAGCAACTACAGCCTGGGGGGCAAAATCAAGTTGCTTTTAGATTCCCATGTAATAAACTAGTAGACAAGAGTAAATGAAATGAAAATGTGCTGGTTTAATTCATAAATTCTTCATCTCCGTCAATCTTACTCCTTTTCCCCCCCCCTCATTCAGTCATTCTATTATCTGAGAGAACAACCAGTCAGCCAAATTTGCTTTATGTTGCTTTAATCATTGCTCTCTCTGACTTTGAAAAGGACACCAAGTGTTCTTATGTATGTAAATGTGCCTAATGGCTTTTGCTGTTCATATGCTAAGTCCCACGTAGGCACAGGGGTATCCCTGGGGCAACCTTAATACAAATGTAGGTAGCAAAGTGCATTTTTTTTCTTTGTCCAGCTGTGCAGACTCACATCTGCTGTTCTCAGGCTTACTGCCAGTCACTGCAGGTCTTACTATTTATTTCTCCTTGCAGGGGAAGAATGCACCCAAGACCACCTCCAGCTACGAGAAAGAAGGGCAATCCTGCAATAATGGAGTATTGCTCCCCCCGCCTTTTTTTTTTTTTTTTACTTTTTACATTTATCTGATGTTAGTGACACTGAAAGCATAGCAAGTAGGCTGGAGAAGAAAGAGCATGCAAAAAACACCTTAAATATTGTGCTGGTAATCAAATTCTCTGTACTCCCATTTTTCCTTGCTCCATGTTATATTTTCCAGACTAGACAGAGACTCTCAAGGGTATGAGCAGGGTCCACCCGCTCAGCTCTCCCCACCCTGGAAGGTCGAGTAAAGCAGGGCAGGGCAGTGCTCTACGAAATACCACAGGGACCAATCCTGCTTTAGCAGGAAACCACGCTACAAAGACCCAAGATGCTTTTTTCCACCTCCTGTTTCTGCTATCCAGGCAACTGGCAAAAGTCCTTTATGTATTTGCTTTGGTAGTACGTTAAATACTGTGTCTGCCGTTAAAGTGATGCTGCTTCCCATACGGTGGCTGAGAGCAATGTGTGCAGCTGGCATTTCCCAAGCGTGTTTGTTTGCACACAGTCCAACCAGGAAACGCAAAGGAAAGGAGCAAGACCCTGGTGCAGTCAATCCGACTGCAAACTTCAGCATCTGATAGCTAAAAATGTCGGGCAATACAGATGAACATCCATGTTTTTAGGACTGGAAGACAAAATTTGCTGAAGCAAATAGCTCTGATATGGAAATTTGCC
>JAUBNY010000093.1:985862-997012 GCA_032275445.1 Crypturellus soui | reverse complement strand
TACAGGTGCGTGCCTGTGTGCACGTGTCGGGGTGCGCGCGGGCTGCGGGGCGCGGGCTGCGGGAGGCGGCGGCGGCTCCGCACGTTCACCGCTCGCCCGCCGAAGTTCCCGCGCGGAGCCGGCGCCGCTTCCCGCCCGGCCTCCAAGGGAGGCCGCCCTGGGCCTCGCGGGAGCCTCCGGCGCGTGGGTCCCCTGGGCGCGGGCACCCCGCGGCTGCGGCTGCTCCTCACGCCCCGGCGCCGGGGAACCGCCGCGATCCTCCGGATCACGCGCAAAAATGTAATGGCTAAAAGAGAACTGGAGTGTTTGCAACTGTTTCCATGCAAACAAGTTTCTGCTCCGTTTGGGAAAAGGTCACGTAGTGCGTTATCTGGAAAGGGAGGATTGTTAGGAAACGCAGCCGGGTCTGCAGCAGGTCCTCTGTGTAGCAAGGTAATTTGTAACTTTATGGCAAAACCCTTTTTTTTTTTTTTTTTTTTTCTCTCACAGGATTACTTATAGGCAAGTGCGGGAGCTTAGTATTACATTGTAGTCCCATTTGAGAGTGCAAAGCTGGTGGAGAGATCGAGTCCCCTCCGTAGGGAAAAGGATGCAGAAATGAATTATTCCCCCTGCAAAGCACTTTGCAGCTTTCCTGGTTGGAGCTGTGTGTTGTGGCAAGCTCCTCTTGCCCGACACGAAACCCAGGAGTGTTTCGGCAGCCTGTTCGCGTGGCACTCGCACCAGCATCGCCCCGTGCGCATCGCCCCGTGCTCTCGGCCTTACTCTTGTCTTGGTGCCCTTTGTTGGTGCAAAATGCTCTTACAAGAGCCCTGCGATTGTAGGGCTGGTTTGATTTCCTGCAGTGTGGTGGGACGCAGGAAAGAGGGCAGATAATCTGCCCGCATCTTTGCTTACGTTGCATGGAGAAGCACTGACCAGCGTGGCACATACTGCTGCTTCCTACCACCTATTCTGTTCCTTGCTTGTCGCCTTAATTTAGGGTTTGCCTCTGCAAAGAAGTTGGAGGGTAGGAAACTATGGAAAAAAATCGCTACTATAGACCGGGTGTCGCAATGCTGGCAGTATTGCTGTGGTGGAGTCAGCTACGCTGGCAAAAGAGGCGGTTTTTGTTGGCAAGGCTCAGTCTGCGCGGGGAAGGGATGCTGGGGAGCGCTCTGCCAGCCTCGGATTTGCCGATACAGCTGGGTGGCTGCGCCGACAGCAACTTTCACGTGTGGACAAACATTCGAAATCAGCGTGAAATGTTCAGGTGCCGGCAGCGCTGCTGCGCTCTGCCCGCACAGCGCCCGGCACGCTGGGCTGCCCCGGCCGCCGCGATCACGGGCACCGCGGTGACGCGGGCCCTGCTGAACCTGGCTCGCTTGCTGGGAGCTGATGAGAGAGATTACTTGGGAGCCCGAGCAACATTAAACTTGGATTATGACTCTGCAAAAAATAAAAAGGGGGGGGGGGCAAAAAAGAAGATCTATGAATAGAAATGGTTGCAATTAAAAATACTTATGCAGCATGATGTATTGTTTTTACAACAGGACAGTCTTCTCCTGAGTGTTGATTACTGTGACTTGAGTGGCACCACGATGCTCATAGACTAAGTGAGCCACTCTGATTAAAATTCTATACCATAGATGTGTTCTTGCTGTTGGTGACATGAGTATGATGGCTTTGAGGAATGAGACTGTGCTCTGAGTGCGTGCAAATTGCATTGATACTCGTGGGAAGAGGCTCTGTAGCTTTTGCAGAGAGCTGCTGATCTTTCTTTCAAGCTTGACTTTTAGGTCGGATTCAATAACAAATACAGTATGTTTTCCAGGGAACGGAAGTAAAATATTTTTATGTGCTTTTCCTCTTTCTCGTAGGATGCTCCGTATGATGTTTGCGTATGGGATCAGTTTCTTGTGCTCAGTGTCTGTATTAGCAAATAATTTTAGTGCCCAACTTCTATATTAACACAGATCTTAACTCATTCTGAAATTAATTTCTGTTGGTGAAAGGTGATTTATCTTCAATTAATGTAGACTGTATTACTCAATTGTATGGGAATGCATACCATGGATTGTGGAAGGATTTGCTTTTGCAAAATCACTGGGTTTTAGCTTTAAAGAGCAGAAAATGTTTTAAATACATGGCTGAAATTTGGGGTTTCCAGTAATGCTCTACTGCCATGAAATAATATCAAATGCAAACAGTTGCCATCACTTTATCAGCCTCTTGCTGAATAAAAGCTGGCCATAGTGTTTTGCTAACCTGATAATTGACCCGCCGATTTCTGCGCTACTGGCTTCTTGCAGATAGATACCGTCTGCTGGTCCAACAGCAAAGGAATCGTGAGTACTTGTGAATCCTCCGACAAAACACTGGGGTCCAGTGATGAAGGAGCTTTCACTCCGTGCTCCCTCTAGCAGAAGAGTAGGTTCTCGGACTGAATCTTCTGGAAACTCTGTTACCTTTCTGGAAATTCGGTGTCCTTTTTTTGCTTAATGGCTGGGAGACCTATGGGACCAGCTGTGCCCTGAATTACGTGTTCTGCAGCAATTGACTGCAGATTGTTGAGAGGCAGGAGTTTGCAGGACACATCCATCTCGTGATCCAAGAAATATGGTGGTTCTTTGGGATTGCATTGCATGAGATATGCTATTATTATTGGAAAATGCTGCTTATAGTTCATGAACAGCATGGGGGGTTCATGGGCACTTGTGTCTAGACAGTGTGGAAGGGATCCCAGATGATACTTCATGTCTGTTCAAGTGTTTCTTGCCTTGTATGTGTGTATTTTTATTTCTTTCTAAGTCAAAGAACCACACTATTTTAACAAATTCTGCCTCATGATTTATATTAGCTGAAATCGTGCTTCTGCATTGGCAACATTATGTGCAAAGGATGCCAGCTGCAAACTGATCAGTTTTTCCCTTTTCTTGCATGTCACATTTTTTTCCGATGATCGAACTACTTATATGAGGCAACGCATTCCACTTGAAATGTGTCTGGGGAAAAAACAGTGGCAAAACTTGCTGTACGTAGCTATAGTTACACACAGTTTGTGCACCACCAGCCTTGGAGACCTCTGCCAATTTGGGGTTGATTTCTACAGTTGTGTTTTTTAGGAGGCTTCTTTCCTTTTCTGTGGACATCAGACCAGGCTGACCCAATGGGAGATGGTGCAGCTGGATAAATCCATGTTCAACAACCAGGGAAAAAAGAACGTGTGCTCGTGTTGCACTAGCTGCAACCTTCCCCTCTCTGGAGGGGTGCTGTAGGGATGCATCCCAAGGAATGCTATAGGAATGGGAGGTTGAATAGCAAAAACACAGCTTGAGCATACGGTGATGCCCAGTGACAAGCGGGTGTCCTTAGGTCCTGACAGATTTACCAGGACCAAGGGTAAATTTGGTGGCCGAGCCACCTGATTACATTTTTGTTTTGGTTCTCCCTATAATTTATGGTAAGGAAAGACCTCTGGTGAACAGAGGTGTTTGTTTCTGTTTCCCGAGCCATCAGACAGATACTTTCCACAAGCAGAAGTTTTGCCGTGAGTGCAGCAGGACATGTAAATCCCAGACTCGTGGAATTTCGTGAGAACAGGAGCGTCGCTGTTGGCTGTGATGACGGCGTAGCTCGGGCACGGGATGAGGAAGTGCATCCGGCCGATGCGTGGAAGGCAGCACGTGGCTGCTGCAAAGTCATTGAGCACCGGCGGAGGTGGGAGACCGGAGGAAAAGGAACCCCAGGGCTGGGAGCGAAGCATGTGGGTGTCCTGCCTGCCTCGTGCGTGTTTAGTCCCACTCTGCTCCACGCGGCCTCGCGTGTCCGTACAGAGCAGATGCTTTTTGCTGCTCTGAGGGAGCAGTATTTTGTCCTTTCCTTACTTTTTTAATAAAGGACACTGTGAACAGGAGTCTCTATTCTTGGCAGCCCTCCCGTGGCGCGGAGCGGGAGAACTCACTGTTTCGGGTCGCACCACAAGTAACGTCGAAGCGAATTAGCGGTTGTGGGGTGTCCTTTGCTCTTTTCTCCCTGTTGGGTCTTTTCTTAACAGCTGAACGGTGTTTCTCAAAAGGTGTCGCTTGGTGTTTCCTGGAACAAAAGTTTCCCAGGGATGGTGGCCCGAACTTGCTCTCTGAAGGATGGGGAAGGTTTGGGAAGTGTTGCTGAGAGCTGCGTGTGTGAGGGGGCGGCACGGCAGGACACTGTGTACACACGACCATTAGCAGCACAGGGTTTAATTATTAAATGCACATTCCAAAGAAAAGAAGCAACAAGCAAGCCTGCTTTTAAATACTTAGGAAAGGGCCTAGAAGCAGCATCTGTTGAATGTATTAGAAGACACTGGAAAGCCCTTTTCACCAGAGTTGAGAGGAACTCAGCAGCTTAAAACTGCGTCTTGGGAACATACAACTGGAGGGAGCTTCCTTGCCAATGAGTACTGCAGGCAACTGGATTCTGTAATTTCCCTGCAAACTGGTCGAAAAACCCAGCTTGGATCAAGATTTTTGTTTTTATTTTTCCTCCCCCCACCTCCTTCCCACCACTTTAGCTGCTGGCAGTGTGGTCACCATCCTTGGTTTTGTGGCTGTTAGGTATATTCCAGTTTCCAGTCCAAGTTTCTTTTAAAACGGCTAATATCCCTCTGCTTCTGTGTCCTCAGTACCTTTCTTGTCATGGATGTTCGCCCTATTAATGCTCTTAAAAAGAGAAAGCCACAGTTTTACATAAATGTAAGGGAAGAAGAAGGCAAAATTAGTGGAAAAGGTACTCCATTATTAGACACTACTTGAGGTTTTTTTGGACTGAATTTTACTGCACTTGAGATAATAAATGTCAGTTTTGATTCAGAGGGATTCCAGGGGGTCTTTCCAGAAAATAGATGATCTTTTACTTAAAATATTATTAAAAGAAACACTTTTTTTAAAAAATAAAGGTATTTGAAATACATATAAGTACATATACTTTGCAGTCACTTTTTTGTGACCAGTCTCTGAAAGCCAGAATCACTTAAATGAAGAAGAGTAGGTGCTTCTGTCAAAACTGTTTTCTTGGTGCAGTGAAGATTTGAGGCTGATGTGCAGTGCTGAAACCCAGCGAGGAAAGGCAGCAAATCTGTCGCTGGTGGGTTTGAAAATCACATAGCAAATACAAAGAGTCTAATTCCCCTGGTCTTGCATTTAATGTGGAATAAACACATTGAAATCAGGTGAGGAAGGTCTTTAATGAATTAATTTTAAATGTGCATTGCTGTTGCTCCCTTGGCAGTGGATCTCGCGGGAGTTTGCTCGGTGACTTCAGTGACGGCTCTGGGCTTCTTTCAGGTCGCTGTGGAACAAATTTGGTCACTTCGTGCCTGTCTGTCCCCCCTGAGAAATACAGCGCAACCTGCAGGAGTGCTGTGTGCTCAGAGCCAGGCTCATTTCGTAGCAGTCGTTCTGCCTAAGCAAGTAAAGGGCCCTTCTGTGATTGTCAAAAGATGCATCAGAAGATTTTTTTATTATTATTTTATTTTTTTATGAAAATTGGATTTCATTCCAGCTGTGGCTAATTGGAGTTGTGGTAACGGTCTGAAAGCAATCGAGTCTTTTAGACTCCAGACACAGCTGCTCACATTGTACATCTTAAAATACCATTCTCTCCTAAATCTGGCCCTAAAGGTCCGTTATGGAGTGCTGTATTTTTTTCAAGCAATGCACAAAGTGAGGGAAGGCCATTCTTAATTTTAAATTCATCCTCTAGGCTTCCTCTCCAGTCTCCATAAGCTTCTCCTGGACCTGCAAACTGAACTGCACTGCCAGCTCTTGTGAAGTCCTCTTGGCCTTTGTGAGACTTTGCAAAAGAGCAAAGGGTGCGTTTTGCCCTGCTCAGATTGGAAACCGCAACAGAGGGATCTGCTGAATAGTCTCTGGTTGCAGAGCACTTCGTCTGCTATGGAAAGGGGATTCTGTGGCCCAAACGATTTCTGAAGAGCCCAGCCAGGAGGAGAGGAGTCTTTGCTGAGGAAAATTGCCCATCACTCAAGACTGCCAAGTTACTGCTGGATTCTCGAGAATAGGGAACTGAAGAAATCGCTTTGCCAGTCGCCAAGGAGAGTCTGTCTTTTGACAAAATGGTTTGCTGCATACAAGCTTTGCTTCATCTGAGTTTCTCAGCAACACTGACCATGATTTCTCCTCTCTCACATCTCCTGGTGTTTGCCTGTGACTCCCATCACTCTGACACGAGTTGTTAGCAAGGTGCATTCTGCAGGTGGCCCAAGTCCGGTGCCTTGAATGAGGTGAATGTTGTGAATGGATAGCACCGGAAACAAGTGAACTTACCAAATGCTCGTTTTCATGGGCATAATTCAAGAGGAATAATTTCAAGACATTACCTTAGAAGTGGCCATGTCCTTGCTGGTTGTTTCTACAACTCTGGCTTGTTCTACTAAAGGGTCTTCTTCCTTCACGAGTGGCTTAATCACATCTTTCTGAGACTGGGAACTTTATAACTAGACATTAGGCCTAGCTGTGTTGGGAGATTTAGAGTTAGCCCTGTCTTTTTGCCAAGCTTTGCTTGCTGGGCTGGTGCCCTTGGTCACCTTGGGGGTCTTGTCTGCATCCTGTGAAGGTCCTTTGGGCTTTTACACTTGGTGAGGAGACATGTTCCATGTTGCTTGCTCAGGGGAGTTTCATGAAAGAAAGCATTTTTTGACAAAACTTTTTTTTTCTTTTTTTTTCTTTTTTTCTTTTTCCCTGCAGATCAAGCCGTGCACATAAAAAAGGTGGACTATTTAATATTAACAGCCACCTAGAGGCTTATCACAAGTGCGTGTCCTGGTATAATAGCTATTGTATCAAAAGGCAATCTGGTGGCAGCTTTTAAATATTACAAGCAGCAGAGCATCTCCGTTCGCCTGCGCGTGTGCTTTGCTGGCAGCAGCCAGGTGCTGCGCCACTGAGGATCCTTGCATCGCCTTTCCCTCTCTTTCTGTTTTGTTTCCAAGGGATATTTCCCCCGCTGTGATTATAGGGGTGAGAATGTATACTTTTTTAAATGAATGAGTGACCCGAGCAGGAGTTTGACAAGTGTTTAACTCAGTTGCAAATTCCTTCCAGCTGCAAATAGCTGGAAAGTGCAGAGAACTGCTTTTTATTTAACACAGAAGGGCTTGAATATGCAGACACAGTTAAGGTTATCTGAGACACCTTATCTATGCTGTAATTTATCACTGTAATTTACCTTTTTGATCAAATTCTAGTAGCTCTAGGAAGTCTTCTGAGCTCTTTGGAATACTGCTCTGTGATATCCCTCCACCTGGTATTTTAGCTGATGCAAATTTGCAGTCTCCTTTAATAAAAGGCAGTGGACACTGTTTCCTCCCTGCCCCCCGCATCTGCTTGGCAAACCTTATTTTAGTGGATACCCCCCTTCCCATGACCTTCCTTATTCACGCCATTCCTCCCAAAGTTTTATCATATAACTTGAATGCAATGTTTAGTTTAGAGCATCCTGTGAAGCAGGGAAATGCAACTGAAAATAGGAAGGGAGAGATAAACTTCCTGAGCAATGAATGCATAAAACAACAGTTTTGTTAATTGGATGGGGGAAAAAGTTTGCAGGAGGAAATAGAGTAAATAACTGGCATGGCTCCATTCCCAACTGCCAGTTTGCGTTTAATTGCAGGCTAATCAATTGTGTCCAAGTCCGACGAGGCAGTTTGCCACACTAGTCAACTGCCTGTTTAAAAAAAAAAAAAAAAGCCTTGCAGTTCAGTAAGGGAAAGATGTTTAAGTGAAAATAATTCATCTTATTCTGACACTTTAAAATTATATCTAATAAAGTTTAATATGTTTAATCATAGTAGAATTCTGGAATGCTGTGCCTTTCTGTCTGTCTTCGAACACAAGTTCTAGAGGAGTTTCATGCGGTATATGATCTATGGCTTGCATTTGGAGTTGCTATGTGGTAAAATCACCTTGGCTTCTCATCTTACTGCAGGTGCTGTCCTGCAGAAGGCCTCCTAGCCAAAGTTTGCTTAACTTAAACTTGAAAGGGCTCCTTATGCCATTGTGGTTCCCTTTTAGCTGTTTGTGGAACCCAAGCCTGGGATGTTTAATACGCCAAATAGTGGTGTTAAGAGGTACCTGCACGGCTTTCCTCGCCGCTCTGCACCGGGGCGTCACAGTGAGCTATCCTCAGCGGCCAAACGTTATCGACCAACTTGGGAGAGAGCCCAGTAGTGGGAAGTGCTCAAGCCAGACACATCATGTAACATGAAAACACAGCTTTTGGTTGAAACAAGCAAAGCTCCTCTGAAGCCAGTGGAATTGCCTCTGTCTCCACCAAGATTAATCTATCTCGGTATCGCCTGTGATGTATTTCATGATAGACCTTGTTGGCTTGCATTTTTTCCCCTTTACACAAGCACTGCTCTGTTTCTATTAGTTTCCCTGTTTTTCTCCTGGATCTGGCACAGATAATTGCTTGTGTTATGACAGCATCAGTCAGAGATAAGTTTCTCCTACAGCACACTTCAGGCTGCTCTTCAGTCAGTGGTTTAACTGCTATGTTACAGCTGTGTTCAATAAAAATGCCTTCAGGGATGCTGAGAGCATGGGGGGTTTGGAGCTACAACAACAGTTACTGACTCTGGACCTAATCTTACACCAATTTAGGTCCAAGCTAAATTGTGTTTTCTAGGCTGTAGGAAGAGCGCCAACATGCAGCAAAGATATAATGGACCGTGGCAGTGTTGCTTGAAGTATTTCTTTAAAGTTTCACAATAAAAATGAAGGGGCCAGACCTTAAGGATTTCTCTGACTACCGTGATCCCAGCTGTGACATTTCAGAGCTAGAGAGTGATGTTTCTGCTTGTGTAGGAGAGCAAATCCTGAATATAGTCCTCCTATTGGAGACGTAACATGCAGACCCACCCTAGCCTCTACCCCCACTTTAAATGATGTACTGCTGCATCCCGTGGTCTCTTCTGCATCTGCTCTACCTGAGAGATGGATATGGGGCCAGACCTGCTTTGCAAGCAGCTGGTAGACACGTGTGATGCTGTAACATGCCTCCTGTTGCAAAAAAAGTGTGTTGGGAACATCTTCAAATGAACTGCAGAGGGGGAGAGCCTGAAGATGAAGAGCTGGCAGGAGAAGGACAGTCTTCTGGAAGCACAGACTGCTTTAGGGCATCCAAGTATCCAAGCCTGTTCAATCAGTAGGTGCAAACGGTGCTCCAAAGAGGCAAATATAGTCTCTGAGGAACGATTTGACTGCCTCCCCATCGCTGGTTCCTAATGCAACCAACCAGTGTATTCCTGTTGAGGTGCATTGCTGCTGTGGTCATAAGAAAATCATGTGGGCAGCTGGGAGCAGATACAGGGCCACAGAGAAGATGGACCTGTGGTTACCCTGTGCCGCAGAGGGGCCGCATTCAATCTCCACCTTAACCATATGCTTCCTGCAATATTCCTGGGTAAGCTGCAGGAGCTCTGTACCTAAGTTTCATCCTGGAGCAGTTGGGTTACAAGCTCATTCTGAGGGTGTTGCAAGAATATTTCTTAGGTGAAATGGTAATAGGAAAGGGACTGTGCTATTACTAGCACTATCCAAAGCAGAGAAAGGAGGAACAGCAGTTCAATCTGTAGCAAAAACCTCAGCAGTACCAGTCCTTCAGGGGACGTACAACCTGAGGAATATCTACACTATAGACATTACAGGGCATTGCAGAGAATAATTGAATTAACCTTTAAGTTATTCAGTGTGGAAATCCTTACTTGTGGCACCTTGGAGCTCTATATGGGCTGCAAAACCTTCCCAGGAACCAAAGTAAATTAGCTGAACTGTGACAGTAGACAGCTTGGATCTCGCTGAGCCACGTTGAACTGTGTAAATAAGCGATGCTGAGAATGTAGTCAGGTAGGAAATGAGCCTGGGTAATGAATATCCTGTGATGGTGAGGGTGAACAGGCTGATGCCTCTTTTGTAATTTGGGGGGCATTAAAGAAAATAAAAAAAACCTGTCACAGGTTTGATTTTTGAGCAACTGTAGGACTGGCTTATGATGGAGAATATAAGTCTTCTGTTTGCAAGAAGTAACATGAGTTTTTGTGCTGTGGTTTCAGTTACCTGACCAGGCTGAACCACTCAGACCGGCTGGGGTCTCTTCTCATTGTCTTTCAAACGTCCTGAAAACATTTTCAAACATTTTGAAAGCTCAGGTGCAGAGAGGGAGGTGTGAGGAGAAGGGGAAGGTGCCCAAAGGAGAAGGAAGGGGTGGGTGGAGGACCCTCTCGAGTAGTCCAAAACCTGGCACATCTTCTGTCATGGGTTCACATGCGTCACAAGCACCTGCAGCAGAGTGAGAGTCAAGGGTGGAGTGCAGTGGCGATGAGCCCGTAGCGTTGGGTGAGTAGAGGAAGACACCAGCAAGTGGTGGTTGCACAGTTTCCTGGCTGTCCTTGGCTATTGCTAGCCACATGTAAAGGGAACTGTAGAATATTTAGTCTGACAAGTCCTCACCAGTTTGCACTTAAAAGTTAAAAAGAAAATAGCTTTTTAAAGAACAGTAGGTTCCAGTTGAAAAAGAAATTGTAAATGAGGGAGCGTTTGCTAATTGAGAGCATAGATTTCATATAATGCTGGAGGTCATCTCTATGCAAGCAGAAAGGTTGCTGCTGCCCACACTGCTCACAGGCAAGACACACAGTTCACAAAGGTAGCAGCGTTAATAGCAGTATCGATTTGTCTTAATGCAGTTATGAAAGCTGAACTTTGGAGGTGTGGGAGGGCCTTATCGACAGTCAGCACTGAGATTGATTAAGTGTAAGCCCAAGGAAAACAAATGGAGGCTAGAACAAGACAGGGTGAATTAGTGGCTATTAAGGGGAAAAAATGGTGCCTACAACACTTTGGGCTTTTCTATGAAGTAGAAGGAAGTCTACTTAATATCTGTGACACAAAGCAAAAGAAAAGGGTTAAAATCAACATTGGAGAGCAAAATAAAGCCAAAAGCCAAACACAATTGCCTGTGCCGCATGCGACAGCTCCTGTGCGTGTGGTGCGGGTACAGACTACACTGTGCGCCTGGCATGAAGGCAGATGTTCCTCGCTGAATATGCATTGCCTGGAGAGGAGGCAAAGGGCTCCAAAGATGAGTTAGAGGCTTCTTCTGTCAAAGCA
>JAUBNY010000093.1:963962-974629 GCA_032275445.1 Crypturellus soui | reverse complement strand
CCTGGCATACACAAAACAAGAGGAGCACACGGTCTGTTCCCACAGGGAAGCAACTGCAGCACTGGGATGGTACTTGAAGACACAAAGCACTTCAGAGGAAATTGTCTTTGAGTTGATGAAGTGGGGGCTTCCCAGATATGGCAGATATCCTGTGCCCCCTGTCTTCAGGATGTTTTTTAAGGAGAGAGGGGAAAACAGAAACCAAACCAAACAAACAAACCCTGCTTATCTCAGATGGATGCCAAACAGCTCAGGACAGGTCTTGCCACCTTCAATACTTTTTCTGGGAATGGGGAGGAGGTCTCCCATAGACTTCCTGAAGTGAACCATGATGTTCTTGTGGTAGTGCTGTAGGTATAATTTATGATACCATCATGTCTAGATATGCTCAACTGAGATTGGACTTTGTTATGCTGGAAAGTGGAAGTGGAGATAACAAGAGTTTACCATGGAAATAATAATGTCAGATGGTGTGAAGAAGAACATAACTGAACCTTTAACAATGGGGAAACTACTGTATTAATTCAGCCTTAGTCTTCTCTAAGTGTAGGTTTATAGCCTCCTCACCTTGGTCTGGCTTGCTGAGTAATTCCAGTTTGACTTTAAACAAACAATTCCGTTGAAGTGCGGGTGATTTCCATTACCACCAGTTTTGAAGCCCTCCCTGTCATGAAATGAAAATGTTAAGCTGACTGCTGTAATGCCCTCTAGTTTTTGCCAGAGTCCTTCAGAGCTCCTGGAGTTAACAGAAGTTGGAAAGGATAGGTAGCAAGCACACTATGGATCTTCTGTGAAATTTGGGGCATTGAATTCAGGTTTCACAATCTGACAGTTGTCGTCTTTTTAATTTAATATGAAGTCGTAGCTCTGTGCAGGTTTTGGCCCTCTTGTGAGACCTGGATAATGTATGCGTAGTTCCATCACTTCAGGATTGTCCTCTGCTTCCTTTGTCTATCATAACCAAAAGTGGTTTTCCTGTTTTCTATGGATGAAGAGCTGTCTAACTACAGCAGTTTAAGCAGTATTTTCTCATTCCTGGGGAGTACATTTGAGTCTGGAGAGGAAATGCAAGACGAGAGGTTGGGTTAAATATAACACGAACATTTGAACAGATGGCTGACCTTTGTAGCACCAAGAACCATTTCATTTTAGAAATTTCCAGGCTGTGTTTTTTAAGTTTGTCGTGCTTGCTACAACCGTTCTGAGTGCAGACACATGATATGATT
Source organism: Crypturellus soui (assembly GCA_032275445.1). NCBI lineage: Eukaryota > Metazoa > Chordata > Aves > Tinamiformes > Tinamidae > Crypturellus > Crypturellus soui. The sequence continues at coordinate 973,403 of JAUBNY010000093.1, read as the reverse complement.
TATTAGCTTACCACAAGGCTTTGTTAGTTGATTTCCCTGCTCTTTGAATTGCTGAGCTTTAGGTGGAAAATGCAAAATGGAAAGAAAAAAAACACTACATGTTCATGTGGTAGGAACTCCATTTTGTGCAAACTGTCTTAAAACACTTGGAAGCTGAGGGAGCAGGTTTGGGGGTGCTCCCGACTCTGCTGGAAGGAGGCTGTTCCTGCAGAAAGCAGGGTCCCTTCTGCTTTTTCAGAAGATCCTGTTCCTCGGTCTCTTTTGATCCCACGAGAGCTCAGCCATAGCTGAGGGATAAGATAAGGGATAGGGAACAGTTAACTGTGTACAGAGAGGAGACAGATGATCATCTTGCCCCAAATCACTTAACCGTCTTAAGGGTCTACCCTTGTCTGCCTGAATGAGCCAACTAATCTTCAAGGGAGCTGCACAAGTGTGTTCTGAGCTCTGTGTGGTATGAAGGGAGAGCTGACACAAAACACTCACATCCCCCTAGTCCACCTTTCTCCAAAAAGCTATATACTGTGTGTGCCTGATTAATGGTAAAGGAAAAGTACTTTTTGGAGCAAATCATTTCAAGCTGTGGCAGATTCTCCGTCATCTGGAGGCTTTTAAATCAAAGTTACATATCTCTTAAAAATATATGTGGTAGGCCAAACAGGAGTACTGGTGGAGATATTCTTGTAGAAACTCTTTGAGTTGTGAGGCATTGGACTAGACTGGTTATTCTCAAATTAACTTTTTCTGTGTCTGTATGTGAGATCACAACCAGTTCCTGGAGTCACATTAACGCCAGCTGGATGGTGACTTGGAAGAGCGGGTTTCTGCGTGCTGGACTCACGTGACGTCCTCGGCACCATTTGAGAGAACCGCTGGGATGAATGATGCTGGGAGCTGGTGGCATCCGCCAGGAGGGGGCTGTTCATGAAATGCTCCAAAATTGCCTCCGCAAGGTGCGGCCCGTGCTAGTCAGTTGGAAAGTGAATGAAAGGGAAAACTGAGCCTCCATGCAGCACTGCTTGTTTGTGGTAGCCCAGATCGTGGCTACCGTTGGCTTCTGTTCGCTGCTGTCAGCAGCCCCGCAGGCTGTGCAGTTGCTGGCCCCGAGTCAGCGAAGAGGCTTCTGTCGGAGCCGCTCCGAGACAGGCCATCTGCGAGTTTTTGCCTTGTTCATCTTCTGTAAATAACAACTTGACGCCGTGAGAATGTCTGTCCTTTCCTATTGCTTCCCTCTGCCAAACCTGCCATTTTCTGACAAACTGCTTTAGAAAGATATATTTGGCGAGTAGCTGTTTACTTCATTCTTCCTGTGTCGCTGTTGCTTGTCCACGAAATGCAAATCTGTTTGCATGCAAGTTTAGCTGTAGTACAGACCACAGAATTCCTTAAATCACAGTTGCTTTCTACTATTTTTAGCTCCTTTTTTTCCCCATAATGGAGAAACTGCAAATGCTTCGTATCTGAAGAAGGCAATTCCAATAAGTAAAAAGTCAGCAGCTCTCAGCAGCTGGAACAGCTGCACGCTCAATTTTCCTTGCTTATCCCGGGAGTTTGAGCCTTCCACAATCTCAACGTTACCAGCTATAACAAAGAGAATATAATGGGGATTAGATTTGCAGGGGTTAAGTTTATCATATCTGCAGAAATACTAAGGAGTACTGATCCACATTGGGTCCCTGGCACAGATGCTGAGCCAATGAGGGAAACTTCTTTGTAATTACTTTTGGCAAGATTTGTTTACCAGGAGAACTTGGTAGACTTAGCTTTTTTGGAAGAAAAGTGATTTCCATGGGCTAGTTTTGCTAGGGTCGCTTCTCTGAGGAAATTTACCTCTGTGGTGCCATATGATTTGTTTCATGCTCTCCGTAGAAAGTTTATTTTCCAATTAAATACTCCTTCATAACGTAGCTCTGTGCAAAGCTGTTCTGCACATCCTTCTCAAACCATGGGGTAATAAGGAAGAGTCCTTAAGGACATGAGTTGCTACAGGGTTTGTTTTACACTGATAAATTTAAGACTGCCCTGCTGAAGTAAGAGGTGACAAAGCTAGCCTGCACTGCACATAGTTACTGTAATTTGAAATAACACCAGCTACCATAGCCTAATAATGGATTTTTACGGGGGAATGAGGAGCATTGGGACTGCAGATATAAAAAGAAATGCAATTATAAAAGAAAAAGAACAACAGTTGTTTATAATCTATAAAAAATGCTACTCATTGCCTCAGGTTTCCCTTCCATGCCTTAAGGATTTCTCATTAAGAGCAGTTTCTGTAAATACCATCTCTTTTCTTTCCCTTGTAGAGATCTCAAATTGCTAGGCTAGAATTGCTGCCTGTGTAATCAATACATTTTAATCTACGTGACTTTTTTTCCCTTGAAGTTGGTAGTCAAGATAACATGTCCAAAGCAAATGTAAAATGAGACTTAAATTCAACTTGACTCACTCTAATACTTGTCTCATAATTTTGCAAAATGAATATATTCCAAAACAATTACATTCATTGCTAAGTGGGCAATAAATGATTAATCTACTAGAAGATGCAGTCAGTACAGTAAAGTCTTTGAGATAATTTTGAGTAAAAAAATTCCCTGTTATTTCTTCCCTACATGAATGGTTTAAAGTTAAAACACTAACAATAAAATCAATTGTGATTTGTTGCCTGGCCCTCTTTTAGTGGACTCCTTTTCTTTGGTCTTATGATTGTTCTTACACTGAAAGGTGTATAATAAAAGGGAAGTCTTAGACCTTGGATATGAAGTGTGCCCTGAGCCAGAAGAATTTACAATCTTTTATTTCATTTTATGTGTATGGTGAGATTATCATCAGGTCAACTGGATTTTCCTATGTCTTTAGATACATGCTAAATCTGGGAAAATAAAGATGCTTGAGAGCTGTTGATCTGAGGTTGCAAGTACTGTTCTCCGTTAGCTGATAGCATAGTGCAGAGCATATGAAAATACTAATCAATCATATTTTATCTGCCTGGAATAGTCCCCATAATGGGCATATCTGCTTAAACTCTGACTTGATTTTCAGAAGACGCCTCTAGTTTTTGCCTACATGCTGCAGAGGGAGAACTTGCCAGCGCTTAGTTAAGCATCTGTCTGATTTGAAGACAAAATTAGGAAGATGACTAAGCACTTAAAAATGCAATGATTTGTGAGAGAAAAAGCAAGATGGAACTGAAAGACTGCAGAAAAGACTTCACTTTGGTTTCTTACGCATTTTGAACATTTTTCACATTATTCCAGCTTTAAGTCATAGTGCTATGTACAACATTGCACTGATGCAACCGATTCAGAAAAAAATCCTCTGATACCTGTTGGTACTTTTGGACCTGGAGTCTGTTGGACTTTTGTATGAGCTACTTCTGCTTTTAATTGTCTTCCTCTTGAGGAGACATCCTCAGAATATTTCCTCAGGTTAGAGGCTAAGCTGGTTTTCATTATTTTGAATAGCAGCAATACAGGAGGTTGCACAGCCTCCTCAGCAAGCTCTCTGCTCGGGAACAGAACTGGAACTGGACCCATATCAGGGCGTTACTAGTGTAATTTCTTACACCAAAGTTACTACAGTCACAGTTATTCCAGCAACACCCTTCTTTTCCTTGGTAAGCTGGACAATAACAGGTTTGTCGTGCAGACTTACATGATGGGAATTCTGTTGCTGGCTTTGACTCTGCATAAGCTGCAGATGCAAAGCCAGTTACTGTGGGTATAGCTGTGTGATGCACCTACCAACCTTCATCACACCCATGCTGTCTGAAGTGGTAGGGCTCATGACGTATGAATTAGTGTGGGTCTGTGAAAGAACTATGGCTCTTTATAGGGAATATTTTCTCTCCCCCAAAGGCAACTCTGCGATCTGTTAGTGACATTTTTGGTGGAAAAAAGTGGTTTTTATGCTGGCTTGTGCTACTTTTTAAAATCTTAACAAAAGGCATCTGTCTCAGCTAAATGAATCACCTTTTTTAATTGCGTGTGGTAAAAGGAACAGTCATGACAACCCTTATAAATGATGCAGGTTGTGTTCACTCAGGATGCTAAAGTTCGGGAATGAACTCGAGCGAGACATCTGTGCTGCATTACGGGTTTGCAGAGCAAAGAGGCTTTCTAGTCTTAATGTATTTGCAACTAAATTTTAACAGAGAAATATGAGGCAGATACTCCCACCTAGCAGCAGATACAATCTTTTGGTATCACTTTGGTGCCTGTTCCAAAATGGATCAGATTACCACTGTTTAAAAATAACCACCCTTCCTTTCTCCAAACCTCCAGCTGTGGGAGCGTGTGCTGCAGCTCCTACCAAGTGAGATAAAACAGCAGTGATGCTGCAGTAAAATCAGAAAGTGGATTTGAGTGTACCGAAGGAGAGGACCAAGAACAATTTTATCTGCAAGTGCTGAGGGATGAAGCGACAAGAGGCAATTAACCTCATTTAATCTTAAATTTAAGACCTGTCATTTAAGTTTCTCTTTGAGGTGATGGTGGTGGCCAGAATATGAGATTTTAAGAGGCTGGGAAGTCCAGTCTGCTGCTGTCGCAGAGAGGGTCTGGTCCGCTTCCAACTTAAAATCCCCTCTCGGGTGTTCGTCCTTCCTGAAATGCTGTTCATCTCCCTCCCTGATCAGAAACTGCTCCACTTTTACTTTCAACTTACTCATAGGCAGTTTAATATTTGCTTTTGGGTCAGCACTGTGTATTTCCCACCCCCCTGCCACCTCTGCTGTGTCACTGTCCTCATGTGTTTATAGCAAACACTCCTCTCCCTCTTTGTCCCTTAATTTTGTTAAGCTGAATCAGCCAAGTCCTGTTGATCTGCCACTTTCCTTACTTTTTTTTATTTGTATGACTGAAGAACATTCTAATCCTTGTTCTTTATTTTTATGTGCATGATCTAATTCTGCTTTACTTCAGCAATTTCACTTTGCTTGCTGACCTCCGTGACACAACTGTCTTTGCTGAGCAGCCCCTCCTTTCCCTTTCTTGTGGGTGATCTGCTTCATCCTAATGTCCCTTGGAGATGTGGGAATCATTCCCCTGGACTCTCATCGTGTTCCTCGGGTGATAAGTTCCTTTTCTTAAAAAAAAAAAAACTTTGGTATTTTTTAAATCTTTTTTTAAGAGTATCTGTGGTCAGCTCTTCAATTTAATATATTGGGGAGTTAGAGTAATATAGAAAGATTAAGGTTCTTGGTCTGGGGACCTTCCCACCCAAAATGTGTTGCTTGGGGACTCCGCGGGACTGCAGTGTGGGTGCTGGCACCGTGCCCATGTCCCCAGCATCCCGGACCCATCTGCGCCCTGCTCCCACATTTCTTATCCTTCTCATATCCTTCTCTGTTCCCTGACTTTCATGTCCGACTTTTCCACAGGCTTGCCCTGGTTCCCAGTAGTAATGCATTAACTCTTGATCTTATTTCTTTCTAATCATCTGTGAATTTCTAGCTAATTAGATACCGCCCTATCTGACTGCTTATATCAATGCTAAAACACTCTTTGTTCTCCCAAATTTAGAGCTGCCTTGTGCTTTTGTTGTCCACATTTACCAATCTCCCTCTTTATTTATTAAGACCAGACATGGGAATTAGATGATTTTCCTGAGAAGTCCCCAGAGAGCTGTTTTGTTGTTGTTTTTGTTTCAAATTCTAGTCGACCGTGTCTGCACTGAGCAGGCCTACCTCATCCGCTGAGAAACGTCCTATTTCCGAAATGCCTTCCCGTGGCTGCGTGTCCTGAAACTCCCTGCGCAGTGTCAGTTCTTGAACCATATGGAAAGCATTACTTTATAATGACTTTTCCTTCTTTTTTTAGGGTCAACAGAACATCCCTGGAGACCGTGCTTCAAGGCTAGGCCTGGTCTCCCGAGGTTCTTTCTATAGCTCGGAGAGAGGTGGGCACCTAGGAGAGCATCTAAAATAGGCTCCCGCTCTGAATTGCTTTCCCGGTCTCCTTCTCGCCGTTGGTCGTGAGAGGATCCTCTTCTGGGTTAAATTTAGTCCTATTCACAGGCCTTATCCGTGGATGTGGTTGAGTTTTCCCTCTGCAGACTGAGAGCTGTGGCCCTTCCTGTCTTTCCAGAAGGCAAAACATAATCTATTGGGAAACTTGGAGACTGTAGTAATACAAAAGACCAAATGAGGTGGAATAAGGAGGGAGAAAGCTGAAAGCAGCACAGAGGAGAAGACTGAGGTGAGGATGGAAAAGGAGATAGAGAAGCAGAGTATGAGGGAGAAAAGTGAGGACCCCAGTGTGTGCATTGTGGCCTTGCAAGGGCAACTGAAAGATTTTCCTGGAACAGAAAGGTCTTGCAGCATCTCTCAGAGGAGGAAGAATGAGGCCAGATTGCTGTGCTTACAGAGAATGATTGTTTTATTTCCCATTAAGAGGGTAGGCGCAAAATCAGATTTCCACTCTGAGTTCTCTTATATTTTTAGCCTGTGATTGGATTGCAGATGCACACTGGATATTTACATTTCTGGAGGCAGGCTCTGGTGCAGTCGTCTTAACCAGAATCTGAGTTAATTTGCTGAGCTTCCAGATGGAAGCCATTCATTTCTCTATTACAAGTTCACAGGAATGCTTAATTTAATCTAGATTTTCTAGCTCAGTAGTTGACCTGTTCTAATATTCAAACATTTTTCTCCTAACTTCCTCTTCTGCTTTTTGTATTTTTTTCCCTGAGCTGAATTATCTCCTTGTGTGGCATAAAAGAAAATGAGTTTTGCAGAAGGAACCACCTGTCTGTCATTCATCCTGACTGGAAGCTCTTAAGCAACAGACGCCTTTCCATCTTTTAGAAGGAGTTTTATAAGGAGGGACTAAACGCAAGGCGTAGCTGGTAGGGCCTCTTAGCACTCTTTTACTTGGTTTATTGAAGCTGAATAAATTATGCCAGGTCCTTTGTTTTGAACTATTTAACAAATACCTTTTTACTGTAGTCTAGCACATGTGTTGAATAAAGATGTTGTTAAAGTACCATCTTTTGCTCTGTTGCAGGAAGATAAGGATATTTGCAGGGGGAGCCTCATAATTTTCCTTAGCAACATAGAGCTGCCGGTGAATTGAGTGACTTGTGATTGCGTTATAGCCATTTCTTTAATGAAATTTTAAACTACATGCCTCTTTACAATCACTTCTGCCTGGGGTTCTTAGATATCTGTGCAAACACTGCATGAATATAATTTCCGTTGCATGCAGTGAGCTGTGAATAAGGAGAGGCAGAGCAGACAGGTGGGGTTAGCTCACAAACCAGTCCTTTTTTTTTTTTTTTTTCATTGTGGTAGGAAAAAATGACGCATCGCATTTTCTTGCTACTTGGGTTTCAGAATGAGCGCGTCGAACCAGGTCAAGGTCAGCATTATTATTTCCTCCGTGTTAGGAATTCCCAAAAGCTTCGTGCTTCTTCCGTGTTAGGAATTCCCAATGCTCCCAGCAGCCAAATCTCATCCCAGACAACACAGGCCTTGGGCTGGAGGGGAATGGAGCCCCTGCGGCTGGGAGGCAGGTGTGCCCAGCGCCAGGGACACGCGGGACATCGTGCAGGGCAGTGCCAGGCAGAGACCTGGGGCTCTCAGCACAGGGATGAGCCTTGCAGTCCTGGTCCTCCATGGTTCCTATATCTCCTATCGTCATGCAACAGTTTAAAAACTGCAAAACACTCACTGAGGCTGGTGCCCACTAAGGCAGAAGTTACAGTATTTGGTTATTTGGTGCTCAGGCCAGTACCTCAGCTTAACAGACAGTGATGCAAACAGTAGGGGCACAGTTTCTTTAATAGTGCCCAAGTAACACAAGAGATGTGTAAATTTGCATCTTACTCATTTGTTTGAATAGCATACTGACTCACTAGTGAGAGAATTAATTTTGTTTCCTTCCAGAAGGGGGAATGACATAATAAACTTGAGTAGGAAAACAATCTAATACTTTAAATTATTAAAATTATCTAAATGGTGCTGTAATGCATATTTTACTAGAGCATTATTTTCTTCCTTACTCTCTAAGTGTAGAAAAAGGTGAATGAAAAAGAGAAAGAAATAGCATAAACATTGGTGAAAGAACATGAAGTTCTCATTTCTGAAATTCTGTTCTGAGTTGAACTTGCTTAGAAGGTGGCAACCTAGAAAATTTCTCCCCTCATGTTGCACTTGTATGCAGCTTGCTAAGACCTCTTGGGTTTTTCTCTATGTCCTCATCTTAGTTTGAAGAGGCCACTGAAAGGCTGCAAAGCCTGTTGGTGCTTCTCCACCTTGCATGTGCCTGCTGCGAGGATGCGGCCGCGTGGCTCCGGGCTTCCCTTCCCCCTGCCGCAGATGCTGCCGCTCGTTCGGGCCACCCAGCAAATCCTATTAAGACAGGAGTGTCAATACAATGTATCAAACCTGGGTTCAGAGGAGCCTATTTATAGCTGCATTAAGAGTATTGTGTACACATGGCTTTTCTTTCACACCTAATCTAGGACCTTGGCAGATTTGCGGTCCCCTCTACCTGCTCGGCAGCTCAGGTGCCGGGCCTCGGAGCGCCGCGCGGCTAATGCGCAGCTCGGAGGCAGGAAATCCTTGCTGTCTCTTAAAGCAACCTGAGGACCAGCACCGTGGGGGTTCAGGATTTTCTGCTGGCCTCTTTTTATAGTACCCTCCTGCTTCCCTTGCACTGGAGTTGCTTCTAGGGCTTGGTAGCGCAGCGCTTCGGGTGCATGTGCCCTTCAAGAGCGCATCAGAGAGAGAGGCAGAGTAGTGGGACAGCCCTTCATCTCATTAAACTTCTCAAGCTCTTCACTCTTTTTACTGAGCAAGTTTTCTAAATACTTTGGTTCAAAGTGTGTGTATAGAAAGGAGTTCAGAGCAACCAAATGCACCAGATCTGCAGGGTGGCAAAGAGAAGCTGAAGCAAGGAGAGGTGCTTGGCCTTCGTGGGAAGGTAGATTTACGCACCCACTTGCAGCCACTCTGTGGGGTGCAAGTGCCAGTTCTGAAGTTTTTGCTATTGGGCAGTGAGGAAGGACCCACCTATAAATGGTTTCAAGCCTTGGAAATCCAGCCACAAACCAAGGACCTCCTTTGTGAGCACACATCCATAGGCTGCTTTTAACTCACACTGCGGCATTTTGTGACCACACTAATGTCATGTTAAGGAATTACCATGAATTTTATTTAAAAACAGCACCGTCTTATTGGAGCACAAACTCGCAGTGCTGCAGAAAACAGGGCCAATGCGTGTGCATCAAACACCCGCTCTGAGGAGCCGGCTCGAGCAGAGCACACTCCTCCCTGGAAAGAGCCTAGGATGGTCCTCGATAGCATGGCCAGCCCCCGCAGGATACTGCTGCAGACTGAGAGCATAAATGTGTTGATAAAACATACGAGCTTTGTGCACACTTACTGCATTACGTGAGCTACTTGATTATAGGGACTGTTTATTTTATGGTTTTGATTTTTTT
>JAUBNY010000093.1:911401-945583 GCA_032275445.1 Crypturellus soui | reverse complement strand
CTCAGCCTCTCCTCACAGGGCAGATGTTCCAGGCCCCTGATCATCCTTGTGGCCCTGCGCTGGACTCTCTCCAGTAGTTTCACATCCCTCTTGTATTGTGAAGCCCAGAACTGGATGCAGTGCTCCAGATGTGGCCTCACCAGGGCTGAGTAGAGGGGCAGGGTCACCTCCCTCGACCTGCTGGAGACGCTGTGCTGCGTTCTGTGGAAGAGCGTCTCGAGCAGGTCGAGGGAGGCCCTGCGGTTATTTCTGTGCTGCTGCAGGGAATCCAGCTCCGATGGTAGTGCCAGGAGCACGGGAGGCGCCCGGCCCTGCTGGCTGCAGAGGGGAGTCCCATCCGGAGCCCCTGGCAGCGGGTTTGATGGGAACGTGGTGGAGCAATCGAATGAGGCGCCGCTTGGATGGCAGCAGCGGGGGTTTCTGTTGTGATTAATGAGGTATTTAGGTGTTTCGCTCGGTAGGAGCTACCTGAAATGCAATTTACATCTAAGAGCTGCTTTTTTCAGACGTGCTTTAATAAATTAATGTTAATGGTGGTTATTTAATTATTCACAGCAAATTGGATACAACTACTGCAGGGTTATATTTGGGTTGAACACATCATGAAGCCTTTTGAAAAGCTCCTGGGCTGAAAAGGATTGTGTTTAGAGCTTTGCCCATTGCATTTCTTATATATTGTGATATAAAAGAGGAAGAGTTGAAATGATGTGTAATTTGTTGAATGCAGAGACTACTCAAATGTAAAGCTTTTGAAGCTGATACTAAATGAGTATCCATCCTAATAACAGGATGTATCTTCTTGCTGTTAGAAGTAGTGAACTCAAGTAAATGAAGTTAACATGTTTTGCTTTTTGCTGTCGTCTAGCATATATAAGGGCGTGTTGTCTAGCATCTTATGTAGCATAAATAAAGATACTGTAGGAAAGGGAGAAACAATATTGTTTTCTTTTCGGATTTCTTTTTAACTACTAGTTTTCAGGTCTGTTGTGCACTCCCCAAGCCTGCGTGCCCCGTGCTTACAGCTGTGTTTATGTCTGCTGAAAGTCCTGCTGCTGCTTTCAGGGGGCTCCATCGCTGCCGCTCGTGGCGGTCCCGCTGCCCTGTGCCGGGATCCCGGTGGAGCCTGGGAAGGAACTGCCAGCCAGGCGGATTGCTCTGGAGCAGGGCACCAAGCAGCTTAAAGCACAGAGGTTCACCAAAGGACACCAACCAAAGGAACCTCTTCCCTCAGGGGCAGAAACATAACGTTACAATTTTTGCTTTTAAAACAGAGCCACGGTTGATCAGTTATTTGCTCCGAGGCACCGTTTTCTGCAAATTGACTGCAACAGAGTAGAATATTGTATTTTCTGCTCTCAGCACAGCAAGGATGAATATCGAGCAGGGATGATTCAAAGGCAGAAAGGAGGCAGGTGCAGGTGGGAGCTGCTGGTTAACTGGAGGGCTGCCCTGTGCTCCCCTAAGGACTGACACTGGCTGGACGGGAAGCTCTGGTTTCCCTGGACGTTGGGAACAAGAATTTTTCCAGGACCTGGAAAAACTGTGCAGGGAAGTGGACAGAAATAAATCTTTGAGTTGAAATATTTGCAGCTTTTGTAGAAAGCAGAAGTGCTAATGATAACACAGCTTTCCGTTAAGCCTGATGCGTTGTATTAAAGAGCAACTGGCTGGTTGGGTTTTTTTTTGTTTTTTGTTTCTTTTTAAGCCACAGAACAGGATGTGGATTTTTCACATGGCTGAGGCCATGCATGGAATAGCTGGAATAAAAATAAAATGAGGTTAAATTCAGCTATTGCTAATCTCTCTGCTGTACAGCAACTTATTTTTTGCTGACCTTTAACATCTTTTAGCTTTTGATGCCTGAGGGGGATGGTTGCTGTCTGGGAAGTGCTTAGTTGCATTATCTTTTCCCTGCATTCGTGTCTGCATGTTTTGTCACTCGGCTCTTCCCGCTTCCCGGTGTGGAGGGATGGGGGGGCTGTATGTGCCCGTGTGCTTGGGTCTGTGCCTGCTGTGCCCTTCTGCACGGGCTTTGAGCTGCCGTAACCGGCCGGTAAAGCGCCATGCAAAGCACTGTCATCGAAGAAAGACCTTCCAGCCATGGCGACTTGGGCCTGACTTTGTGCAAACCTCGTCAATAAGCCCCGGTGCTGGCACTGTGAGAGCCTCTAGTGAGGTTCCTGCAGGCTGCAATTCTGTGTGACGTCGGACCTCTCCCGTCTGGAAGAGGAAATGCAGCTGCACACAAAGAATCCTTCAAGTCAAGGGTGGGAGCCCGTGCTGCTTCTTGGGCCCACATCACGGTGCCCCTGCTCTCACCCGAAACACATCATCATATCCGTTTCAGTTTTAAGTAAACATCTTTCGTTTCTCATCCTTCGTTTTGCCAAAGACTGCGCTGCTGCAGGACCGTCCTGTGCGCACTGCCCTGTGAGAGCACAAACCCTGCTGCACTCTGTGTCCCTTCCAGGGACCTGGGTAGTGACTGTGCCCCTCGCCTGAAATCCTGAAAAAACATCAGGCTGCAGTGCCTTTGTCGTGGCGGGGAATACTGAACCACCTGCGAAATAGGTTTATATAAAAACACACAGCCTGGTAAGCCAGGACAGAAGCTGGACCTTTTCGGTTTTCCTGATAAATGCCTAGGTGAGGGCTACACATTTGCTTCCCTGGCTGCTTTGCCAAACGTTTTGCTTTAAAAAAACTTGTTTTTCTGCTTAGCTAGAGGGGCAGAGACTTCACTTGTGCGCTTGGACAGGGGAGGGTTTTTAGATGCTGGCATGATTTGACCAGACATGCAGGGAGGCAATGTGAGGAGAGTGGGTGTAAGGTTTCCAACAGCATCTGACTCCTGTTTGTGAGGGTTGGGGTTGAGCTCCCAGTGTCGCTGTTAGTTTGCATAGGGGTTACGCTTTCCGTCACCAGCTCCTGCTTCATCATAGAATCACTATGGTTGGAAAAGACCTTCAAGATCATCGAGTCCAACCACCTTCAGCACCCTGCCTGCTAGAGCATGTCCCTCAGTGCCTCATCTACACATTTCTTGGACACTGTCAGGGACGGTGACTCTACCACTTCCCTGGGCAGCCTGTTCCGATGCTTGACTTCTCTTTCCATGTAGACATTCTTCCTCATATCCAGCCTGAACCTTCCCTTGTCCTATCGGCAGTTATTCTGGAGAAGAGATCAATTCCCACCTCACTGCAACCTCCTTTCAGGAAGTTGTAGAGAGCAATAAGGTCTCCCTGGAGCCTCCTCTTCTCCAAACTAAATAACCCCAGCTCCCTCAGCCGCTCCTCATAAGGTCTGTGCTCCAACCCTTCACCAGCTTCGTTGTCCTTCTTTGGACGCGCGCCAGCACCTCAATGTCCTTCTCGTAGTGAGGGGCCCAAAGCTGAACACGGTGTTGGAGGTGCAGCCTCACCAGCTGATCTCTTCCCTGGTCCTGCTGGCCACACTGTCCTGATAGAAGCCCGTGGCCTCCTTGCCCACCTGGGCCCACTGCTGGCTCATGTCCAGCACCCCCAGATCCTTCTCTGCCACACAGCTCTCTAACCGCGCTGCCCCAAGGCTGTAACACTGCCTCACATCCTCGCTCTCTTGCTCCCCAGCAGCGAGTCCTGAGGCGCCGGGAGGATGGGCAAGCAGAACAGCAAGCTGCGCCCCGAGGTACTGCAGGACCTGCGCGAGAACACTGAGTTCACGGACCACGAGCTGCAGGAGTGGTACAAGGGCTTCCTCAAAGATTGCCCCACGGGGCACTTGACTGTGGAAGAGTTCAAAAAAATCTATGCCAACTTCTTCCCCTATGGCGATGCCTCCAAGTTCGCAGAGCACGTGTTCCGCACGTTCGACACCAACGGCGACGGCACCATCGACTTCAGGGAATTTATCATCGCCCTGAGCGTCACCTCGCGGGGCAAGCTGGAGCAGAAGCTCAAGTGGGCCTTCAGCATGTACGACCTGGACGGCAACGGCTACATCAGCCGCGGTGAAATGCTGGAGATAGTGCAGGTGAGCTCCTTGCTGCCAAATCCGTCTACCCCCAGACGTCTGGAGTGGCAGACATGGGTCGGTCGGGAATAATGGGGTGTCTCCTACCAACAACTGGAGCTGCAGAACAGCTGCTGTGGCCGGGCAGAAGGAGGGCACTCAGCAATGGGTTTCCCAGGGGATGCTGAGGGCACCATCACAGCAGGGCCGTTCAGAAAGGTGACTTGACCCACAGAGTTGAATGAATAAATGGTCCAAGAGACAGGTGCGTTTCTGTAGATGTGGACCTGAGCCAAAATCTTAGGGCTCTGCTTGGGTTTTTTTTTTTTTTTTTCACGTGGTTTTGACAGTCTCAGAATACCTACATGCAGATTTTACTGACCTGATTAATCTCAAACTTAATACCGCAGGCTCTGACATTTCAAATGTGACTCAACAGGAACTCAGAACACCAGAAATGAAAGGTGGTCCCTCCGGCCCGCGGGTGCCGGGGGATGCTCCTGGGCCTCGTGTCCCTGGAGCTGCTGCATCGAGGACCACAGGAGATGCACCAGAGCAAGATGCTTGTCCCAGGAGTCCTGGCCCTGTGCACTTGTACACTAATTTAAACCCTGACTTTCTGTTAAATGGACCCAGCAATGGTGGTGTTTTTCTGACATGCAGATGAGTACAGAAAAGAAAACTGAAAAAAGCTGGAGCCTGAAATCCCTATTTGTTTTGGTTTATAAAGTCCTACAGCTGCTTGCCAGGGTCACCTCCCTTTTTATTGCTGCAAGCTTAAATTCCTTTCCTGAGTCCTGATGCTTTATAGCTTGGGTTCTGTTTCTGCTATATCTCTCTCTCTCTCTCTTTTTTTTTTTTTTTTTTTTTTTTTTTTTTTTTAAATACTCAGGCAATCTACAAAATGGTTTCATCAGTAATGAAAATGCCAGAAGATGAATCCACTCCAGAGAAGCGAACAGACAAGATCTTCAGACAGATGGACACAAACAATGATGGTATGACCTCACCAGCACCCCCACCCCATAGGCCTTCGAAATTGAGGTTTTTTCGGTCTGGTCACGAGCAGAAGCTGCTGACAGGATTTTGGGGTCCCAGGGTGGGAGCATCCCTGCCAGCCCATGACAGCCCACGGGCACTTTACTAATCTGCCTTAATGTTGATAATGCAGGGAGCAACCAGGCTAGAAATGTGGAGCTCTTTCCTACTGAGAAAGGAGATATTTTTGGTGAGAGTGAGGGTTTAGTTGAGTCTATCTATCTGATCTATGCTGAGATATGCAGGCTCATAAAAATACGACCTTATGTGTAGAAAGGCTGGTTTTTAGTTAGGGGAATTTTATGGCTGCATTTTGGCATCCAGAACCGCAGCCGTTGGGTAAATTCCTGGGCTTGCTGGTGTCCTTGTGTGTTTTACCTTTGACTTCAGCAAGAACAGCACTTCATCCCGTGACTAGGTATGTGAACAACCATAGCATAATGTGATTAAATCTGCAAATCCTGCCATATACACCCTCCATCTGTTGCACTTTGTCACTGAAACAGTGTCATCCTGTTCCCAGTAAAGCACCACCACTGCTGAGTACCACGGGGCGCACGCTGAGCTGTGTGATACCCTCGTTGGGGCTTAGAAAGGCTCCCTCGCGAGTTGGGCTTGAGAGAATGGGGAAAACAAATCAACTTCCTAAGCATTAGAAGCAGACCTTCCAGACTAACCGAAACTTAAGGAAATGTTTTATTTGGAAGCATTAGCTGAAAGACCTGGCATTAGGGTAGACGTGTGCTATCTGTTTTTGAGCTTCTGTGTGTTTCTGCGAGGTGGACATTTACTCGTTTGTCCACATTTGACCCAACTTGGGTGCTGGACACTGAGTGCAGTCCTTTCTCCTGATCCTCTGGGTGCCTGAGACCATCTCAGTGTGGAAACCTTAGAAAGTGTGATGAATTTGTGCCTCCCTGCATCCTAGGGCACCTGGCCAAAAGCGTCAGGGATCATGAGTGGCCTGGGCAGCAGTATGTGTCTCCTGCATTTCATCAGGGGGCATTTTCACAGTGAAGACCTGCATTTATAGGAGTAAATGGTGTGAGCAGGTCCCTAGCAAGCTCTGATGGCAACCGTTCCCAGCCTGGCCGAGCCTTAGTCACCCTTCAGCCTGTGTAGTCTCATTGCACACACTGTGCAGCCAAGCAGCAGGTCCTGCAAGGGTATGTAAGGGTAGGAGAAACTGTCCCTGCTCAACCCGTGCCTGCCACAGTGCCAAGTGAAGAGATTGGGGGTGTTTAGGTCTAAAATGTCTAAGTGCCAAGTGAAGAGATTTGGGGTGTTTAGGTCTAATATGGACATCATTTTCAGCGCGTGCATGTATTCAGGTGCCATACCTTGTATTAATGTTTGGCTGCAATCTGTGTAATGTGCAGTTTAAGGCAAAAACTGACAGGCGATATTAGAGCGATTATCTTCTTTTTTATTTGGTAATGTCTTTTAAAATAAAAAGTATCATTTATTATGCTAGGTTGTTGTGCCAAAAAATAAAGCATCTGCGCTTAAGGGCTGGAGAAGGATTTGGCTGTGCCGCTTTGCGCTATAAGTTCTCCCTAGATGCATTTGCAATAAATTAAATATACTTATATTGCTAAATCTTTTGTGAGTAGGTTTTTTTTTTTAATCTACAGAGATGGTGGCACCACAAATGACTTTCTCTCTCTCTCTCTCTGTTTGTTTTTCCTCCCAGGTAAGCTGTCCCTGGAAGAGTTTATTAAAGGTGCCAAGAGCGATCCCTCCATCGTGCGATTGTTACAATGTGACCCAAGCAGCGCGAGTCAATTCTGATTAAACTGGACAGTTTGCAAAGAGAAAACCGGCTTGTCGTTCAAGCTTTGCTCGCAAATGGATGCCTTCTCAATCATTCCTCAACAGTTAGCGGATAAGACCCCTTTGCCAGGTTGTGTGTGTCTGAGTGAAACGGCCCTCGCTCCTCTCACTAACACCAGTGCAGCTCTCCTTTGGCAGCTCCATTTCTGCTTCCCCGTAATGTTATGATTCACTCTGCACATGTAACGTTAAATGAAAGGTATGTTTACATGCAGATACAAAGAGTTCAAATTGCTGGTGAGATACCACTTTGCTTAGTCTGTGAGAAAGGTGACGTTCTGGTAGTCCCAAGGAGATGCTAGGTAGGACTTTCATCCAACATAGCAGATGGTAGATAATTTATTTTGCTTCAGAAATGACTATGTAAAAAAAAAATGTGGACTGAATGGAGTAGAAAGTTCAAAATAAAAAAAAATAAAAATAAAAAAAGCAGCTTTCCTGGGCATGGTTCCAATTTTCTTTTTGAGGAAAATTGCTTGCACTTATCTAATGGTCTTTACTTTCTTTTAATATATATATAAATTATATATATATGGTGAAGTAAAATTTTAAATATTTAGGTCATCTATTTAAGGCATAAAATAGAATCCAAGCTTTGTTTCTTCTAGTTGTCTGTGATTTATTCAAATCTTGCAGATTGTTTTTTGTGATATTTATGCATTAGCAAATTGCTGTTCAAAAAGAAATGCATGACTAGCAGTTTGTGGATATTTCACTCTGTTTAATTACTGAATGCAAATATTTGTTCATTTTTACTGTTGATCGTTTCAGCGTTACCGTATTAACAAAAGACCTGAAAGAAGTAATCCTAATTTTGTATTTCTCAGTGGAGTCCTACTTTCTGGTGGTTGCTGCATTAAATGGCTTTTGAGTGAAATGAGGTGACGTGACTCGCACTGCTGTCCTCAACTTTGCTACACCTCCTACCTTTTGCTGTCAATATGTTAATAGTCTTGTGCATTCCAGTGTTATTTAATATCTGCCTAATGCCAAGAAGTAATAATTGAAATAAAAGACTACTTTTCTTGTCAATACCTGTCTTGTTTTTACCCATACAAGTTCGTATTATCCTGTACGTGGCAGGAGGACATCTCCTGTGTCCTCCTTTTGGCCAAGACTTGTTTCCTTGTAAGTTTGCCTCATCCTAAGGATCCCACTGCACAGAAGCCAGGAAAGATGGTTCAGAAGGTGGGTGTTAAGCATAATGCAGGAATAGAGCAAGGCAAAAATCAAATGAGAGAAATGTTCTTTCCTGTCTATAGAGGTATCAGAATGTGTGGTAGCAGGAGCACTTCTCCACAGCAGTTGGTTCCCCCTGTGATCCTCCTCATGCTGCGTCTTCCACCTCTCCACAACAGCTCTTGAGTACTGCAACCTTTTTATTCAAAGAGAAATGCACCTTGCTCCTGCCTCTACAAATAGACATCTTGTCCCATGCACCTGGTGAATGTTACAAAAATAATGTTTGATCTCCGTGGCATGGAAAGCAGTTTCCCCGCTGTTCGTCAAGCCTGGGAGTAGCTGCTGAAGTCTGTCCTTTTTGCAGAAATGCTTGGGCATTAACTTAAATTTTAAGCAGGAAATTAAGGGACTTTTGCTTTGTAGCCAAAACCTGCTACATCACAGCACTAGTTAGGTGCTAGTACTTACACTGCTTTAAAATAGAACAGAAGATGCATGCAGAATCCAAATGCAGGTGCACTGTTAGGTCAAATTTAGGCTAAAATACAGACTCACCTCAGTGCTGCCAAGCAGAAAAGTATTTTCATTCTTGTTTTTCTTTTTCCTAGAAATTCAAATTTGAGCTATTAAACCAACATTGCTTTCAACCAGAACATCCCACTGATGAGCAAAACCCTGAAAGTCAGGCTAATCAAAAATATGTTTGCTTTCCCTGAGCAAACCAAGCCAAAAAAACCCAAAAGTAATATAAAAACAAGATTCCTTACCTGTTTCTCTAGCCTATTCGCGTTCATTCTGTCTGCAGTGTTAAACTTGCTGCAGATACTCTTACACTAATGGTACATTTTTCATGGACTAGGTGGTTGGTTGCTTAGCTGCAGGAGGTTGCTGGTCTCACAGCAGCAGTAAATTTGCTTCCATGGGCTTAGGCACGTGTCTGTACTTGGAGGAATGTGCAAAAACGTCTCTGACCTTGAGGCAAGGCTGTGTCTCCGAGAGGGACCGCAACGTTCAGACACGTGGCTTGTTTGTGGGGTCTGAAAATGAGTCAGTTATATTTTTAGTCAAGCATTGCACAATATTCTTTTTTAGGTACCAAGTTTCTGAAAACTTCTTTGCTTTTGCATTCTAAAATGCCGTCAGTTCTTCCCTCATCATTTGTATACTTTTACAAAAGCCGTCCTTTTTTTTCACGTTTTCCTGCTGCTTTGCCTGCATTGCTTTCTAAGCTTCTGTCTTAGTGGATGGCAAGTTGGAGTAACTGTTCAAAAAGCCCAAACTCTTTGTATTAAAATATATGTATATATATAAAAAGCTTATTACAGCTTTGTTTTCAGGAAATCGAAATGATAATATTTGCATTTTCTTGGCCCAAAATTCCCATTTCTTTGACTTCATACATTTGCTTTGGCGTATGCTGGCATTCCTGAGTGGAAAGGTGGCTGTCCTCCATGGGACAGTGCTGCCAGCTGGCAAGTAACCAGCTGGTGACACCAGACTGGGGCCGGTCCCGACCGCCTAGTCACCCATCTGCTTCCTCGATGTCTCCTCAGACTTCCCACTCCTGGGTTTGGCATTTTGGGTTGCAACTCCCTGTCGCCCAGTTTTGCCCTTGTGGCAAAGGCAGCCGGCGGTAGCCTGGGCTGCGTTGGGAAGAGCGTTGCCAGCAGGCCCAGGGTGGTGATCCTTGTCCTCGGTCCTGAGGAGGTCACAGCGGCTGTGTCCCACGCTAGGGTCCCTGGGGCGGGAGCGCGTGGCAGCTGCCGAGGCGAGAGCAGCCAAGGGCTCCTCACGTGAGAAGGGACCAGGGCAGCTCCTCACATGAGGAGAGGCTGAGGGAGCTGGGCCTGTGCAGCCTGTGGAAGGCAGGCTGAGGGGATCTTAGCACTGTGGGTACGTATCTGAGAGGAGAGTTTGAAGGAGGATGGGGCCAGACTCTTCAGTGGTGCCTAGTGCTAGGACAGGAGGCCACGGGCACACATGGAAGCACAGCCAATCTGTCTGAAGCCAAGAAGGACATTCTTGTGAGGGCAACAGAGCACTGGCATCCTAAGAGGTTGTGGAGTCTCCATCCTTGGAGATGTTCAAGATCAATCTGGACACGATCTTGGGCAATGTGTTTTAGGTGACCCTGCTTGAGTGGGGGGTTGGACTTTATGCTCTCCACATGTCTGCTCTGACCTCACTCCTTCCATGGTGCTGCGATGTGCACAGGGCAGAGCGGTTGGGACTCTTTCCACTGCGCTGGGTGCACGTGCCGGGCTCCAGCCCAGCATTCGCTTTGGATCACCTTGAGCAGGATGCCTGAGGCAGGGGCGGCGGGGGGTATGGTTCCCAAAGAGGGCTTTGAAGATGAGCGAGGCCAGATGAGCTCTCCCAGCACGGAAACCTTTTGACTAAAAGGCAGCAAAATCCTGGAAAGGGGCTCATCCATGTGTGCCGAGCCACTGTCATAGAGAAAGCAGACCTGCTCCGGAGGGTGACATCGAGCCTCTCCTTTGAGAACGTATCTGCTTTCCTGATGGGTAATGAGGAACGAGGTGATACTTTACAGGCTTGTCCTCCAGGATGTTTCATTTGAACGTTGGTCTAAGTTGATTCAACATCATACTGGTCCAATATGTTGGTTCCACAGTGGGGTCGCAGCCTGGAGGAGTCATCAAGAAGTTCAGAGGGGAGAGCAGTGGCCAGCGGGTCCTGGTGAGAGGCTGTCTGGTATAAACACCTTAAATACATCACTTTTCACTTAGAAAATAATCTCCAAGGGGATAATAGAAAACTTCAACTTGTTATGTGGCTTGGGTGCTTTGGCAGACTGTAGGCTTAATCAAAAATAGTCCAACTTAGCCAAAATGGAGTTTAAACAAAAAGAAAAGTCACCAACAGGTTCATTTTTACTGCTGTTTTATGATCTGTGTAATCATTTTCTCACCACTGTGATATCTTGAACTCTGAAAGCTCTGGGTAATTACTACATATATTCAGGCTTTTCTGTTGGAATTGCAGGTCCCGTTAAGCCAATTCAGAATTATGTCATTGCCTTTCAAATCAGGTTAGTGTCTGCCTGGCTGCAGCGTAACTGCAGCCTGGGTGGCAGAGGTGCTTGGATTCAGTCCCGTGTTTCTCTGTTGTCAGGTTTGCATTAGCCATTTGTTTTTAAATAAGGCCCCTTGCAACATTTTTATAGCATTAGCCTCTGAGTAATGAACTCTTGCAAAGAGCAACACGAACGTTTCTGTAGCTATTGGGCAGATGGTCTCTGTCAAAGAGCCCTCAATCCATTACGCAGGACACCCTTTATTCATGCTGAAAGGTTAAGAGTGGGCATCCATTTCTATAGTCCAATGGACAGACTGGCATTTAGAGGTCCCCAGGCTGTGTGAAGCCCCATGTATTACTGATGAACCCGATAACTGCTGTTATCACTTCGAGGAGGGGAGGTATTTCACTGCAAAAGGAGAAGAATAAAATAAAAAAGCAGAGTATCTCTCTGTGTAAAAGTCGCATCAGTGTAGCTGGTGTGTTGGCAGCCAGACCTGACATGTACACATTTTCCAAGGTTATCTTGGCAAGCTGGTGCAGGCGGGGGTGCCAGTGCCAACTTCTCCATTTTCCTTCCCTGGCCCATGTTGATCCCTTGGTCACCCAGTGCTGGTTGTGCCCAGGTACCGATGCCCTCTGAGGGCGTCATTCCCTCTGGGATCCACCACGACTGCTGATGTTTTCCCTGAGAGAAGTATCCTTCTTGTTCCAACCAAAATCCTTACGATTCGGATTATAGCAAGGGGAACATTTACTCACCCAACAGCAGGACACAAGGTCCCTCCAGGCCCCACGCACAGTCCCGCTCCTGAGGGGTACGTGAGGGTTTCCCGACGACTCTGGCTGGGGCTGCTGTGTCCTGAAGCAGAGAAAACTGCTGTTGCCTTTCCCAAGGGTGTGCTCAGGCCTCTTCCAAGTAGCTGTTTGCATTTTTCCCTTTGGTTTCAAAATTAAAAAAAAAATCCAGAAAGTCCATCTCTTCTGAGGCACAGGTTGTGCCGCTGGGTGCAGAATCAGCCAGCCCCGTTTCTTCCCAGGCCCCAGGCCAAAGCTTGCTGCTGGAGAGGGTCTGCAAAGGCTCAGACACCTGGTCCAAGTGTTATCCTGGCTGGATCTGGCAGCAGAGGTTGTCTAGGCTTGCTCTCCTGAAAGCCCAGTCGTGTGGATGTGCTCAGCTCCACTCAAGCCTGTCCTCACTGGGGAAAACCCCATGAGTTTCTTCCATACACATGTTAAAGCACCTCTCTAATTACAGTCTGAGACTTGTTCACACAGGAGAAAACCCAAATTGCCTTGTCTAGCTGATGTCTTTCTTAAGAGTGGGTAAGTACAAGAGCAATCATCCTCTTTTTTCCATGTGCTGGTGGGGTTGCATCCTATATTATGCTGAGTGCTTTTAAACACTAGAGATGTCCAAAGTAGGTAAATGACACGCAGTATCCCCGAGGTGAGCCTAATTTCACCTCTGCAGCACCCGATGTTGCTTTGGAGAAATGCTCTCTTCTCTCCTGCCCCTTTAATGTGGTGGTAGCTGCAGGGTCAGTCCGTGACCACTTCAGGGATCAGTGCAGACTGCAGGTGGCACACAGGAATAAAGGTGTGGAATCAGGTGCTCAGATTTGGAGGATTCTGCCAACTATAACCAGGATATTTGGCAGTTGTGTCATCTGGAAAAGATACAGGAACATTATAGCTAGTCCCTGAATCCCAAGTCCTGGGCTAGCTGCCCACTGGTCTTCCTCTATGGCTGGAGAAATCTCCAACACCAAGATTTCTTTTTGATTTTTTTTTTAATGTTTTGGGACAATTAGAAAAAGTTGTCCCAAATGTGTGAGGCCCCATGTGTAC
This sequence comes from Crypturellus soui, assembly GCA_032275445.1. Lineage (NCBI taxonomy): Eukaryota > Metazoa > Chordata > Aves > Tinamiformes > Tinamidae > Crypturellus > Crypturellus soui. Next base: position 932,647 of record JAUBNY010000093.1, on the reverse strand, counting down.
GCACAGCACCCCAAGAGGAATAGCAAAAACCTCCTACCTACGGTGCTGCCTCTGGGGGGAGACCAAACACTTTAAACAGAAAAGCGCTAGAGAGCGTCTGTCAGTATTTAGCGCTATTTTCCTCATGGTTTTCCCGCTTTCTCTTTATTTCTTCTTTTTATTTTTTGAATACTTTTCTGGGTCCTTTTCAGAATAAACCATTGATTCTCCTTTCAGGGGTTGCCATGAGTAGGAGGCATGAGAATGCTGGCAGCTCATTCTTCAGGGAAAGATATATGCAAAGAATGTGCATTAATATAATATTAATAGCCATAAGCACAGATATAGCAGGCACTTTCCTTAAAATGAACACAGCTAGTTTAGATGTTGCAGGGTCATGGTGCTGCTTTTGTTGTGAATTATTAACATTTGCGAGGGTCACAGTGAGCAGAGTTGATGCTGGCTGAAGCACTGGGCACGACACGAGGCTGGCAGCGGCACCACGTCCTTCCCTGCCATGCAGCCAGCCCGACCAGGGCTCAGAGCTGCCTTGCCCAGCTCTGCTTGGGCTGGGGGCCAGCTCGGGTGTTGCAGAAATAAACCCGCATCATCCACTGCAGCAAGTCCTGCAGCTGCAGCTCTTCTTCACGCAGGCGCCCCAGCGAAAGTACAGCTCTTTGGGGATATTGAAGGCATCTCCCAGGGTCAGGGCAGGCCCTGCTGCCCCATCGGTGGGGTGGTTTGATCAGCCCCGACGGCCAAACACACAGGTGCTTGGCTCTTTGCTAACTGCCAGCACTGCTGCTGGGAACGGGGACAAAAAACAAGGAGATGCCAGACAGGAGCCCCTGCCTCCATTACAGCCTGAGGTGCCCATGCTGGGGTCCCTGGTGATGCTTTCCAGGTGCCAGCGAGCTTGTCCGATGTCATATGGAGCCGATCATTGGAGCAAGGGGAAGGAGAAGGGGCTCATGCAGGATGAGCAGAGAAAGGGAAAGGTCCTGGGAGCTGTGCAGGAGAGAGGTCCTGCTGCTGGTGAGAAGCACAGGTCGGCTGTGTGACAGGTCGGCACAAGAAGGGCTGCAGTGGGCACTTGGAGGGTGCAGGAAAATTTGGAAATGGGATCTGTGAACCGAAGGTACAGAGGGGAGAGCAGACATGGGGAAGGGAGTCCCAGGCTGTGGCAGAGCTTGAGGCGCAGCAGAGGAGTGAGTGGCAGGTGCCCATATGATATGGCAGTAGCCATCAAAGCATCAGGCCATCAGGCTGGCACAGCCTGAGCTCGTGCCACACACGCTCTCTGCTTCTTTGCACCGGTGTTGGCAGAGGAGCACAGCTGGCAGCTGCAGCGTGTCTGGTGGGGGACGCCCCTCACCGTGCATGGTCAGATGGAAATGGCTTGCAGGCAGCGAACCCTAAATGTTCTCAGCTTCTCATTTTTGGCAACCCTGCTGTGCTTCGTGTTGGAGGTACAACCCACTCTGCAGCCCGTCTCTCATTGCCAGGTTATGAGCTGGATGCCCAGATCCTCCCATCCCTGTGAGCTGGGGAGGATTTACAACCACCAAGCAGTACGACTGACTTGGAACTCATACCTCTTGGTTGAGACCTCCGGAGCTGCACGGAGGGCTGCAGAGCTGGCTGCACAGTGAGGGCAGTTCCTTGCTGCTTTGCTTTATATCACCTGCAAGCACTTTTCTAAGGATAAAACTAAGGAGTTGAAATAGCCTTTCCCTATGGCCTCTCTGCTCTGGATTTGCCTTGTTCTCCCAGTGATGTGCAATTCCCTTCTCCATCCTGGAGCATAAGTCACCTGTAAGTTTTAACCTCAGAGAGCTCTACAGCTCCATCTTACAGAATGTTTTTTGGAATTAAAACTGCCTCTTTGATTCCCTCCTCAATAATGTGTTTTGATCACCTTTCAAACACCAGTCATTTCCAGACCTTATTTCAGTAAGGACAAATTAGCACCTTAAACTAGAGAAAACTGCTTCTAGAGAGTAGGTTTGGTTTCTAGTGAGTTTTTGAGAAAGTTTCCTAACATTTGGCCAGCTGGTTCCTGCATGACAGGGTTGTGAAGGAACAGGGCATAAATAGGGAAAAGCAGCAGCACATCCCTGTATTGTGCAACTCTATAGGGAAACATTTTCCAAGATCCTCAGGGCTACATATGCGGCCCGATACGGGCGCTGCGGTTATATCATGCCTTCACCCAAGCTGACAGCCACAGCTCCTGTGCTGTTGTGTTTTCTGAATTGCTCAGAGATCTCTCAAACTCAGAAGTATTGGTGCTTGGCAATGAGGCTTGAGGGATGCTGGAGCCTGTGTCCCATTGCCAGGTAGGCAGCCAAACCCTCTCGCTGAGAGCTCCCCACCAGTCCATGATGATCCAGGCCATGCCTTTTCTTTAAAATGTGGGAAAAGGAACTTTCGCCCTTAAAAAGGTGAAACTCCATGAGGAGTTAAGACCTAGCTGCCGTGAGTGGTGTTTGGCAATTTCCTCCAGAAATCAAGCTTAAAGGCATGTTTAGCCACTCTCCCCATGGGAGCGAAAGGATTTTTGGCACTTTATAACATGTCTATGGGCATAACAGATTCATAAGGTGTCTTGAATCACTAGTGACTGTTGGTGATGTGTTGGTGCTTGTGATAGGTGTCCTCTGCTATGCTCAGGCAGGATGGGGACACCCCTATCCCAGGCAGGAGCTGTCATGGGCTTAGGCTGAACAAAATTGGTGTGTCTGACATCAGACAGAGACAAGGAAGGTGTCTGTGTCCATAGATATATTTTTTGTATTCTAGATTTCATACAAATATGAACCAAAAGGAATGGGGCAGATCCAGCCCCATTTGTATGCTTAACCCATGTATCTTACAGTAGCAAATATTTTTTTGTCCTGTTATGCTGCTAGTAGGAAACCAAAGAGCCAAGTGTCAATAGTTCATTTCTTTAACCAAAAGTGGGAGCTGAAATAAGTGTCCCCCACAGCCACTCATTACAGGGAATGAGGCTGAGAAGCTGCATCAACCTGAAATGCCACAGGAAAGATTTTACAACTGCCTCTTAAAACAAGCAGCAACAAATTGCTAGGCTCAAATGGCATCTACCCGAGTGCATTCGAAGAGCAGAAAAATGAGTGCAACCTCTCATTTATATCAGCCTTTGGCAAACATGATACCAGATTCTTTTTTTTAATTGCTCCAGGGACAGTCTGAGGAACTCCAGACCACCAAGCCTGACATCTGAATCAGAAAAAAATGTTAGAAACTCCAGCAAAGAACAGACACTGCAGATGCTAGAGCAAATGTGATATATTAGGGAAGAGACGAAATGGGCTTTCACACGTGGAAACCTTGCCTCATAAATTTATTAGCAGTCTTTGCAGGAATGAAGAAGTAGCACATTCTTAAATGATCTGAAAAGGGACAGATAGATAGATATAGTGAGATGGTTAAGCCTACTAATGCCACAGAGCTGTCAACGAGATGTGCACTGCACAAGTATCACTCAGGGTTATTAACTGGGTAGTAAAAATGTTAGTTGAGTTCCCTAACAGTAATTGCAAAAAGGTACTCAGAAAACAAACAAACCCACAAACCCATAGCTAATCATGGTCAGCTTTGGGCTCCGGAGTAGCAGGGTGCAGGGATCACTTTGGTTAGAGCTCCACGCTCATCTTATACCGTGGAATCTAAGCAAGGTTCCCCCTTCTCCTGCTCTGCCCAGCAGGTCCCTCACGAGCAGCCTGCGAGTCGATGCCTCGTGTCTTCAGCTCCTCATGTGGTGATCTGAGCTTCCAGGCTGTTTACACGGCAGCTGGTCCCTACCTAAATCAGGTACCGTGTCAGTGCTGCTTGCGTAGAACAACGCTCAGTAGCTTCCCTAATGCCAGCAGAGAACGCTCGGATCGGCCCATCTGACCCTCCGGATAGCACAGGCCAGAGGATCTGCCTTGGTAATTTGTGTATCAAGCGTGTACCTTTGGCCTGAGGCTGGACACAGCGCTAAACATCTGCTTCTGGACTGCTGATAATGACGCAAATACCCTTTTGTCTTAAGTCTGGTAGTGGCTCAGCTGTATCCGTCTCTCCCAAGGAGAAATTACACTTTATTGTGTGGTATTTTTCAGGATAGAAAATCTTATTATGCAATAGCAATTTAGCACTTAAAAAAATCTAAGTAATAAACAGCTTAACCAGAGTTGTTTTTTTTTAATCCTTTTCCACTTTCTCTCACTTTCTGCTTGTGCACGAGCACCAGCTCCTGAGGAGCATGAGGAGGTTCATAGTGGGCATGGGGGCTCGTGGGGAGCTCATGGGGGGCACAGGGCTTCCCTGAGCCCGGAGTGGTGGGGCTGGTCCTGCTGGCACTGACCACCCCACAGTTCTGCCTTCTCCAGAGGCAGGAGCTCCCTTGGGGTTTGCGGGAGCCCTGGCAGCTCTGCCCCATCTCTTGGGAGCCGCTCTTCCCCCTAGGAGGCTCTGCCACATCTGTCCCAGCGGCTCCAGGGAGAGGTGGGACATGTGGGGCTGCCGGCAAACGGTCACTCTGTCTGACAGCAACAAAGCCAACCTGCCCCGCGCTCTGAAACCAGCTCCGCTCACGCGCGCGCGAGACGATAGTCGGGCATTGAGTGGGGCCTCGGAGCTGAGGGCTGAGGCCTGCTGAGGAGCAGGTGGCAGCAAATACCAAGTTTGGGCTCCAGAGTGGCTGGTGAGAAGCAGCAGGCCGAGGCGGCCCTTCCGCGAGCTGCTGCTGCCATCTAGCATCACCCGCAGCCAGCGACGGGCTGTCCCCGGAGCGTGCCCTCGCCCGGGGTCCCCCTGCTCCAAAACCTGGGAGGGAAATGGAAACGCCTGCCAAGACCTTGGGTTTTGCTCATCCTTCCTTCCTGAGACGGCAGCAGGATTGGTGCGGGGACACGTCAAGGAGAGCAAACGCGGTGTTAGAGGATAGGCCTTGCTAAAGCGCCCCGGTGCTTTTCTCCATCGCAATGTGGCCTTCTTTGGCAGCCGGCAGCTCTCCCAGACCAGCTCGGATCCCAGCGAGGGCAGCGCGCTCTTCCCGACAGCTCCCTGCAGAGGAAGGATCAACTAGCCCAATTCCCCCCTGAGCCCAGTTACCCGAGGACAGGGGCGCAGAGGGCCTGAAGGAGGGGATGGAAGTGCTGCTCCGCTGCGACTTCCCAAGTCTTCAAGAGCAAGTAGGCATCTTCCAGCTCAATGCCCCTCATTTCAGGTCTCCCGCTAGGGCCCAGCAGCCCTTACCACCATTTATTTATTTTTTTACCTCGTTTTTGTGAGACCGGAGCTTCCCTACCCAGCAGCTCCATGGCAGCAGCGCCCTCGACTCAGCCTCTTGGCCCAGTGCTCGGTGAGGCACCAGGGGCTGCCACTGCCCTATAACCCTTCCAGACCCTCGATTTCAGGACTCTGGTGATGAAAATTGAGCCTTGAAAAGCAGCTAGAAGCACAGTGCCATATACCAGCAGCACAGGCGCACCCCAGGTCAAGCAACTGCCTCACTTAGCTCTAGAAGCAATGAAGAAGCATTAAAAAACACCACAGAAATAACTACTGGAAGAGCAGAGCCTTGGACAGGACCCCAGGCAGGAAGCAGGAAAGTCAGGTGGCATTTGAGGTTAAAAAAAAATTCGGTGAATTTAGAACTCCAAGTTCTCTTTTTTCCCATTTCAGGGTAGATGGGAATGGTGTTTTAGTTGTTATTTATTATTTTATTTTATTTTATTTTATTTTATTTTATTTTATTTTATTTTATTTTAAGCTGTGCATGCTTTACGATTTACTTTGTGTATACTTTTTCCTTGTACTTTCTTATTTGTGTCTGTTCTCTCTCGTAACCTCTTGCTTACTATGGCAGACGTGCATGGGGAGAATGTGTTTCATTCGGAAAGTTTCCATTTCCCTCCTTTCTCCCGACTTCCCCAGCTCCACCACAGAAAGTTCCTGCTGCTTTTTGAACCTGGCTCCATTCTGCAGGCTTTTTGCTCGGCTAACTAGTCACCATGCAGTTCTTGCTGGCAGGATTGCCCTGCCCCACTCTGCTCGCAGCCAGCTCCATCACCCCCTGCACTGCCAGCATCAGAGGTGCAGCCGGAGGAGCCCAGCACCACCTGGTGAGTGTCTCTGGCAGGGAAATTCACCTGGAATTTCCCTCCCCCAGATCAGCAGTCTTTGGGGAAAAGTGGATTTTTTTTTTCTCTCCTGACTTTGGTCAAGCTCCTTTGTAGTCTGTTGCGAAGGCTTTTTTTGAAACACAGAGCATCCTTCCTGAGAAGTATTTATTGACATGGGAAAGTGAAATGCTGCTGCTGCTGTTGAGCTGTATTTTACAGCAAGTGGAGTTTTTAAGCACGTATTTTTTAGCGACATGATAGATCCCTTGTCTTCATTTGTGCCCTCCCAGAAAGGGCAACAGCACCTCCATTTCCTTATGGCCATTGCATCTGTGTTTTCATGCTGTAGCACAGCAACCCAGCTCTTGTAGCTAATACCTGGTTCATTAATGGCACTGAATGCTCTCTCCAAGCCATGAGCGCTAGTAGCCAAATATGTGAGAGTGATATTTAAACTCACAGAGCTTTAAGTGCCCATCTCCTATTGTGTTCCTGGGATAGGGAGATGCATTTTAAGGATGGATGAAATAACCACAGAATCACAGAATGGTTGAGGTTGGAAGGGACCTCTAGAGATCATCTAGTCTCGCTTAGTCTTTCCTCATACAATAGATGCTTCAGTCCCTTAATCATCTTTGTGGCCGTACGCTGGACCCTCTCAAATGTTATCTGTGACTGTGAGACTTTGGGAGTCCTTTGCACAGAGCTGCCTCAGTTGCAGTTCCTCAGCTCCCACCTGGCACTAGCCACATGCGCAAGGTAAACAGACTGACCCTGCTATGGCACCTGTGCGAGCACCCATGCTTTGCACTGCTGTCCAGAGAGCAGCTCTGCCTCCGCATCCCTCCCCGAGCTCCCGCCTCTGGCCTGGTGGCGTCTGCACTAATTTCCAGCTTGGCACAAGGAGTCATGCAGGAAGGGTCTAGTATCAGTTGGGCCATAGCAAGATGGGTGTTTGCAAGAACATGGGTATTTTCAGGGCTGCAGATATCTGAGGCTGGTCCCTTCGCTCTCTGACCCCCAAGCATTTGGCTGGAACGCTGATGGCTTCGTGTCTCCATCCCAGGGCCATCGGGGCTTGTGTTGAAGCTGAAAGCCCTCATCTCTGTGCAGAGGATACTCTTCGTGGGCAAGACTCTCTTCACACTTACAGATCGCTTTCCAGAAGTGACACTTGGCTTTTTACAGCTTGGATGCAGTCAACCCCCACAGTGACAGGCCCATGCTCCCCTCAAGAGCAATAGCAAAATGCGACAAAAATAAGTCTCGGGCCCCAAATGCTTCCTCTCTAAGTATATATTTTAATATAGTCAAATAGAGTGTTTTTTAACCAGCTAAGGATGAACTTGAACTGAGGCCATTTGTGACATGGGTATTGAAATTTGCCCAAACCACTGAAACACTGACTGCTTTTAGACTAAAAAAGTATCAGGTAATGCATGCCAAAATTGAGAGCATTTTTGTAAACCTGTTTTGGTACTCATTAATTTTCTCAAGAAATAGAAAAGTGAATTGTGGAAAATACTGATTTTGGAGGGGTGGGAGACAAATAACAGGTAATTCCGGTGAAATTGTCATGTAACATTTTTAGATGAGGATCCTTTGCAGGGTGAGGGTCATCCTTAGATCCAGAAAGGGAGCCCTTGCTGTTCCACTCTCCCTGTGCATTGAAGCCCACATGTAGTCATGGGAGAGCTGCTCGGGAGGCTGAGGTGCAGCAAGGAGAGCTCTCCCTCCAGCCAGGAGCTTGGTGCTATGCGCAGGATCAGCCTGTTGGCAGCCTGCCCCCTTGCTCTGGGCACAGGGTTCACTCCTGAGCCTCCTCTTCTTCCCTTGGAGCCATTCACTTGCTTGCTGAAACTGGTTGTCCACAGGGCCTGTGTCTGAATCTGTGCAGCCTAGAAGGCAGTAGTCTGGAGAGCAAACAGAAGCTGCCTGGGAGGCAAGTGCTCCTGGAGGAAGAGGGAGGGAAGGTGGCCCTGGGGGGCCTCCCTGTCCCCTCCTCCCCTCTCCTAGTCTGCACCCTTAAACATTGCAGGCTTCTCTCTTGCTAACACCTGCTTGCTAGTGATTTGGCAGCAGCAAGGATAGGGAGGTGGTTTCAGAGGACTAGTATTACTCAATTTCTTTTTTTAATGTATATAAAGAATAGCTTTGTACCATTACATACACTTGACCTCAGCTGAGGCAGACTTGGGGAAAGAGTCTCAACTAGACTTGCTGCAGTCCCCAAGGGGCTTCATCTCTCAGCAATGGGGAACGAGGGGCTGGGAAGGCATCTCCTCCTTTCACAGCAATACCTGGGCATTCACCTGAGACTCTTCTGTCTTTTCACCAAGAGGAATCCCAAGGAACCAACCACTACTCTCAGAGATGCCAATGAGCTTCTTCCTGGGACATCAGCCACAGGAACACCACAGCCCTACAAGTGTCTGGAAAAAGCCACTTTTCCACAACACTCAACACTGCAGAGATCATTTCTATCAAGAAATGATGTCAAGGATACAGTCTATTCTGACTTCAACTTTCTTACTTACTGAAGTATGTACAGAAGATGCAGCCCATCTTAATTTCTCCAACATACATCTTGTCCCATATCAGACAAGCTTGCTCCAGGGAGTGATAATTAAGATTTTTCAGTTAGAACAACTGGATTTGATCAATGAATGTGGCAAAACAGAGTGGAGACTTTGACAGTCCAACCTTTTCAAGCAGGGAAGGGCTACAAAAATAAATTGCTTTTGGTGAGCAATCTGGTGCTTGCTTTATTGCATCAGCTGACACTGGTAAAGATATTCACAGAAAAGTCACACTAGGGATTACCATGTGACCCATTCTTACACTTGGAGTATTTTAACCTCAGTAAAAAAGTGTAAAAAATAGATACATATTATAATCAAGCACCCCAAAACCCAGAACATCTGCTCACCATTATTCAGAGTTCAAAGGAGAAAGTAATAATGCTTGAAAACTGCATTATTGCAAGGATTTATTACAAGTAGCAGCCAGTCAGCTCCCTCCCACAGCAATAGCAACCAACTCGAGCAACCTAGCTCAAGATTGTGAAAGGGGGAAAACTTTTTGTAAGTTAACAGTTCTTTTAAAGCAGCATGATTTTCCTAACCTAGTCAGGGTTTACAGAGCACCAGCTGAGGCTATGGCATAGAAGAAAAAAGTTAGGAAAGAAGGGAGCAGACAGGTATGTTCCCTGAAAGAGGTGCAAGTTAATCAAAATGCCTTAGCAAGCAGCCACTGCTCCAGCTTGCCACTGAGACAAATAGATTAAAAAAAAAAAAAAAACTCACACTAAAATACCTAAAATGAACCGAGATAACTATAAATCAAGCAACCAAGCTGTCTGACTGCCAAATTCCTCTCAAGCAGCTTTCGAATCAGTCTCCACAGGGGATCCTGTTCAATCTGCCTGCTGGGCACCCTCCCCCCTGCTGTGGGTCAAGGGAGGCAGATGGGGACAGTTGTACATCAGGCTCCCTTCCCTGGCCTCACACCAACACTGCTAGAACCACCTGGCTCTTGCACTTCCCAAGATTCTATAGAGCTGTTGAATTTTGCTCTGTAGTTACTTGTTATGTGCAAGAAAACCAAACCTGGACAAAAGAATACAGCCTCCTTTAGTTGGAGGGAATTTCCTTGAAATGAGACATAGGCTCCAGCCCCACCATGTTCATGTCCTAAAGTTTACTTCAATGTAACTGGAGAGTCAAACACCTGGCAAGCTACAGGTTTGTCTGGGTAAGAACAAAGGCACATGCTACTTCAATCACAACTTTCAAAGCAGTAGTGCAGCAACATCAAAAAATGTAAAAAAAAAAAAATAAAAAAAGTGATCAATGCAGCTGCTTCAAGAAACAGGAATGAGCTAACAGCTGCTTGTTTCCCCTTAGTTTCCTGCAAACACTACTACTTACATCAACAATGTTACTTTCAGATGGCCTTTTAGGTATATGATATTTTAGACTAGAAAAGGGCTTTACATACTTAATGGATAAGCTAATGCTTTCTTCTCATCCCTTAACAAATACCTGACCTGTAAATTGTAGGTAAGAATCACCTGGCAAAGGCACTTGATCTGGAGCAAGGACCCATACATTTTGTTCATCCAAAACATTTCGCAATTTTAGTACAAATATTGGCAGCAAATTAGCATTAAGAATTAGCATTAAGTAGACTTACTAATTTCATCATCAAGAGATCCCATGCTAATATTCAGTTCACACTGCTTAGTGTCAGTTAAGATCACATTTAACCCAGACAGTGGAGTTCAACTGGTTATATTTCCAGTAAAATCCAATAAGAAGCTTTTAATTGTAATACATGCAAAGGATGTAGTTTCCTTTTAACCTTTCAAGTGTCATTTAATCCTAATCTCCCCAGGCAGTAACCAAATACTAGTACAGTATAGACAGCCACAGTGTTTCAGTTTTTCCCCATTATATATTTTTTGCCTTGCCCTCTGTGGCTACTACCCAAATACAAAAGCTGCACCTGTGTTGTTTTATGTTAAACATTAGATATTCTCAAACAGCCCACAGTTTATAGCACTCTAATAAACTGTTTACAAAATGCAACTGCATTAGTTCCTTGTTTAATAGTCAGATTAATGTGATCCTGCAAGGATTTGTACAAACTTAGATTTGCTCCTAGTCAAGTTTTTTCAATAACATACAATTAAAAAACAAGTTATTCCCCCTTCCCCTCCACTAAAAGGCTCTCATCTACCCCAGCATTAACAGAAGGCCACTCATATAGAGCAACTCCTAGCATATGAGAGCAGGAGTCATTCATGAGTAAACCCTATACTACACATGCACAGGACCCAGGACCAGTTATTTCAATATACTTTATTTTAAAACAGGTAGGTCACAAACACTAAGCTTAGCCCATTCTGCCATACACAAGCTACAAATACTTGTTTGACAGTTGAGGGTCAGTCTTTAGTAGCATATGTGAAAAGTGAATAAAAATCCATATAAAACAATATTCAAATAGTTTCCATAGGAACACAGATAAATGTGACCCCCATCTCCTAGTCTTTTTTGTTGCATTTATGCCAAGCCTAAACTTTAAAAAAAAGTAAAAATTCTAGCAAAAATTAAGTTAATGGTCCCCCAAATGTCCTAAATTCAATGACTAAACTTGCAGTTAGCTACTAAACATTATCTATACATTAATACTAGCTGAAGCACAAGTTGCTGGATATTCAATTCCGCTTTCCCAGGCACAAGACAGTGGCAAAGTAGCAACATCCTGCTCTTCCACTCCAGCTAGGAACCCTTGCTCCTTAATCTGCTGCATTAATTGCCTAGAAAAAAAGAAAAAAAAAGTCAGAAGGATTTTTTTACTGCAAAAGGCTATCAAGAAATCAGGCCAACTGTTTTGGTCAGTGTCAGTGAGCTGGAGGGGGAAGAGGGAAAAAAGGAACAATTGTTTACTCATAGGCACCTCCATGTATTTGATGTACAGCTGCATGTTATGTACTATAATGACTTGAGCATTTAATGCTCAGAAGTCAGACCACTTCAGTGACTGCCCCTTAGTTTGTCTCTCCACATTCATAGACGACTTGAATAAAACAAAAATTTAAGGGACTAGCAGTATAAGGGAGTTGACCAGGGAGAACCATGCAACTTCCTTCAGTCAGGTATTGAGTTGCACCAAAGAAACAAGCTCAAAGCAGAAGAATTTGATCAGATCCAGCCAATTTATGCCGCAGGCAATACAAGAAGTTGTGGTGCTATATTGCCCATTAGCCCTTTAAGCTACCTTCCCTGGGAGGCAATACAACATGACCCAATTAGTAATGTCATAATTGTTTTAGTGACACTTTACAGAGGCATTGCCTTTCTTCACCCCACAGGAAAAAGCTGTCTGCAGGTTCATGAGCTACTCATACAGATACCTGAAGTCAAAAAGTCTCAGCAGATCAAAACATTGACAAATTAAAAGCTCAAGTTACTAACCATGCTGGCCTTGACATCACATAGTATATTGTTGGCCTCTGGAATCCATTGAAAGTAGAAGCCGCTGCAACAGTATAGGCACCCATGTTTTCAAACAGAATCCAGTCACCAACTTGCAGCTCTGGCAGATGGAAACGCTCTACAATACGATCCAGGCCATCACATGTTGGTCCCCATATGCTACAGAAATAGCAACTGTCATCTGGCTTGGGTCTCTAAGGAAAAGTAGGTCAAGTATGGTTAGGATGACAACCAAAACAGAGCTTCAAAAAGTAACACCCTAATTAGTCTGAGAAACACAACACTCTACCTCTTCCCACCAGGAAAGAGCTGCTTGAAGGTTTTTTCTTGTTTTTCCAACTAGCTCTACTGTACATTTTTATTAGCCAAATGCCAAATCTTGTCTATTTAGAGGAAGCACTGAACACAGCAGCAGCTGGCATGAAGATTACTGTATCCATGTTTAGTATGCAATACTTCTAAAATCTGAATCCACATACCTTTTGCAGGACTGGTTTAACATGTGCATGATCATACAAAATGCAGTTGAATGATCCATACACTCCATCATTCACATAGTACATGAGAGTTTTGTCATTTGCATCCTCTTCATCTGAAAGAGTTAGGACACCAGTAAGAATATTTGCTAAGTGTATATTCCTAGCCAAGCAGGATTATGTCTGGATTTACATACCATCAGAAGCTGTTTGCTCCTTTAATACAACTTTTTTTGCAATGATGTTGACAGCCAGCGTGAAAGCCGATGCAACATAGTATCTTCCTGGCTCTGCAATAATATTTATTCCAGAATCCAAAGGAAAATATTTATCCAGTGCTGGATTGATAACACTTGTTATCTAGGAAGCAAAAAGTCACATTTATTAGTAAATTAGTAATTAACCAGAAGGAATTTTAAAAGCCTAGAAAATGAAACTTACAAGCCCACAACAATATGCTGGATCAATTGAATAACCATTCACTTATCTAATCTCTGTTAAGAGATTAGATTTATTTTATTTTGTTTTATTCTGTTTTATTTTATTTTATTTCATATTCAGTTTTGTTGGTATGGAATCAAGCTTATACAAGACACTGACAGCAGACAAGGCTTAGAGAGTAAGTGACCAAGCAGCTCACATACCCAGTCTAAAGTCACCCCTCCAGCATCATTAGACAAGCATTAGTCTCCTGCAAGTTCTCACACTTCAATAGATGACTCCTGGTTCATTTGAACTTCTGCTTATCACGTAATACTCCCCTGTTCACTCTATCCTAGAAGTGATCTCACACCATCTAAGACTCCAAAAGGTTTTGTCATACCCTTTGAAATTCTCTATTTGAATTTCTTTGAAATTATGTCTTTATGAGGATGTAATTATTTTCAAGTTCTGAAGTTATCAGGTATTATTAAGCTGGCTCCAACAGAAGCATTACTGCACTTGGCTTCATTTGCTCTTGATTTGATGCTAGCTAACGCAACACTAGAAGCCAGCCTTTATTAAGAGGTATTACCAGGGCAGGCAACAATAACCTACACATTAATAAAAGCCTCACTTTGTGGAACTCTATTTGCTGCCTCCTTGCATAGATGTATATTTTCATTTAGCATTACTTTGTATTTGCAGGTGCTCCAGCAGTCCTATTAAGCAGAAGTCCTATTAATCCTCAGTAGCCTCTCCTCTTCCAAAAAAGGAAGTATTCCTGTGCAACAGGCTAGAGAAGTAATCAGTTAAAAAAAATCCAAGAACTAATTTAAACTAGATCAGAACCTATCTAATCATTTAGTTAAGCATCTACTGGGCTGATCTTCAGTTTTTTTGATATTTTCTCCTGTTCTCCAGAACATGATGAGTTAACAAAACTGCACCTCTTCAAATTTAAGCTTGACATCTTCAGAACCAGGGAAGCCACCACCAATATCAAGCAGATACATATTGAAGCCAAGTTCAGCCTGAAAAAGATCAAATGGAATAATGTTAGCTTATGGAATTTACAGAATGAGGTTAGATGGATGAATGTTAAATGGAAATCTTTATGGTTTTAGCTTAAAGTCAAGTCACTTCATTAACACTTTGGCAACAAGAGCTAACTGTTAAGGTTTCAGTTAACAGTCACTGGTTTTAATGCACCTGGAAGTGAGTTCTGCAGAACTGCTACTGAAAATAAAGCCACCCAGATTTCCAAACAATTTCAACATGAAGCTGGTAACTTAGTTATTCTATTTTTGCTTCAGTCTTGCAACAACAGTTCAGTAGAAGTACAGAGTACTTACCCCCATATCAAACACACAGCGAGCATCAGAAATGGCCTGAACAAAGGTCTCTGGGTCTGTACATCCACTCCCAACATGAAAGCTGGGATAAAGAAACAACACATCAGTTGCCATTTGGGACCCCTGAGCAAAACTCAAATCTCAAATCTCAAAATGCATCTCTATCATCAGGAAGCCCATTTAAAGAAAGATCATTTAATGTGATTGTGGGCTTTCACACAGTTGACTCACCTAACTCCAACAATGACAAGGTCTAGTTCTTTTGCACGCTCCAGGAGCAACCTGCTAGTCTTAAGAGTAGCTCCAAATTTAACACTCAGGCGACAAACTGCTTTTGAATCATCAGTTGTGATGCGCAGGACTAACCTAGAAATAGGAAAAAGGCAATTCTAAGCTCTAGTATATAAAGCATCATTTTTATGAGCCAGGCATGACCTTATTCTAAGTTAGACCTTAATTCATAAGCAAACTTTCTTGCTTGTTTCTTCCTAATGTGCCAGTAAGCTATGTAGACTTCAATGGCTAAAAGCAGGTTTGTTTTCTCTTAAGTTTTTTATCATTTCCTGACTAATAAGGGACAAGTTTCAAGTAACAGCACAGCAGATGCTTTAGCAACTTGGGAACTCAAATAAGTACAGAGCAATTAACATAACTTACTTGGCTTTTGGATGGGCCCTTGCAACTTTCATTAGTTCTACTTCACTATCAAAAGTCATCATCTGAACACCGCTGCTGGCAGCATGCTTGATCTGAGAGACTTGTTTGCAGGGATTTGCATAAATAATCCGCTCAGGAGGAACACCAATGCTCTGCACCAGCTGTATTTCCGTCTGAAGAAAGAACAGGTTACGCTCATGAGAGATTGCTTATTTTGGGGCAGTTGATTAAATTCATAAGTAAAACAAAGATGACAGGGCTTGGTTATGCTGAAGTGTTCAGCTTTACAAGATGCCTTCATATGTGTATGCACATACTAACACTTACAATGCATAAGCCCTTACCTTACTTGCACAATCAAATCCTGCGCCGAGAGCAGCAAGTGTCTTCACTACAGCTTTGCTATCATTGCATTTTACAGCATAGAAAGGGGTTACCCGAGGAAGAGCTTTATGCCACCGCATGTGCTTCTTTACTATATCCCCAAGATCAGCAACATAGAAGGCATCTTTATCATCCTAGAGCAAGCAGATACACAAACAGTGAATAATAGAGCAATAGAGCCTTACAGAAAATCTATAAAGGTAACCGTTTCATTTAACATAACTTGTAGCATCATAAAAGCAGTCATTTTCATACTTACAGAGGATGACACTTCATTTATCTTTTGGTCGAGGATATCCTTGGCTGTAAAGCCTTCATCAAGGAAGGTAAATTCAAACTCTTCATTGCTGAAGCTGCTCATGATTTCTGATTATTTCAGGTTTATGTCGAAGAATTGAAGTACAAACTGTTGATTCAAAAAGTATTCATTAGTGCATTCTAATTTATGTAATAATTACATAGTCATAAAGTACAGCCATTACAGTAATCATTTTGACAGCAGCAAAGAGTGGAAACTTATGGATGACAGATCAGATTTATTTATAACCAAGGAGGCACACCAGAGGAGAAAAAAAATCAAGGCAAGTTAGACTCTGTTCAGCAACCTTATAATATTGCATTGAACCGACTCAAAGAAAAAAGTCAAATATTTTCTGATATTTACATAAGCCCCTAGAAGTTCTTCATCTTCTCTTTCACTTCCATATTAGAGTTGCCTCCAATGCTACGACTAGTGCTAGTGTCAAAATGCTTTACTACTCTGACATCTCTTAATACAGCAGCTTGCCAGCCCCTGGAAGAGCTGTTTATACTCTGCCACAAATAGCATTTAGATATGTTATAGACTTCTGAACAGTAACAGCCACTAGGCCAGATGTTAGTACCTGGATCACTACAGTAAGATTAAGCATGTATGTGCCAAGAGACCAGTTCCTCTGTCAGCTGTTAGAGTCTCTCTTCTCTTACCAGCCCCCAGGCTACACAAAGTGAAAACCTTGGCTACAGGCTGGGACAAGGGTTCTCACTTGTGGTCTGCAGACACACAAAGTCTTATCTGTGATTGCGACTAACAGCTGATAACAGCACCTTACAGTAGTTCCTAAGTTTTCCACATTTAACAAGTCTGCCAGTCAATAAAAGAGCCCAAGAATCTGAACTAAAACACACTCCACTGTCACTCCAAACCCACAAAGTCCACGTCAGTTTGGATGGGTCATGCATTTAATAGGCAAGTCCAAATAAGAGAACGCTCATTTAGGCAGCTCAGTGTGTGCTACAGCTTCAAGATATCAGCACTGAAAGTGACTCACAGGAGAGATAGGGTTTCGTGTAACTCCGTCCAGCAGCCCTCTGCCTTCCTCAGCTTTTTTAAACACTTGAGTCATATAGATTAGAACTGAAGAATTATGCCACACAAGCTATTCACTAACATTTTTAGCTACGTCACTGTTCCCAGTTTCAGAAAAGGCTGTTTATATAAGAAAATACAGGTGAACTTTCACAAGTTTTATATCTTTAACAGGTTAACAAGGTTGTAAGACCAAAAGGATCATGCAGTTCACATACCATATATAACAAGCACCCATCTGAGGGATTAAAAATAAATAAAACAAACAAGAAAATCAGTGATTACATCACTTTTATTTCAGCCTTCAGAAACATATGGCACTGAGGACAGAAAACATGGCACCTGAGCAGGAACAAATGACAAGAACTAACAAGAACAAGATCATTTCTCCCTTATCAGGCAAACCAGATTTAAGATTCAAAGACGATTAAGCCTTGCCCCTAATGAAATAAAACCCAACAACCCATCAAGACTTGTTCTCCCCCTGCTCTCATTCACATGCAGTGTTAATTCTACCAGAGGCTGGATTAAAGACTTGTCTTAAAAGCCTCTTTCACAGAGCCCCAAGAAGCAACAAATCAAACATCCCTCAGCAAGCTGCTCCCATGGAGAGCCTACATCTTGCTTCAGGATGATTTCACCAAGATGCAATTATGCAGAAGGCAGTCCAGGCACTTCTGCCTGTGGTTAAAGAAACTGAACACCACCAAGAATGCTTCAGTTCACCCTCATTTGCTTCCCCACTGCCCAGGGTTGCAGGAAATGTTCTTTTCCTCTAAAAGGGGAGGTGCTTTTACTGGCTGCAGCAGATCTGCCTTAGCTGTAACTGCTAAGGGGCTCTTACAGGGCTTCCTTTCCGAGCTGACCATCTCCATTTTACTGCACAGCCTCAGCTACATGCGTACAGACAACAGGCAGCCCACCATCAGGTACAGGCAAACTACAGCCTTCCAGTTTACATTCCCATCTGGATCGTGTGCCAAGTGTCTCCAGCCCCCCAGACAGCGGCACTTGGTGCTCACTTAGCGGCTGCTCTCCAGAACATTCCCGTATTGAGGAGCCCTATTTAGCTACAGCTGAGTCACGCCCGCGGCTCCGTAACCGAATTCCACAGCGGGTGCCTAAAAAGGGCGCCCGGGGCTCTCCTGCCCGGAACTCACAGATCCCCGCTCCCTGCGGCGGCTCGCCAAGTCTCCGGCCGCTCTGCGCCCGCGGCGGCTGCTTCCCCCCACGAGGGCCCGTTAGGAAACCCGCTTCCCGGCCCGCCCGGGCGCCCCGCCACAACGAGCCCCCGCAGCCCCTCGGGGGCCATTCCAGCTCAGTCTCCAGGCCCCAGGGGCGCAGCGAAGGGGGAGGTGTCACTTTACAAGGGACTGTCGCATCCTGCCGCCCCCTCGCGCACAGAGACCCCCGCGGCACCCGCAGGAGGTCGCGGCCTCCGCTGGGGCTCCCGCAGGGGAGCGCCGGAGGCCGCGTTCCCGCTACACACCTGGCAAGACCCGGGGTCACGGCGCGGCCGCCCTTCCCTCTCCACTCCCGGAGGCGCCTCCGAGGGCTCCCCGGGCCGGAGCCGGCCGGCGGCGCGGGCCCTTGGCAGCGCCGCCGTGCACACGTGGCCGCGCTTCCGCCGCGCCGCTTCCCGCCGCGCGCCTCACCTCGGGCGGCGCTTCCTCCTCCGGGCCGAGCGCGGGAGGTACCGGTCCGGTCTGGTCCGTTCCCGTGGGGGTCCGGCACGTAGCGAGCGGCCGCCGCGCCTCACAGAGCGGCACCACCGCCACCGCGCGCCCTCATATAGGGCCCGGGCGTCGCCATGGCAACGCACCAGCTCAAACCAGCCCTGATCGGCTGCGGCCGGGCGGCGGGGGGGGGCGGTGCCGCCGCTATTGTGACGTCGCCGGCGGGCACGCGCCGCGCGCGCAACGCCCCGCCCCCGGCGGCCCCGCCCGCCCCGGGCAAACCCCCCCGCGGGGTCCCCAGCGCCGGCCCTGGCCCCGGGGACACGGGCGGGGACACGGGTGGGGACACCGGTGGGGACACCCGCGGGGACACTGGCGGGGACACCGGTGGGGACACTGGCGGGGACACCCGCGGCGATGACACCCGCGGGGACACGGGGGGGGACACCGGTGGGGACATCGGCGGGGACACCGGTGGGGACACTCGCGGTGATGACGTCCCTCGCGCCCCCGCAGGGCCTGTCTCTCCTGTCCAAGGGGCCAAAGGGGACATCCCCGATGTCAGCGGTGGCTTCTCTGGGGCCAAAGGGGACATCTCTGGGGCCAAAGGAGATGTCCCCAGAGTCAGTGGTGGCATCTCTGGGGCCAAAGGGGACGTCGCCGGTGCCCTTGGGGACATTGCTTCTGTCCAAGGGGACACCCCCAGTGCCAAAGGGGACGTCCCCGCCATCAGCGGTGGCATCTCTGGGGCCAAAGGGGACATCCCTGGGGCCAAAGGGGACGTCCCCGGTGCCCTTGGGGACGTTGCCTCTGTCCAAGGGGACGTCCCCGGGGCCGTCGGTGGCACCTCCTGCGCCTGCGGGGACGTCCCCGCTCGTGTCCTGGGTGCCGCTTCCGTCCAAGGTGACGTCCGCGCCCGCGGGGACGTCCCTGGCCCCGAGGGGGACGACTCCGGTGCCAAAGGGGACAGGGGCGCCCATGGGGACGTCTCTGGTGCCACGGGGGACACCTGCAGTGCCAAAGGGGACATCCCCGGGGCCCATGGGGACATCTCCGGTGCCGATGGGGACGTGTCCTGCTGCCGTGGTGACATCTGTGGTGCTGAAGGGGACATCGATGCCCATGGGGACGTCTCTGGTGCCAAAGGGGACATGTCCAGTGCTGAAGGTGACACGTCCTGCTCCTGTGGGGACATGTTCGGTGCCAAAGGGGCCCTGTCTGGACCGGAAGGTGACATCTGTGACACTGAGGGTGACATCGGCTCCCATGGGGACGTCTCTGGTACTGAAGGAGCCGACTCTGGTGACAAAGGGGACATCTGTGGTGCCGAAGGTGCCATCTGCCCCCATGGGGACCTGTCCGGTGCTCGAGGAGCCGCCTCTGGACGTGGAAGTGACATCCGTGGGGCTGGAGGTGACATCTCTGGACACGGAGGTGGCATCTGCTCCCACCGGGACGTCTCTGGTGCCGAAGGAGCCTTCGCTGGTGCCGAAGGTGACATTTCCAGCCCCAGCGGTGACATCGGTGCCCATGGGGAGGTGTCCGGTGCCGGAGGAGCCGTCTCCAGTGGCAAAGGTGACATCGGCAGTGCTGAAGGTGACGCATCTGCACGCGGAGGTGACATCGGTGCCCATGGAGACTCCTGTGGTGCCAAACGAGCCAACTCTGGTGCCGAAGGTGACATCTCCGGACCCGATGGGGACACCCGCGGTGCTGAAGATGCCACCTGCTCCCATGGGGACATCTCTGGTGCCAAAGGGGACATCTCTGGTGCCAAAGGGGACATCGCTGGACCCGAAGGTGACATCCGCAGCGCTGAAGATGCCATCTGCTCCCATGGGGACATCTCTGGTGCCAAAGGGGACATCGCTGGTGCCAAAGGGGACATCTCTAGACCTGAAGGTGACATCGCTGGACCTGAAGGTGACATCGCTGGACCTGAAGGTGACATCCGTGATGCTGAAGATGCCACCTGCTCCCATGGGTATGTCTCTGGTGCCAAAGGTGACATCTTTGGACCCAAAGGGGACATCTCTAGACCTGAAGGTGACATCGCTGGACCCGAAGGTGACATCTGCGGTGCTGAAGATGCCACCTGCTCCCATGGGGACATCTCTGGTGCCAAAGGGGACATCTCTAGACCTGAAGGTGACATCGCTGGACCCGAAGGTGGCATCCGCGGTGCTGAAGATGCCACCTGCTCCCATGGGTATGTCTCTGGTGCCAAAGGGGACATCTTTGGGCCCAAAGGGGACATCTCCAGATCCGAAGGTGACATTGCTGGACCCAAAGGTGACATCTGCGGTGCTGAAGATGCCATCTGCTCCCATGGATATGTCTGTGGTGCCAAAGGGGACATCTTTGGGCCCAAAGGGGACATCTCTAGACCTGAAGGTGACATCGCTGGACCTGAAGGTGACATCCGTGATGCTGAAGATGCCACCTGCTCCCACGGGGACATCTCTGGTGCCAAAGGGGACAGCTCTGGGCCCAAAGGGGACATCTCTAGACCCAAAGGTGACATCGGCGGTGCTGAAGATGCCACCTGCTCCCACGGGGACATCTCCAGCCCGGAAGGCGACATCTCGGTCCCCAGCGGCGACATCCGCGCCCAGGCCTCCCCGCCCAGCGGCGACATCTCCAGCGCGCCGGGGGACACCGGGGGGGACACCGCGGGGGACACCGGGGGGGACACCGGGGGGGACACCTCAGGGGACACCTCAGGGGACACCTCAGGGGACACCGCGGGGGACGCCCCCGCGCCCGCGCCCGCCCCGGCCAGCAGCGACCCCCGCTCGGCGCGCAGGGAGGA
>JAUBNY010000093.1:894546-911301 GCA_032275445.1 Crypturellus soui | reverse complement strand
CGGCCCCGCCCCGCCCCGGCGGGTGCGCTGAGCGCGTCGGGTCTCTGCTCCCGCGTGCGCCCCGCGCCGAGCGCCCCGCGCGGCTTCCCGACAACAAGGCCCGAACAAAGCGCATGCAGCCCGAAACAGGAGCTCGCGGCTGCGCCCGTGGGAGCTCTGAGGGGCCGCTCGCGTCAGTGAGGGACAACTGTGAACGTCCCTCATGCAGGTGCCAATGGCGGGGACTTGCTGTGTTGGCCTGGGTGGATGGGTGCGCTTTCCTGGCCCTGTGGATAGAGGTGCATCCCTCCCTGCCCTGTTCCAGCGCGCCAGGGCACCAAAGGAGAAGCAATAGCACTAGCACAGGTCCCCAGGGCATGGGGGAGGCCCCGAACCTCCCTTGCAAGCGTCTCTGAGCTTTGCCTACCTTGCATGATGCGGCTGCATGGGGCAAGGATGCTTTCCAGAAGAGGGCACTGGAAAAGCATCTGTGGACAGGTAGCTGGGACCACATTCCTCACGTCCCCCTGCTCGCTTACTTACTGCTCGAGCAGGGCCCTGGCCGCTCTCCTGGGAGAAGCCACTGGGGAACACCGGCCCTCGCTGTCTCTTGTGGCAGCAAGAGCCTCCCATGTCTACATCCGTCCACGTGCTGCAGCCCCAGGGTCCTGCCTGGGGTCTCGCGGCTCCCGCCAAGCTCCGAACCCAGCAGAAGCCCTGCTCCTCGGCAGGGTGGAACAGCAGCCACCAGCTGTGCCCCCGGCCGCAGCCCGGGCCACCAGCATGGACAGGCCTCGGGCCAGGCTCTGCTTCGGTCCCAGCCTCTGCGTGGGCACCTTTGCAAGTGAACGCTCGCAGAACCGGTGCATGTGCAAGCAGAAGCACCCGTGCGGGTCAGGGAAACCCAGCTCAGCGCACTTGGCATACTGCAGGTAGCGATAACATTTATTTCCTTCCTTGCAGTTTATAATGAAGGACGTTTTGGCTATGGAACAGAGAAAAAAGGTATAAATCGTCTCTGTCATTCAAAAGAGGCTGATTAAAGGAAACAAAGTGTTTCCAGGATACATTTTTGCTGTGTTTCCCTACACATTTTCAAGGGGGTAGAGCACATTTCTTGTCACTCAGTGCTACAAATGTGATGTTGCATGTCCAGAGCAACAAACTAAAATAGCTTCTGGCCAGGCAGGAAGACTAAAAGGGATCGAGTAACCAGAAACCTACTGAAGTTACTGCAAACTTTTGCTTTACAGTTCGACTGCAGCCGTATGTGCAGTTGTGTTTTCCAAATTGCTTTTCTTGGAAGGATCTTATCCCAATATGTTCAAAATGAGTCATTCACAGGCACATGCCATAAGGTGAGGCACATAAGTCTCTCATCACAGCAGCAATTTTGTGGCTCTGGGGCACTTTCAATCTTTCACATTTACACATCAAAGATAAAAATAAATAAATAAATAAAATGGTATTGTTAATTACACATATTTAAAAATACTTGGTACAGCAAGGTATTTCAATGTCAACCTCCGCTCGAGATCTGCATTCACTAGACGTGCACCAAACTTCATAAGACTTGGCTCCAATGTTCGATTATATTTAATATACAGATTCTATAGGTAACATATATAATGGACTTTAGTATTTTGCAGTCTAACAGATTCTTTATCTAATCTTACCCCTTACCCTGTCAAAACTCCCTGTGAGTCAGGAACCATGAGAATAGGTCTAGCACAGTCATGCGCGGTAGCTTGAAAAGCCTCTACTGGAATCACTGCAGAAAAGTGCGGAAACAACAGATTTATGTTGCGTGCAGGACCAGCAGAGTGTTACTTGTATCAGAAAATGAGGAGACTGTGAGCATTTTCTTAGCACAGCTCTGCAGTGCTCACATCTTAGACCTAAGTGAACATTTCACTGTACAGAACATTTTCTTAAAGTCTAAGATTCCTCTCATAGATCAGACCTTTACTGTGCTTGGTGCTGTGCAAACACAGCGAGAACACAGGCTGCTTCGGCAAACTTGTAAGTGCGGGTGGGAAATTTGCTTTAAGATGTGAGAAGGCGAGTGACCTTTGTGACTAATGTGGAAGACCAGACCCTAGCCCAGTAAGATTGTGTGTGTGTGCACATTGCGTTCTTTACTGTGAGGGTGACACAGCTTTTCTTTTCTTACAGCGAAGAAAAATATGAGAAATTTCTTATAGTTTTCTTATAATGAAGAAAAATATGAGAAAGCTATCAGAAGTCGTAATGGTTTCCTTGGGTTTATGACAGTGCAATGTTACACTTCAGTGAAAAGCCCCAGTTTGGAAGTATTGGTAATGTGAAAGTTTGGAGTGAACATCCTGGTTAGCATATTGAATCTTTGACAAAGCACAGAACTTTTGGAGGAAATGAGAGACTGGGTTACAGAATAGTAGATTATAAATTCTCTCTATATATTTAAATGACAAAGACCCATTCTCTTTTATGACGATACTCGGTATAGATTGTGTAGCAGAGAGTTTCACAGACTGAGGAAATCAGAGAGGGGGAATAAGGCATTATGTGGATCATGTATTTTCTTTCTGCAAAGCCTTTCACAAAACTATTACTTGTATCAGAAAACAAGGAATCGATGACCAGTTCTGGTAGGCCAGCACTTCAGTGTTCAAATCTTAGACCACATCCCTCTAGAAGATACAGTGGCCAATGGGATCCTTGGCTGTTGAACAGCGCTGAACAGCTCTGATTTTGAGGCCCTGTGCTTCAGGCATAGAATCACAGAATGGAAAGGACTGCTAGAGATCATCTAGTCCAACCCCCCTGCTCCAGCAGGGACACCCAGAACACATGGCACAGGGTGGCATCCAGGTGGGTTTGGAAGATCTCCAGAGAAGGAGACTCCACAGCCACTCTGGGCAGCCTGTGCCAGGGCTCTGTCACCCTCACAGGAAAGAAGTTCTTCCTCACACAGATATAGAACTTCCTGTGTTTTAATTGATATCCCTTACCCCTCGTCCTGTCACTTGCGATCACCAAAAAGAGTTTAGCCCCATCCTCTTTACATTCTCTCCTCAGATATTTGTACATATTGATTGGATCTCCTCTCAATCTTCTCCAGGCTACACAGACCCAACTCTCTTAGTCTTTCCTCAGACAACAAATGCTCCAGTTCCTTAATCATCACAACTCTACACTCTAAAAGCTCCAAGTCCCTCTTGTCCTGGGGAGCCCAGAACTGCACCCAACACTCCAGGTGCGGCCTCATCAGAGCTGGGTAGAGGGGCAGGATTCCCTCCCTCGACCTGCTGGCAACGCTCCTCCTGATGCAGCCAGGATCCCATTGGCCTTCTTGGCCACAGACAGCAAGGAGGATGGTGGGATGGATGCCCTTGCAGGTGGGATGGCTGAGTAGTACTCAGAGCAATGACAATCCAAGACCTCTCTTTGCAGAGGAGACCCTGGACTCTCTGACTTGTTGCAACTGTGTCCTAGCTCCATGATGTACTTTTGTAACTTGTGGATTGAACGCCTTAAGTGCTGTATTCCTCATCTCAGTGCAAAAGCACAACTGGGGAGAGCCAGAGGAGCAAATCATGTGCATTGTGCATGAAATTCAGCAGTGCTGATGAAATTCCACATCTCCGGAGGTCATAACTGAACTAGGCTTCCACAGTCTCTTTTCTCTAGCAGGTTAAATAAACCTGAGCTTTGGGAGAGTCAAAACTCAGATCTGTATATTGTGGCCTTATCTGTGTCTTTTCATTAACAAGATGGACTAAGATACTGGTGGGAGCAGCAGTTTCATGAAGTGGGAATAAAAGTTATTTGTCTCACTGTGAAGCCTGGCGCCACACAATGGTCTTTTTATTTACAAACACACCGAATCCCTTGCACAGGACCCCACTAGAGTCAAGTGGAGCTCTGTGCATGAAATGTTAAACCAGAAAGAAGGATCAGGCTCTCAGAGGTATATTTTCATCATAATGTTTGAAGATTTACGTTTATAACTACGCCACTCAGGGTGAGACTGTGCCTCTAAGGCAAAACATATGAGCTCATATAAAGAATTTATCATTATAATAACAATTTGCATTTCTATAGAAACTTTGATCTTAGGATCTCAAAGTGCTTAACAAACACAAATTAATTAATCTTCACAACTCTTCTGC
This sequence comes from Crypturellus soui, assembly GCA_032275445.1. Classification (NCBI taxonomy): domain Eukaryota; kingdom Metazoa; phylum Chordata; class Aves; order Tinamiformes; family Tinamidae; genus Crypturellus; species Crypturellus soui. Next base: position 907,168 of record JAUBNY010000093.1, on the reverse strand, counting down.
GGGGTAGACATGTATTATAGAGAGACGCTAGCAGCTAGCTTTCCATTATAAGTCTCATTTTAACTACCTCCTAACTTTGCCAAAACTAAACCAATACATACAAAAATTTCACAAGCATGATCTTGTCCTAGCCTAGGATCTTTTAGAAATTCTGGGGCAAATAGGATAAGATGGTTTAAGATAAGCAGGTTAAATGGGGAGATCAGGAATATATCCCTGAATGAACTAATGCACATATGCCAGTAGTCCGGAGGGGAGGGAAATGCAGAATTTGGGATAGACACTTGCTCCTCCATAATTTGTCAATGTGGAGATTCCAAGAGGGTAAGTGGGTTTTTTTTTTTTTTGTTATTCCTTCTATTGTTTATAAGTCAAGTGAGGTAGATAAGTGCAGGAGGTGGCCTGATTTTGTAAGTGGAAGGATCACTCTCCAGGAGCTGCATTTAGCCCTGTCTATAATGAGAAAACTGCTGAGAGCTGCATACTGCTTCCTTCATAGTATTACTCTTTAGAACAGGGCCATATTGGGAAAAGGCCAGAAAGAGTCTCAGCAATGGCCCCATGTCCTGGGTTGAATATCATCTTTCATAAGAGTCTGCCAAAGTTAGCCAGAGAGCTAGAAGCTGGCAGCGTGCCTGCAGAAGGGATGGAGAGCCAGAGCAAATTCTTCCTCTGCGTGCCAAAAAAAAAAAAAAAAAGCCCAGGGAAATCCACCCCAGACTACGGAGGTACTCAGACCTCAGGGCCGGGTGTGGAGGAGCAAGAAGGAGTCTTTCCCATTTCCTTCTCTCCAAAATAGGAGCACAAGGTGTAGGTGGACAGCGGGGTGGAGTCTTCCTGGTTGGCCAGTACACCGCTACTAGCAGCTTGTTAGAGCGGGATTATGCCAATAGTGAATTGCTGCCACTCCCAGGAGAAAGGAGGAGGACAAGGGATTATGACTCAGGTGTCTTCAGGATAGTACAGCCTGCAGGGACTTTTCCTGAGTTGGTGGATCTTATGCCATACACCTTCCGTAGGGCCAAGCCTAAATCAGAATCAAGCCCCCATAGAAAAAATCCGTACATGACACAACGGTAGCTTTTGTAATCCAGCCTCGTACTACTTATCAGCTGAAAACTTTCACATGGCCTCTGGACTTGAGAGAATGACTCAGATCCCAACACTAGGAACCAAGCTGGTGACGCTCCAAGCTGATATGTTGTCCATTCCCCTTGCTTCCTGCCTCGTACTGACATGACACACTGAGACATGAGGTGGTTGCTCCTGTGTTACAGTCAGATTTGCAACACCACCTATAACCACACTGGCAGCCTGTAGCCACACTGGGAACAGCGTCAAATCCTGACGGGGACTCAACTCCGAGCCACTTCCTCCTGAGACTGCAGAAAGTGGTTATCTCTGCTGCTTCCCACTCCGGCACTGCTAAATGTGACCTCCCAGGAGGTGGCCCTGAGCAAACATCACATCAGTGATGTGACTACCTGTGACCACAGTTCTTCCCCTGGAAAGTTGTACAGATCAACTCACCCATATTGAGAATAACTGCAAAGTGCTCAGAAACAAACTATATATGAGCAAGTAGGACAGCCTGTGAATATCATTGGTATTGCGACAGCGCACAGGCTGATGCTGGGCTGCACTCATGCCATGTAGTTAGCCAAACTCTTGCCATGTTACTTTTACTGACTGTAACCAGGTGACCTTATAGGTACATGAGTAGGTAACCTCTGGGCTTCGTTTTCAATGGATTTCTAGCTGTGCAGCAGGTACAGCATAAGGCCTTTTGCTATCAGTGTAGTTGCAGTGCTGTTATCAAGGGAGACTGGGATCGAGCTGCAAGGCCAACATGTTTTCAGTTTTCTGAGCAGCAAAGACCTTGATGCTTCTGCTTCTACTCAGGTCACATTGTACCTCACACTTCAGACACTCTTACAGGCTTCAAGATGAGAATGCTGGTATTAAATTTGAATGTGCCCTTCAACAGCATTTTAAATTTTCACATGAATATGCTTTTTTTTTTTCTTTTACAAAATGGCATGAAACAAGTAAGAAAAAAAACACACAACAGAAACGAAACACAGGAGATATTTTCCACAAGTACATCTGTCCTTATTGTAGTGTTCTGGAAATATGCATATGTGTGAAAAGGACCTTCCTGTGTAGTCTTCATTGCAACTTATTCTGTTAACAAGTGCTTTGAATAAGGACTCAAACTTAGGGTGCCACAGCAGGAAGAATGTTTTGAATTTTGATCTACGAGCACTAATCTATCAAAGCAAGCAATAGGAAAGGATTATGCAGTATAAGCAGCTTTGCACTGTTAAATCTTACCTGCAAGATTGTCTAGTTGCTTTTGGCTCCCTGACTGCCTCCACGAGTGAGTGAAACACCTCAAATTGATTACTGACCAACTTTTTGCTCAAAGGAGGGACAGCTACGGGGTTACGCCAGTTTGCTCTATCTCTATACTTCCCTATCTCCAAGCCATTAAATTAAATGACCCAATGACAAGGCTACACTCATGTTTTCTCCTTCTTGCTTTCCCTGCTCTCATGTCTGTCTACACAAAGACTTGGCTTCAGCAAGTGTTTTGGTATTCTCCTGTGAGATACCCAATGCTTTCCTCACTCCAAATCTGAACAGAGCATAAAGGACCTCCTTTGGTCCATGCAGCTAGTGTTGACCTGGCTTTGGGAGTATCCAGGGAACTTAGTTTTCAGTTAAGGCCTCTGCTCAGATGAGGTCTTTAATGGAGGTCTAGCAGAGACACCTGTGTTCAGGTCCACTGGAGAGGTGACCAGTGACTTTATTGTATATAGAATTAGACAGTCCTGAACCCAGGTTTCATAATCTAAGTCCTGGCTTTGATGGAATTTCAGTAGGCTGGTTGCCATTTAGTGTGCATAAATGCAAAGCTGATTCAGTCTCCTTCATTAACATTTGTATTGACATTATGATTAGTATGTCTAGAATTCAAGTGGTTGATCACACTATTATTTTCTCTATTATAAAACTCATGTTTCTTTAAATACTTCTTACATGGAAGTCACAATATTTATAGCATACTTGTGATAGTGTTTCTTAGGAAAATTGAAATATAATGAAGCTACAGGAGGGAAAATCATATCACAATCACAAGTATTCAGGGAAAACCATTTTACTGGGTAGGACTGTACTGTGAATGAGATCACTGTCAATAAGATTACCACTTTCTATGGCCAAAAAAAAGGGCAATTAAGGAAACATTAGAAATATTATGATTATTTTCACAAGGGAGGAGGTGAATTCGAGGAATTTTTCATGACCAAAGAACTTCTATTGTGTTTAGCTGGAAGTTTAGTCCAAGTAAGGACTGGAGAATATAGAAGGAATATAAAAAAAGGTAAAAGATATAACCTGAATATTAGAAATTATGAAGCAAATATGAAAATCCAAAATAATACATTTACTCAAAACATGATGCTAGAGAGTGTGACTGAAATAAGCAATTGTTGTCATAAACATTTACAAACTGCTTGTCTCATGTTAAATTAAAGGATATTAATTAAAGAAAGGAGCATGTGTGTTAGAGAGTATTTTCCTGCTGCTGAAATGTCTTTTTATTTTTCTCAGAGCCTGCAGTTACAATACAGGCATTACTACTCTCCTGTTAAGTCCCAAAAAACACATTGGGTAGGTAAGTCAGAACCCTGCTTAAGCATCTATCCACAGGCAAAAAAGAAGCTGAGAAGTTAGAGATGTCAGTCTTCTTTCAGATGCACCATCTCAGCCTGTCACAAAGGATCCATGCTTTTGTGACATCTGAGATACTCTCTTTCAGCAGAGAGATAAAAGCAAACATTTTCATGATTCATCATAATTCTGAATCAAGTGATGTTCACAGGAATCTTTCCAATTCAGTGAAGCTGAAAGATATGGAGGTTTTAATGCTGTCATCAAGATCATCCTGTATTAAGCAGATTTATATCTATGTGAGTCCTCCCTATAGGTTCAGCGAGGCTATTTCTTTTTTCTCTTCTTGGCTCAAACTGGTTACCATTATCATAGATACTGTTTTGTTTCACTCAAGGTGGATGAAACAATCTCAGTGGATGGTCTGTCTTATTCTTGTTGAAATTAAGCTGGGGGAAAGGTGGATGGTCAGCCGGATGAACTTATTTTTGTTCCTGTTCACTCTGACCACTGTGGACACAAGAAGGAGCATATGAGGACTGCTCTGTTTCCATCTTTTGCCCCAGCCAGCACACCCCAGAGCAGAGGGTCTTTGACAGGCATAAAATAGCAGTCAGAAGACCAGGTTCTTCATTTGAAGTAAAATCCAGGACTTGGATTTCTGGGAAACCAGGACTTGCAGCATTTGTTCAGTACCTGCTTGGCTCTGGGACTTATCTACTACACCATCAAGCACAGGCAGGAAAGCATCGCTCTGTCACAAAACGAACATTAGATCTTGTCTATGCACAGACCATGCTAATCTGATAGCAACGATAACAATGGAAACACTCATTGTCATTATTTTGGAAAGAGGGGATGCATCGTTAGAGTGGAAATAAGGAATTTGGGCTGTATTTCTGGCTCTGTCACTGAAGGAAATGGTATAGGAACCTGGCTCTAATTCAGCTTGTGAACTTTAGACTTCTGACTGAGGCCATGCAGCAACATGCAGCATGGATCTCCTAGACAGAGCCCTCAGTGGAAGTCATGCAGAGGATGTGTCCCCTCCAAAACTGACTCAGATCTCCTTGCACTTATCTTTCTTTCAGCCTGCCCTGGCAGTACAAGCATCCTGGATGCCTAAAGCTTGGCCTTTGTCTTTGTATCCTCAGCCATAAAGTGTAGATAGTGATGTTGACATTTTAAAAGAACTTTGATATTGGCAAATGAAAGAAACTGTTATTATTGTTATGTATCTTTGGATATAAAGAGCAATGGCACTTTATAACCCATGTGAAATGTTGCCATAATAGAGATAATGACATGTATGATCGACAGAGTACGCTTAATTACGGTATTTGGCAAAGTGATAATGATAATTTAGCTTACTTCTTTCCTCTCTGAGAAAGAGAGAAAGAGAAGGAAGGAAGGAAGGAAGGAAGGAAGGAAGGAAGGAAGGAAGGAAGGAAGGAAGGAAGGAAGGAAGGAAGGAAGGATTAGCAGACACTTCCTGCAAATCCTGCTGAATTCAAAATTCTGCTAGATTCAATATACACAGAACACTGCAGGTTTCACAGAAAAATGCAGAGAAACAGATATTTCCAAATTGAATTGCTGAGCTTTGTTAATAGCACCACTATTAGATTTGTAGGTGAACTGACTTTCTTGCAACAGCTGAACTTAAGAATTGTGCTCAGAAATCCACACATTCAACCCTGTGTATAATAATTTGCTTCCTGCTTTTGGCAGAGTGGGAAACACAGAGATCTCCCTGAATCAATTAGGATGGGTCTCTGCTTTGCATTCTGCCTCCTTCCTGTTTACAGATTGATCTTACATCAAGAAGACCTTGAAAGAAGCCTGAAATGTCAGATGAGGTGCCCCTGGCTCGCAGCCAGTGCTGGAGAACAGCAGCAGGAGATACTAGTTTGGGAGGGTCTATTAGTATCGCCATTTTTGTGGCCAACAGCCCCTGTGCTTTCTGGTCATCCACAACTGTTGCATTAGGGCTGCAACTCGTATTTTACCTTCTGCCCACCCTCCAAATGAAGAATTTATTTTTATTTCATAATAATAATAATAATAATAATAATAATAATAAGCCTGGGAGTACCCAGGTTTCAAACCCTACACACTGATTTCCTCTGGCATCAGAGACACAAGACACATTCCTTCAGCAGTACCTGTTTTTGGGTGCACCAATCTTTTGGGCTAGCAGCTCTTCCGGTACAAATGTGCTTGCAGCTGCTCTTACCCTGCATGATCTTGGACATGTATGAGAATTACTCTGAGCTGGTGCAGGATATTTCTGTATGAGGATGTTGCTCCATATCACAGTGTTGCTGGCTGCAAAGATGGTCTAGGAAATGCTGCTCTCCTGCTCTAGGGAAGGATGGCTGTGCATCACCCCAGCGCTGCCACTACAGGTCTTTACAGCTGTGTAGAGTTTGATGGGGTGAACCATAAAGATTAAAAGAAATAAATGAAACTTTCCTTAGAGGGAAAGAGGCAGTTGATCTAAGCAGCCCTTCTTTTCTTTTTTTCTGCCCAGATCATGGTGCAAGGCCAGCTATAAAGAAATGAATCATCCATTTCTATACATGATCTAATAACTGACTTGATCTTTTAGTGTTACTGTGCTTTTGGTGTGATATCTGTGCCTGATAGCTCATTTTAGTACCATTCATGTAACTGATATTGAACTCTGGCTATAAATGCAAGGAGTCTCCTTATTTCTGCCTGATTTTCACTTACATTTGGAGTTACTTTTCTGAGATTTACTGTGGATTAATAAATGAATTGCAAAATGGACAAGGATCTCACTGACTGCAAGATAATAAGAAATAGTGTGGAAGTATTAGACTGGAAAAGTATTACTAATGTCAATAAATATTCCTCTGACTTCATGTGTTTGGTACTTCCATTAAAATCTGGGGCAAAAATAGAAGCTCTCTAGAACAGCACTTGCTTGAACCATGGTCTGGCCCTCCTGTTTGCTGACATGCACAGGAGCTGGGAGGACTGTGAGCTGGTGACTGAGATACAGCTTTGAAGGAGGAAAATATGATCCAGGGATGATTCAGGCAAAATATCTCCTGAGTAAGCAGCAAAATAAAGTCACAAAACCTTTTGCAAAATAGCACAGATCTGCACTTATTCTCTGAATTGCATTCAATTACAATTATTCTCTGCCAAAGTGATTGGAAAAATCTTTCCCAGAGTCAGGCTGTTGCTGCCATAAAGTCAGCCTGTCATTCTGCCCAGTTCTGTTTCATCATTTCCTCTTATTCCTCTATCTCTTATCTCCTGCCTGACAGCCTGTGTTTCGAAGAAAGGTCAGGGCTTTCTCTGTTTTTGCTTGGCTGAGTCAAATGGCATCGTGATCCATGACTACCACTCCTGGAGCCTGGACTCAGAGTAACAGCGAGGATACAGTAATAACACTAATGCCAACGACAGGTAAGAGACAAAGGATGTCACGCTCAGCCTGAACAGAGCAGGGGAATTAGGTAGTAGCATGTAATTATTTGAACTGGAATTTGTCTGCAGAATGTGGTTTATATGTCAGAAGGTGAAGGAATATTTAACGTATCCAAAGTCCTGAATCTCAGAAATGCATCTTATTTGAAGAAGTTCCTCTCCAAGAAGCTTCATGGCCTGGAGCCCTTGCTAGACTGTGATTGGCATTTTACTGTGCCTTCAGTCCTTCTGTTTTTAACTACCCTGAGGAGCTTATAGAAAGAGAAGACACCCAGCTCTAAAATGATGAGGGCTGCTTGGAAGTGGGGCTAGCAGCTGCCCCCATCCCTGGCCGGGCTGAGCTTGGGCACCTCTGTTTCCCACAGCCCTGGAAAGGAAGGAGACATCTCAGCTGAGGGATGCTGCATCAGTGTTGTCTATGACTCAGAGGCCTAGTTCAGATAAGCTCAGAGATATCTGAAAAGCAAAAGTTTTCAATTAACAAAGATAGAAAATTTCCGCCATAGGCAGTAAGCATCACCAGGTTGTAGACCTTCCCTGCATGGGAATGGTGGGATAATCCAATTGCATGCTGCAAATCTATGTATCTGTTACTACATTTATTGTCCCTTCTGCCAAATATCCAAGCACAATCCTAAGGACCTCCACAGATACATACTAAATGGAGATATCATTCAAGTAACAGAGTTTCCCTTCTTATTCTGCATGACCTCAAACATGTGTTCTGTGTCATCCCTGCTCTGCCATGCTGCATATCCCTAACCTTGCTTCCTTCCACAATCTCCCTATCCCCAGGTGCTGCAAGCAAAGACAGCCTCAACAACATCTTCATTTTCTTCTTTCCCATCTTCAGGCATTCAATATGACCCCTCTATCCTAATAATTGCACAATCAGTTACAAAGCCACGGTCCTGCTACAGGAGAGCAATTTTGCACATGTTTGAATCTAACCTTGCATTCAAGTCCTGTAAACTGTGAAAAGCCCTGGGCACATTGCTCCAGCGCAGCCCTGAATGCTGCAGTTTAGACCTATGGATTGGAGTCTAAAAGCCACTGGAGTCAGTGCGGGCTGCTACCTTCTTACCATCACATCTAGCTTGGGAACCTTCCTTCCTGCCCAGTCACCTGGAGGAAAAGAGCTGATTCCTCAGAACTGATCACCCTGGCACCTTTGTTTCATATCAGGTCTAAAATTCCCCTTGGTCTTTCAGCCAGAAGTGCAGGGGTGGTCCCACATTTATGCAAGTCTTTTCACACATCCAGCCAGAAGATGGTTGTGCACGCACACAGTCAGGTGCAAAATTAGGGCTTCAGATAACAGTCTCTTCAGTGCAGGACCTTGGCACAGTGAACATCTGTTTCCTACCCAACCGCTGCAGAATCAGGGCCCTTCAAGTGCAGGATAGATTAGGATCAGGCTCTGTGTGGTATTGCTTCGAGGCCTGTGCCCAACTCCAACACCACCATTTAGAGCTATGCACTCACCAAAAGGAAATACTTGTCTTGGAATGAGCTCATGCTGCAGAGCTCGTTCTGTACCTGTCAGCAATTCTGTGGACTCTCATGTTTGCAGATGTATGAATTATGCCTTGGCAGAGGTTAGGTTTTACCCTCCTCTATGCACATGTATTTGAGGTGAACGTAAAAGTGTATTTATTGTTGTCAGCTTCTCATTCATGTTCCTCATCATATGGGTGAATAAGAAAAGAACATTTTATGTGTGCATATTGTCAGCAACAACATCTTTCTGTTGGGCAGAAGCAATGAAAGGGGAATGGACTAGGTGATCTTCTGAGGTTCCTCCAGCCCTATAATTCTCTGAAAAGACCAGCAGCCCTCCTTCTACTATGTAAATCCCTTACTGTGTAAATCAGAGGACTATTGATAGATTTTTTTTCATATTCCCTGTGAAGGAAGCATAAATACAATCTATTGTCCTCCACGAACAGGTAAAGGCAAACAAAACCAGCAAGTTGAAAGCCTAGCACTCATTCTTATTTCTGCCACTGTATATGACTTATCAAGGATGATTGTCTTAGTTGACTTTCCTCCGGCTAGAGGTATATATTTTTTAATATTTATTTATTTATTTTCTTACATGTATGTATATCGTGGGACAACTTATGGTCTGGATTTGCCCCTTGCTTTGCTGTAGCTTGATTTTGCTGTATGTGGGCATGTGTCCTGGCTCTCCTGGGATCCTGGCTTTCCTGTCAAACCTTGTTGCACCCTGCAGCTTGTGCAGGACCCCCAGGACACACCTGCCCCCCTGTACTTGAGCCTTTGCTGAACGGGGACACTCTGAGGGGCAGAAACAGTCTGAAAATGTCTCTGAAGCTGGGGTGGCAAGTGCACGCCTGCAAGATGGCTCTGAGAGACTGTGATTTGGGCAATGGATGTGGAAGAAGGTTCTACTGAAGAACCCGCAGTGCTGTGAGCCAGGTTATGGTCTCAAGTTGCACCAGGGGAGGTTCAGGTTAGATATTAGGAAGAATTACTACATGGCAAGAGTGGTCAAGCTTTGGAACAGGCTGCCCAGGAAAGTGGTGGAGTCACTGTCCCTGCCAGTGGCCAAGAAACGTGTAGATGAGGCACTGAGTGACATGGTTTAACAGACGTGGTATTGAAGGGTTTATGGTTGGACTTGGTGATCTTGAAGATCTTTTTCAACCATAATGATTCTACGATTCTATAGTGTTACATCCACCAGCTGCAAGGGCTGAGCCAGAGCTTCTCTCGGCTGCCGAAGCCTTTATCATGCCTTGGCTGAGCCCGGCTCTGAGCCCATCTCAGCTCACCTGAGGCCTCGTTAGCAAGCTTGCAGGGGCCCAGTCTGTCCCTGCGAGGCATCACAGCCACAGGGGGCTGCAGGGAGCCAGGAGGTGCCGGGGGCCGAGAAGGCCCTGGCCGCAGGTCCCACTGCACCCAGAGCGCCGAGCACACGCCTGGAGTGAGTCGCTGAGTGCTTTACCTTGCTTAACCGGGCAGAAGAAAAGCCTTTTACATATAACGCATTAATGACAGATTAATCCACCCAGGAGAACAGTCATAAAGTAAAACAGCATATAAAACAAAACGCATCATTAAGTACAAATGGAGTATTAAGTAAAAAGGACTGGAATACAGATAAAATTCTTTCCTGTGTGGAGCCAATGAGCACTGCAGCACTGCTCGCCCCCAGGCCAGGAGCAGCGCAGGACAGGAGGAGTCTCAGCCCTGGTCCTTGACAGGGACCCTTCACCATATTGTCAGCAGGGACAGTGCCAGTGCCATCTCCTTGCAGCTCATCTGCAACACAGCATAAGTCTCCATAGAAATGGTGTTTGTACTAACATGGGCTAGTCTTGGCACCTTCTGCCTTGGTCTAGTCTGTAGTGCTTAAATTCCTGTAACCACTAAGCTCCTTTCCTGGACTCATTTGCCTCCCAATCTTTTCCATCATGTGAGCATGTCTAGAACAGCTGATACTTCCCCCGAACAGCATTACCACCACGCAGCTCTTGCAAATATTACATGGTAGATCTGTCATGGATAAAAATTGCACTATACTAGGTACTGTATCAATACCAAGTAAAAGGAATCACACTAAGCACAGTAAACAAAAGAAGGTTGCAGACAGAGAAAGAAAGCACAAGACAGTGACAACTGTAGCTAGGTGGGTTGTTAGTAGACAGCTGTCCAATGACTACGAGGCAAGATCACCACACACTGCTCAAACTGTGCTTTCAGATTCATTACTTTCAACCATATTATCAGCTTAAGAGCTGCCCTATCCCTTCAGCTGCATCGATACAATTGTGTCTGTAGCAGATGGTGAAAAAATACTGAGGTGAAAGATCATCTCGTCTTTTTCTATCTTTTTTGGGTTTTGGCCAGGGAAGAAGGGAGAGAACTTGAGGGCTGCTGTTTCCACCACCGAAATGACTTGAGCAAATTATAATTTAAATAAGAGAGTAAAGAGAGTGATCCACAGAAAGATTCTAGTGCAGAATTTATAAATGCAGGGATTTGTGGGTGTTATTAGAGTGTTATTATGTAAACATATATTAACAAGTACATATTACATCTACTGGCTATTAACACCCACAGATCTTGCATTTGGGAAATGAAGAGACTCTGGGTTCTTTATTTTATAGTAGTCATGCATCTAAACACCTCTTTAGAGGATTACATTGCAGGAAAGGTGGTCATAGAGTTGTAGTGAACCATAAAAGTAAGAATCTCCGGACAGACACCCCAGTCTTGCTTAGGCACTACTATTTCATATAAACAACATTATCAGCTGCATTCATCTGTCTTTGCTGCATTTTTCCAAATTTCAGGAAGCTTGACACTGCAGAAAAGCAAACCGGATAACTTCATTCTTTTTTTGTGGCTCAACTGAAGTTCTCCCTTGATTTGCTTTCCTCATTCTGTTCAGTGATGAAGAGAAGCACAGAAACACAGACATCATTCAGCCTCAGTAGTGAAAATTCTAACAACTGAATCGCTAACTGAATGCATGCCAGATACATCCTCTTTTCTCCCTGATAGCTTCGCAAGCCTATCAACACGCTAATACGGAGTCTAGTTCTATTACTAACTGGTTGCTAGTATCTACCTCATAGATTTTGTGTTGTTTATTTGAGAGTGAGAACCCAGTCTGATTTATGGGAAGCTAAACAAAATGTGCTGGAAAGATATCAGCAGATGAGGCCATTTACAAAATGAAAACCCAAGCAAATAAACTGGTGAAGTCACTAAGACTTTTTGAGACTGAATGCTCCTGAAACCCTACAGCACTATTTTTAGAGCTGTATCTTAGATAAGAGCTCTGTAGGCTTGACTGGTTCTCATTATAGACATGTATTTACCTTCCCCTAAGACAATTCTATTTCTTTTTTTTTTCTTTCTTTTTTTTTTTTCTGACAGTCTTCAGGCAAATAGGCAAAAGATCAAAAAGCCTACGCCTTGCAAAGTAAAAAAAAATGACTCTTTTTTTCTTTTGATCTTAAAAGATGTCTATCCTAGGTTCTAGTTGCCCTGGAAAATATTATAAATGCAGGGTAGGGTGAGATTTGCAGAAACATTCTATACTGTCTACTAAGTTGCAATCAATGACATCTATTTATGTCTTTTTCATTGTGTTTACATTTCCTTACATATCTTATGACTTTCTAAATACTAGGAACTATTAGTTCTAGATAATCAGTTCTGCTTCTTTTCAAAGCCATGCTTATATGTATTTCCTTCTACGGCATTCCAGGCACATGGAGGACAACAAGGTGCTCAGGACTAGTCAGCATGGATTCACGGAAATCATGCTTGACTAATCTGATAGCCTTCTATGATGGGACGACCAGTTGGATAGATGAGGGGAGAGTGGTGGATGTCATCTACCTTGACTTCACCAAGGCTTTTGACACTGCCCCTCACAACATCCTCCTGGACAAGCTCCGGAGGTGTGGGCTGGATGAGTGGTCGGTGAGGTGGATTGGGAATTGGC
>JAUBNY010000093.1:864885-894446 GCA_032275445.1 Crypturellus soui | reverse complement strand
GGCCTCACCAGGGCTGAGTAGAGGGGCAGGATCACCTCCCTCGACCTGCTGGAGACACTCCTCTTAATGCATCCCAGAACCCCATTGGCCTTCTTGGCCACGAGGGCACACTGCTGCCTCATGGTCCACTTGTTGTCCACCATGACGCCCAGGTCCCTCTCAGCAGAGCTGCCCTCCAGTAGGTCAGTCCACAGCCTGTGCTGGTTGAATTCTAAATAATTTCTAAAAATGTTTATAAAGCACCCACCATGTCCTTGAATACAGGAAAGGAATAAGAAGGAGACAGCCTGGCAGCTTAACATCTCCAGTGCCTGGTGGCTCAAGAGGCTCTGCCTCCCACTTCACAAGCTCTTGCTGTCTGATTGTTTCCTTTTGGTGTCCTGTAGTACCTACAGCTGGTGACTCCTTCATGCTCGGCACCCAGTTTCTGGTCCAGTGTCTGGCCTCTGCTCAGACACTACCACTGAGGCTAGTTTCAATAGCTCTTATTGATTTAATCGGTTCTATAACATAGTGTCACTGGCTCCTTGATATGTCCTTCAGGAAGTGTCCTCTTGAATTATGCAGGTTTGAACCAGCCCGGTTTCTGAGGACTGATACAGACAAAGTGACCCCATGTCTTTATAGATACCACTTGCCCTGCAGTCTACTGCTGTCCCTTGCCACTCCTGGACCCAGCCCAAGCACAGCCTAACCTTAATCACTAGCCTGCCCCACAGTCCACCATTTCCCACAGTCAAGAAAATCTTCATGGTGTTCAAATTGTAATTTAATTTTCTATTTTTTCCCATTTTCCTTCATATTCATCGTCTCACTGCAGATAGTGACATACCTGCCCAAGAGCTATTTATCTAATTCTTACCTTTAATTCCAGACTGAGATCAGAAAAGTAAAAATGACATCATTCTGCTCATCATCCTGCTTACAAGTGCCATACACAAGCCAAAATAAATGTTTACTTCCTTTTTCCTCTGGGTAATATGGCAAAGCCAATATAGCAAAGGCAGAGTAAGCTCAATTACCTTCTGCTACACACATTCTGCAAAATCACTTATTATTTTGTTACTAGAGACTGTCTGGAAATCGGAAGGTGCTCTAGCCAGTTTGCAGAAATGGCTGAAAGAAAATTCTTTTTAATTGCACTTGTAAACCCACAGCATTAATTTGGCATTAGGAGTCTCCTCCTCAGCACTGATAGTGAAGAACCACCATCATGTTTTATCAACACACTCTGCCTTTTCTGTCATTCCTCCCGCAAAGTCAGAATGAGCATATTTAGCATTTCCCATCTGAACTTTCATCCTCCATGGTGAGGCTTCTTCCAGCCCATCAGCTACTTGCCTGACATACTTGACCTACTTGTCATCCGTCTTTTAATAAGCTCTTTCTTGCTCATTACATTTTCTACAAATCTCTAGTATTAACTGATTGATAAGTATTAATATTATTCCACTAAGTACTGTAACAGGGACCTTACTGAAGTCCAAGTAGGCAAGATTCATCACTGTTTCCTAAAATATTATGTGCCTAGGAAAAGCAGGTTATTTCTACATTGCTCATCTTTATATAAATCTATGTAGCATTTTTTTCAAATCCATTTACTAACATGACTTTAACTAGTCTTTCAAACACACATTTTTCAAAAGCCAAATACTTCTGAGCTCAGAGTAATAAATTTCCCAGATGGCTTTTCATTCATCCTTCAAAATAAGCAATATGATTGCTACTCTCCAGTCACAAAGTGTCAAGCTGAATTTGATAGTGTGACTTTCCCACGGAAACTACAGTTTCATGTAGAAGCTCTTTATTTCCCCCAAAATATTATGAGATCTTTCTGATTTGTGCACGGTAAGTTCTTTGGATTTCAGTTCCACCATGACTGTGCTTATTTGATCATCTCGTTAGAAAGGCTGTCTTTCCTCACAGGTTATATGCTGGTGTCCTAATGAGAAACTTAGTTTTGGAGCCAAATCTGTATTATCTTTCATCTCTATGCTCTTCACTGCAAAATAGAACCACTTCTTCCTTGTTCGCTTTATTTAAAACTCAAAAAAATCTTTGTCATTAATTTCTATCCTCTTTGTAAGCACGAAATCAGTTTGATTTTGGCACTTCTCCATACATCATCTTCCTTGCTGATCTGTGCTTTCTTCTATGCTTTGTAAGTTAAACTGATAACTCCTAACTTCATGTACTTTATCTAGATTGACATTATGCTTGACATTCTGTGCTTTATTGTGGCCACCTATTAAAACTAGCTGATAAAAACAAGGTTCAGAACAATTTATATAGCAAGTCAGCAAGATCTGTCCTTTTCTGAACCCAGGAGGACCATCACATTTGGAGTTGTTAGTTGTAGAGACTTCCTAGCACATAAGTTCCAGTTTTGGACATCTCATTCTTCCTCTTTCTGTGGATGATTGTGCATTTTTTCTTCCTCCTGCTATTGCTTGCATACCTGTCTGTTTGTCCTTGGGACCCCTGCTACTTCCATCATTTCTTTCTCTCTGATGTGCTGGTATATGTTGCTTTTCTGTGTTCCTCAACTGTTTTTCTCTTTTATTGCATGGTCTCTTTCTCTTCCTTGTCTTTATTATTCAGGAGAACTTGCCAACAAATGGATCTGGACTGGCAGGTTAGATACAACACTACTACATTGGAAAATCTATCCATGCAGAACTGATTTTCCAGATAGAAGATCTGGTTGAGAATCAGTGAAGTAGATCTACTACTGAAGTAGATTTATAAATGGACCAAGGAGATAAAACAATGAAAATGACAATTTGATCTTCAGATTGGTTACCCAACTCTGTCCTCCAATTCTTTACGGATACAAAAGGTACATTGCCTGTTTTAGGATAATATGCAGACATATGTGACTATTGTGATATGTGACTATTGAAGTCACATAAAATAGCCAGTCTTGGTGCTCAGAGTTTCCAATGAGCTGAAAAATATATTTTGGGCGTCATAATTATGTCTCCTGTTATATATAATTCTGGAAACATTCTAATGTACTGTAATTCCTACCAACAAATAGATGCCTCCAAAATTCAGCAGTTCTTCCAGACAATGGGAATAAGAGCGTAAAGACATGGATACGAAGCTCAGA
Source organism: Crypturellus soui (assembly GCA_032275445.1). Classification (NCBI taxonomy): domain Eukaryota; kingdom Metazoa; phylum Chordata; class Aves; order Tinamiformes; family Tinamidae; genus Crypturellus; species Crypturellus soui. The sequence continues at coordinate 891,334 of JAUBNY010000093.1, read as the reverse complement.
ACATTGTGGCAAATAATTGTGATTATAGATCAGGTATAGATCATGTCTATGGGTGTGTTAGACCATTACATATCTACTTAAGACAAAATTTAGTCATGTAAGTGTCAGTCTGGCTGACCTCCTACCAACTTCACTGCATAAACAATGCATCATTTTATTGAGGCATCTCCCTGAGGCAACAATCAAGATTCCAGACATCGAAGGAAGATTACAGCAAAGGAGTTTAGTGTTTTTGCTGAGGGGTGATGGGCATTAAACAGGCAGGAGTGGAAGGTTTTTCTAAGGAAAAAAAGATAATGTGAATGACAATCCAAGCCAGGGGTGGGACAAAAGGCAAAGGGAGCTGTTAAAGGAAACCAAACGAAAAGGTAAGTGAAAGAAAAAGGATCTGGCAAGACTGCATCAGTGCTGATCTCATTGTCAAGGACACTCCAGTCTCCTCAGAATTTTGTATTCGATAGCTTAAGTGCAGTCTGGGAAAAGAGCAGAACAAAAAAAATCAATTCTGAAACAGCTGTTTTCATATCCTTCTGAACAGAACCAACTATGTTGATGAAATGAACAGAGTCTAAGATGAACGATACATGAAGAGACCCCCAAAAATTGCAGGTGCTGCGTTTTGGTGCTGACATTTGCACTTCCATTTATGAGGTGTTCTGGGAAATCTATGGCCAGCTTTGCACAGGTATTTAAGTGCTGAAAGGTGTGGGTGAATAATTAGTGAGAGACACAAGAGGAGCAACTTTTCTTTAGTATCAGTTTGCTTTATTTTCTATTTGCTTAGCTACCTAAATGCCTAGGAATTGATATCAGGACTTCATTTTAGACACAACTGAAAAAAATTATCAAAATGCTGCAGAGTTATATCTTTGACAAATGAGCAATTCCGAGTAGTGGAAATTAATAAAAATAATAATAATCATAATATAATCTTATGAGAAATTTCTATGAGGCTCCCATTCCCAAACAATCTTACTAAATTAAACATTCCTGCTTAGTTGTCCCTAGATAACTCTCTGTGTACTTTTTTTCCGGAAAAGGTTATTCTGCTTTAAATATCACAGTCCCCTCTAGACCCTCTATAGCCTGGCCTTTAGGACTGACCCACATTCCCTCTTAAGACAGTGGCAAAGATTCTATTGTTTTTAATGGGGACAATATTGTGCCATCAGCACACTCTTCCATCAAAATGGACGTGCTGTCATAGCACAAGAGAAAATGGAAAAGGCCAGTGAGTAGTTGAGTAATTGATGCAAACTATGGCTACGTGAGCTCTTTGGGGTGAGTTCAGGAAATCTTGTGGACTTGTATACTACAAAAAGGACAACATCTCATCAATTTCAAGAAAGAACAAAATGTAATTATAGGCCTCAAAGCAATGATGCTTCTCAGTGTAATCCATAATAAATAATTAATAAAAGTGTCTATGGCACTACCATTCTATCCTGTGACTCAGTGGAAAGAGAAAGAGTGGATTTCCTTTTTTTGGTGTTACAGGTCAAGGAATTGTAAAATCAACAATTTCTGTGTTGCTTGAATGATACATGGGTAAACTCCAGTCGCCCAGTCTTACACTTAGCAGTCTAAGCAGATGGTTTTCATCTGGGCATTTCAACAATACATCTTTGAGGATTTTTCCAACTGACTTGCGAAAGATGTATAGGAAATTTGGGGTAGAGCCAGGAGTGGAACCAAACACCCTGTGTACTCTACCGGCATGCCCCATGGATCCATCTCTTTATGTGAATGCATGAAACCACTTTTGTGATTTCCAGAGACCCTAAAAGACCCTAAAGCCCATGGAGATGCTGTAGCTGTACAAACAATTTTAATCTATGCATCTTTTTTCTGTAATCACAAGTCCTGAAGCAAGATAATGCCCACAAAAAGTGTTTTATTTGCATTACTATATGAATAAAACCAATGGCAGATATTCAATTTCTGTAATCTGCCAGAATAATCTATACCTTCAAGGCAAGCTCAGATAGGAAATGGGTCATTGACTCACCGTTCTGGCTTGATAATAATAATACTTAGTACTTCTGTAATTCTTTACACACATTAAACAATAAATCAATCCTCACTATGTGACTATAAAACACACATCCTGGTTTTCAGATGGAGGAACTGAAGAAGAGAAGTTAAGTGATTTGCCCATCTAAGCTGATGTGGGCTCTAATATTAACACTGTTCCCTTGCCTCATGCGAATACAGAGAGTTACAGAAGTCTCAGAACCACAACTTACTTGAAGCTGGTGTTCACACTGGGAGAAAGGCCATGCCAAATACATAGCTAGTTCTGCTGCTGCATTTGTATATAAATAAAGTAGCTGGCATTGGGAATTCATAGTATCTATTTCCCAAAGGGAGAATGCAGAGGCAGAACAGTTAAACAAGTTATGCCATATCCTAGAGAGCCTTAATGTCTAAAGCAGAAGAGTTCAGAGCCTACTCCTTTCTTCTGGCAACCAAATTCTGAAAGGGACCCCCACTCATCCTTAGCCCTTCTTTGAAAAACCTGATCTTTTGAAGTGTTTTGCTTGAACTTTTTTCACAGTGGTTTGCTAAAAGGGTGATCTCTGTTAGAGGCCAATATACCACACAGCAGTCTCCAGAGGAGCAGAAAGTGTGTGCATGTGTTGTTTGTGCACACAGCACACACCAAGCTCTTATTTAGGGTGTCTCCAGTGAGACATAGCACCACTGTTACAAAGCGCCAGAAGTCCACTAGTTCTGGTGGTGCTGTGCCCTCAGGCTCAGCTCTCTCAGCTGGTGGTTGGTGCTTGTCTGAGGCTTTCTTGGGCAAAGCAGCCAGCTCAAGGCTCTCTGTTATGGGTTTGGAGAAGATGCTGCCTATTCCTCACATGTCCTCTGGGATAACCTCACCCAACCAAGGGCCCCCACGGCTGCTTGGCAGTTGTTTGTATGAACTGAAAATGCAACATCATTCCCACAGCAAAGTGGCAGTCTCACGGATCCTAGTTCTCCTAGAGCTTCTTTTGTCTCAGTTCTCTGGGAAGTGATCCTAATTTTGGCTTTAGGCAAGACAGGCACTCATTTTCCAGTTTTTGTCACACAAAACATTAGTGGGTAACAAACAAGTTTTCTTCCATGAAGGTAAAACACTCACTGTTACTTATTGCAACTAGTCATAAGTACAAATGTTCGAAGAGCAGCTTCTTACACTTGTCCCTCTGAGATCAGCTGTCCTTGACTTGAATTACCAGACTTACATTGCATTTCTCTAAAATACATCCTCTATTTCTAGAAGTTAATTTCTACATTCCAAAGACTTGTCCTGACCCTTTTCACTCCACGATGAAGTGTGTGTCAAACAAAGCAATGTGCCCTCGTGGCCAAGAAGGCCAATGGGATCCTGGTCTCCATCAGGAGGAGCGTTGCCAGCAGGTCGAGGGAGGGGATCCTCTACTCAGCTCTGATGAGGCCGCATCTGGAGTATTGGATGCAGTTCTGGGTTCCTCAGTACAAGAGGGACATGGAGCTTCTAGAGAGGGTCCAGTGTAGGGCCACGAAGATAATTAAGGGACCGGAGCATCTATCTTATGAGGAAAGACTAAATAAGTGGGCTGGGCCTGTTTAGCCCAGAGAAGAGAAGATGGAAAGGGGATCTGATCAACATGTTCAAGTATCTGAGGGGTGAATGTAAAGAGGATTGGGCTAGATTCTTCTTGGTGGTGGCCAGTGACAGGACAAGAGGTAATGGGTACAAGCTGAAACACAGGAAGTTCCATCTCCATGTGAGGAAGACCTTCTTTCCTGTGAGAGTGACAGAGCCCTGGAACAGGCTGCCCAGAGAGGCTGTGGAGTCTCCTTCTCTGGAGATCTTCCAAACCCACCTGGATGCCACCCTGTGCCACAGGCTCTAGATATCCCTGCTTGAGCAGAGGGGCTGGACCAGATGGTCTCTAGAGGTCCTTCCAACCTTAACCATCCTATTTTCAACTCCAGTTTGATGTTATGGTGTTGCCACGGGGTCAGGGGTTATAGGGCAGAAGGCCCCCAAGGGATAGGTACATATTTTCCTCCAGTCGACAAAACACAACCACAACCAAGTGCTATGGAAGCAGTTATTGTCAGAAATATGGTTGCTTTATGCCTACTACTCTTCTTCTGCACCCCTCGCATGGTAATATACAACTTAGCATGGGTAATTTTCTTTGCTTTTGGAGATGTGCTTTAAGTTTACTATCTTTTCATCTAGATTTCTTCCTTCTAGAAATAACTCAGAGCCAAGGAGTCTGCATAATATACAATACCCATGGCCAAACTCAGGCTAAGAAGCAGAGCACAACCTGCTCACTCATTCCATCTGGCTCTTCTCACGAACTTTAACTTCACATTACTACAACTTTTTCCATGGTTATACTGGATTTTTTATTTTCCAGCCATTTTGCCATGGTTAATTTCTTCAAAGACCTGGACTATGCTGCTTTCCTCCCTTTTTACCAAAAGAGTATCAGTCCAAGAGCAAGACAGATCCCCTCCAGGAAGGAATTCCCCTTTCTCACAACCTGACATGGACAGTTTTATCAAGAGATGAAACAAGTACTGTCTGAGAAGGATTTTGCCTTTTTCCAGACCCACAGGCAGCCCTATCACACCCTAGATCAAAGAACCACCTGCCATCTCCAGAGTCCAAGTAGAAGACACACTGAATCATGACTTTAGTCTTCTGGAGAAATTCCTTCAGAGCCAGAATTCCTTCTTGGGGGCAGTGGAACACAAACCCCCACAGGTCCTGAGGATTGCTCAGCATGCTCCCTTATCTGTACATAGCCAGAGCAGTGTCCTGCCTCACAGCAGCTCCAGGTTACGACTCTCCTTGTGGAGTTGCTTCTGCCTAGGGTTGCTGAGGAGGCTGGGCACTGCTGTTTGGTTCTGTAAGTTCAGCGGAGGACTGCCAAGGATAACAAGAATCTCTCCACCTCCAAGGCTGCCAGAGCAGTAATGAGGAAGTCCTGCATATGAAATAGCAGCAAGGAGGGGACAGAGGGATGGACAGATATTGCAACACAAATGACACATGGATTTACCACATTACATCACATTTTTTTTTAAAAAAAAGGTTCTTTTTTTTCTGCCTGTTTTATTGTGAGCCATAAAACTCCATTGTTCTGTGGAGGAGGGAATCTCCGTTCCTGCTTCAGTATGCTGCCATGAAGTATATTAATGTGTGATTAATTACAGTGATTAATCATCAGGCACTGTTATCAGATGAACACATAATATACAAGAGCTTATGGTATACAAGAGCTCATGCTTTGGCAGGTTGAGGAAATGACTCCTGCTCGGCGGAGCCAAGACCACCGGCTAGGTGGCCCATCTCTCTAGGTGACCTTGATCTTATGCATGTTGCATCTGATTGCTTTCAAAGACATGAGGTATCTCAGCAGTCCTGAAACAATCTCATCTCATACAGCATTTCTTTCCAAATGAAACCCTATTATGAAAGAAGTGATATTTCACTTAACATTACTGAATGCACAATTCTATTGTTAAACATACATGCACATTTGGGAACTGATTTTGAGATATAAGGCTATGATCTGACGCCATTACATGACACGCAATGATTTGATACTTTGAAAGATGTTACATGGTTGGATCAGACTGAGCACTGAACAAAGGATACTAACATCCAGAACTCTCCAAGCATGTCTGGTGACCTTTGACCAATTTTACTAATTCTTCTTGCTGCAGGAGAATTTATTTCCTTCAAACAGAAATGTTATTTCCCTTCTTGCAGTCTATGCTATACATGGTCAAATCATCAGCCATATTTGCCCAGCATCAATAGAGGGGAGATGCCATTTGTGTACCATTTTCCTAAACTGTCATTGACAAATCCTTCATCTTGTTTCCTTGACTTGGTAAGATGAAAAGTATTGTCCAAAATGTTAAAAGAAACTTCTTTTGTTTTACACAATTAACACACCTGCATACCTAATCATATCCGTCTGTGCCAGATCAAGTATCTCTCTATTTCAGAATCTTTTCACTTCCTGGCAAAAACAGGGAAGAGTATAAGACAGGCTTCAGGTGCTTCAGGACATTCTTATGCCTTCAGGCATAAAGTTGTGTTTTTGTATTTAATAACTATCAATCGATATTTATTCTGTGAATAAACTCATGTAAACCCACTTAATATCTACCACCTCAGCCAGAAAGCCTTTTTAATCCTTCACCTACTCACTGTGAGCAGAACTACCTCATTTTCTTTATTCGTAATGTGCCTTCTGGTAGTTCTATTTGGTGGGCCTCAGATCTTTTACTAGAAGACACAGTGATCACCTATTTGTTTCCTTTCTGCCATGCATCATTTTGTAGACTTCTGTTATCTTCCTTCAGGCACCTCTCTTCCCAATACTTTCAGCCATTCAGCCTTGCTGCTCTTTTCTGTACTTTTCCAGTACTGTTATCCACATGAGCACAAGTTGGCGGCCTGTGGCCAGGGGTGTCCCACAAGGGCCAGTACTGGGCCTAGTGCAGTTCAACTTGTTCGTCAATGACTTGGTCGAGGGCACAGAGTGCACCCTCAGCAAGTTTGCAGATGACACCAAACTGGGAGGAGTAGCTAACACTCCAGAGGGCTCTGCAGCCATTCAGAGAAACATGAACAGGATGGAGAGTTGGGCAGAGAGGCACCTCAAGAGATTCAACAAGGATGAATGCAGGGTCCTGCACCTGGGGAGGAATAACCCCAGACACCAGTACAGATTAGGGGTTGACTTACTGGAAAGCAGCTCTGCAGAGAGCGATTTGGGAGTCCTGGTTGACAAAAAGTTGACCATGAGTCAGCAGTGTGTTCTCGTGGCCAAGAAGGCCAATGGGATCCTAGTTGCATCGGGAGGAGCAGAGCCAGCAGGTCGAGAGAGGTGATCCTACCCCTCTACTCAGCTCTGGTGAAGCTGCACCTGGAGCACTGGGTGCAGTTCTGGACTCCCCAGTACAAGAAGGACATGGAGCTCCTAGAGAGGGTCCAGCAAAGAGCAACAAAGATGATTAAGAGACATGAGCATCTATCTTATGAGGAAAGACTAAGTAAGTGAGCTGGGTCTGTTTAGCTTAGAGAGGACGGAAAGGGGATCTGATCAATATGTTCAGGTACCTGAGGGGTGAACATAGGGAGGATGGGGCCAAACTCCTCTCAGTGGTGGCCAGTGACAGGGCAAGGGGTAATAGGTGCAAGTTGAAACGCAGGAGGTTCCACCTCCATATGAGGAAGAATTCTTTCCTGTGAGGATGATAGAGCCCTGGAACAGGCTGCTCAGAGAGGCTGTGGAGTCTCCTTCTCTGGAGATCTTCCAAACTCGCCTGGATGCCACCCTGTGCCACGTGCTCTGGGTGACCCTGCTGGAGCAGGGGTTGGGACTAGATGATCTCTAGAGGTCTCTTCCAACCTCAACCGTTCTGTAAAAAGCAAATCCAGCTTCAGCCAACACCAACACAACAATCAGTATGGAAAATATCTAGAGTTAGAGGAACAAACAGAGCTGTCATACTCCTCACACTGAGGGAGAAACATGCTTGACTCCAGACCCCTCCCTGTCTATCCAGGTTCATATTTCACTCTTTAGCAGTGCAGTGCCATGACCTCTTCTGCCCTGTCCTCACCCCTTAGGCGCACGTCACCAGTTTGATCTCTGTCCTGCCAGGCAGCTGCATTAGGCATGAAGTCAAGGCAGGAAGACTAGAAGCTCTCATAGATAAAATGAATCCTATCTAATTTTCCATACATCTTTACTAAAAGGAGGGCTTCAGCATGCTGCTTAGCATTGCACTCTGCTATCATGTAACCTGCTACACAGCTAATATTGCCATTCACTTGCTGGAAGAGAGGAAACCTGAGAGGCCTAAGGATATGTTTTTCCTAGATAAAGCAACAGAATAAGTTGAACTAATCACTATCTCAATTTTCCTGGAGAAAGATCCATTTCCTTGCATGTTCAGTGAACAAGAAACCAGAATCTTTGTGTGATGCAGTAAAATTGATGATGTTGTATAGCTCACTATATCATGTGTGACACTGACAAGGACAACTCTGGCTGGAGAACAGGCTCCTGCCCAACCTTGGTCCCAAGCCAAGAGGTCCCACACAGGGACCCAGGCACTAGATTGAAATTTACTGAAAAGTCATCAAACCCAAGATAATTGGAATGAGGGATTTTGAAGAGATGATTAAAGTTTACAGATGAGCCAAAATTGCCAAGACTGATCAAACTAAGGCTGCTGCTGAAGAAATGCTAAAAAACCTCGCAGTGTCAAGAGATCAGCGACAGTTTGGCTTGCAAAATTCTGGGCCAACTAATGGAAAACAGTACATATGGAAAAATCGGTACTAACTAACTAACATGCAATGAGAAGCTCTATAATAGCTATTGCTACATAAAAAGTGCATCTTGGATTTATTTCAGATTGTTCTTCAAAAATGTTAACTCAGTCTTTGATTTGTATGCAGTTCTAGTGATTCCTCTGTGAAAAGATTTTGTAGGACTAGTATATATCCATAGGAACACGAGAAAGATGATAGCAGGTATGGAACAGCTTCCCATAAGTAGTACAGGAAACTAGTAATTAAACAATACAGAACTCTTTTGTTTGGAGAACAGAACATGACTGAGCAGGAGTGAAAGGATGGGTTTTTAGATGAAATGGAATGAGAGCAAGTATTGAGTATTTCTCATTTCCTCATAAGACATAAGGGCCAATTGAAAAAAAATCTTTGTGTAGCAGGTTCAGCCCAAACAAAAATATATTATCACGCATTTGCTAGCTGTATTGTGGGATTCATAGGATTCTGTGGGGCTCAAAGCATAGTTAAATGTAGTGATTTAGGTTTTGTGGTTTCTAAATGGCTAAGAAAAACTCATGGAGGACAGGTCTACCTGTCATTTTGGGTCAGTCAACCTCCAGAACAATGTATGCCTAAGCACTCATTGTTTTTGACTCTTCCTGTGTTCTCTGGTCCCTAAACTCTTTGCCTCAGCATTCACTTGTGGTTTGACTACTCTCAGGTCTGACAAAGACATTTCTTATGTTCCTCTAAAGTACTTTGCTTTCAATAACACATCATTGTAATGAAACTTGGCTATTTCTAGTATAAAACAGTAAAAATATTTTTTCCTTTAGAGCCTTGCTCCTTCTTGTCTTGCAAAAGGGATCTTCAGTTAAACTGCTCCATACTCATTTCAGCTTCACTGGTGCAACATTGTTTTTATAATGAAAAATAAACAGACAAATGTGCACTGCTTTTCTCTAAGGCCAACAAGGTCTATGTTTGCCAGCACTGGTTTCTGTGTTGTCTTTTCATGAATGTACACAAACAAATGAATGATTGTATATACACAGACACACTTGTGGCCAGGTAAGCCACACGCATCATTGGAGAGCTGAGAGGAAGGTAGGGTAGGGTGGAGCAGAAGTCTACTGCTGCAGTAGCCTCGAGCTCGTATCTCAAGAACTGTTCAGGGTGCAGCCACAGAGGGTTTAACACTGTCTGTCTCTCTTTTCTTTTGGAGAATAGAGAAGATGTAAGTGGAGATACACATGCCCTGCAATGGATTACGTCCTTTTACTTAAATCCAGTCTGTCCTTCCACACTGCCTTTACACAATGCCTCAGATCTTCACTTTGCAAAAAGAAGTAACCTGAATAACTGATATGAGAGAGTTTAGGCACCTGAGACTTCTACCATTTTTAAGGACTGACAGTTTATTGGACACACAGACAACTTACAGTAGCTCCCATGGCTGGTTCTTGAGAGACAGTCTTCTTGGATTTATCCTCCTGATTTACAAACCACAAAATCACACTGGGAAGCAATGAAAAGTTTGTGAATTAGTGAATTACACAAAGGAGAAGCCTGCTCTCTCCCAGTCCCACTTTAAGACAGTGTAGGATACCTTGAATTTCTTTGTCCTGTTTGTCTGTACTAATAACTAATTAGAAACAGTAACATGAATCGTACTGTGGTTTAGACTCAGGCCAGGTAGCACCTTCCAAAACACTTCTTGGACAGTTTGGGAGGTTGCATGGGTAAGGGACCATTCCCAATAGGCAGTTTGGATGTCATTTGGAAGCTAGGAGAGTTTAAATAGGAGACTGTGGTAAGGCCATATCAACCTATCATTTTTGTTTTGTTTTGTTTTGTTTAAGATAGATTTAGCCTAAGAGCTCTGCCCTCGTTTGGTGCTTGAGCAAGTTCATCATGCGTCTTTGTATTTCTGCCTGCCATCCATCAAACAAGGGCTAATGCTTCCAGTCACGCCTGTTGAGATGTGTTTGCTTATTGCTATGCTATACCAAACTATTTGTGTCATGGAAAGCCTTGACCTTCCTTATTTAGCTTTTCTAAACGTTTCAATTACACTTGTGTGCACTGTTTTTTCCTGCTTGACATTAAGGTTCCTCTTTTCCAGATTGAGCTTCTTTGTGCTAAGATTTCCTGCCTTTTTGCTGAGTATTTTTGACCTTCACTCAATAAATCAATAATCTTCTCAGAACTTAACCATCACAAACTCCCTTAACGGCCTCTGTCTTTTGTTCCAACACTTACTTTTCCTCAGCACTTCAGCAACAAATTGCTTGTAATGTCTACGGAATGTATAATTACTGTATTTCTCTTGGATACAGATTCTATGCATTACCTATTCATAGCTTTTACTCAGTCATTTAACACAACAAAGTCCAATCTCATTTCAGTCAGCTCACCTCTTCCCTCAAGCAGGTTGGTGGGACTAGGTAAATGGCATGATCACACATTCAGCTCCAAGTGCGATGGGAAAATTATCAGCTGTTTTTTTGCTTCATGGAGGATGGCAGTCTTGCAAGAACAAGGCTGTTTCTAGGGATGGGACTGATTTATCCAGTCTTCTTCAAGAACAGTGTGAAATGTATAGATATCCTGAACAAGCATGTCCTAAGAGCATGCAAACCTGAGTCACAGTTGACCCTTTCAGATCACTGCATCTATTTCTCATTTTCTTCCAATTTAGGGAGATCAACTGCAGCTGCTCTGATACCTCAAGTAGCATGTAAGGGTGCTCACCCTCATCAGATGCCTGGTTTCCCTGAGCAGCCTGTCCCACTAGGCTTCATAGACATTCCTCCTTTTTTGGGAACCAGGAGCTGGCACCCTGCCAAGGCAGAAATCCTATGCTGGCCCAACAAAATAGACTCTGAGTAGTCATCTTCTCTGGGTAACCCTGAAGAGGCAGATCCAGAAATTCAACACCTGCTGCAGTCCACAAAATGGGCTGGCAAAACGTATAGACAGGCTCTTAGTCTTGAGTTTATTTCATCAGATTAATCAGCTGCTTATTGGAATGAATATGTTTCTGTGGGTCAGTCTTTTCTGACAGTATATATAACATCAATCACAGGCTTCTTAATTGAAAAGGAACACGTAAAATCATAAGCCTTTCTTATGGTATTTCTTATTCTCAAAAATAGATATTTTGCCTTAAGTCCAAGAAGAGGCTTTTTTTTGGAGTTCATCCATGACATCCAAGTAGCAAATTCTCTTCCTTTAATAGACAGCTTTCCATTTTGACTTATGAGGGGAAATAGGCCCTCAGCCAAAGGTTAGATCTAAATTCAGATCTAGAGAAAGATGTTGTTTCCATTTTTGTTTGTATTTGGGCTTGTCTGGCTTCCTAGGGTAAAACTCCTCTTCCAGACCTGCACAGCAAATACCAACAGTGTTATTGTATTCTCTGCATTCCCTTTGGCACACAGTTTACTGGAAATCAGCACATCTAAGGAGATCCGTCCAAACTGCCATGGGAAACTGGCTATTTTTCTAAAATACATGATACAGATCAACCACATGTTACTGGCCCCAGTTACTAGTTCGTGCTACTCATGAGATCAGACCAGGTGATCATAAAGGTGCCTTCTGGCTTTCAAATCTATCAGCCTAAATAATGCATTAATGAAGTAACGTGGAACAGAGCCACATTTGCTCATGTTTAAGGCATGTTAATGGTGTTCCTTTCAAAGATGGTTAGATGGAGCAGTGGATTGGTGCACTGAATTTCACCTCTAGGGACTCTGCCTTTGGTTACAAGACAAATGAGTTTGATACCATCAAGTAAATACTCCGTGGATATTTGTCTCCAACACCAAAACCGCCATGCAATTTGGCAGGAGCAGCAGTCTGTGCTCACGAGACGTCTAGAGGAGCTCAGGGCATTGGCAGTCCTTTGGGAGGAAGCATCTGACTGCTCTGTGCCTGGCTTTAGCCAACTCTCACAATCTTTTGCTTCTCCATGCACTAGAGATGACAAGAATCACAGCAAAGAAAATAAGAAATTAAAACTGAAAGGAGGGTAAGACACTTATTTGGGTTCACAAAGTGAGCTAATGCTGCAAAATGGTTGAACTACATACTGTATTGGCTTTGATGCATTATTAGAACTGTAAAAACTTTCACTGTTTCAAGGAAAAGATTTTTTCCAGGCGCAAGATCAAAGCAAATGCTAAATAATACTGTGTTACAGAGCAAGGAACTTTCAAATGGCTAGTCTTGACTGTTTATGTATCTAGAAATGTTGTGATAGGAGCAGCTCTTTTCATAAGGCCCAGTAACAACAGTGCAAATCAAGCATTAACCAGAAGTAGACAGCAAATTATCTATTTTTAAAGAGACTTCTACTGAGCTAAATTTTAGGGAAGGAAAAAAGCAATTCTGTTTTTAATAGCATAAAAATAGTCATCCAGGAGGCACCTCTGTATCTTTGTCCCAAAGTATAACGGTGTTAAATATAAAACAACAGCTCTGATAAATCTGATAAATCTACTTACAGGCATGTTTCAACATAGAACCATTAGGGCACAGCTCAGAGCCAGTCCTTTCCTTTATTTGATTGGTTTTTAAGTTTCTTGCATAAAGAAGCATTCATTAAAAAAAAAAAAGAGAGAGAGAGAAATATATTAGTTTGGGCAATCTAAGAGGTAGGGAAAATTTGTCTGCAAAGTATGTCCCGGCTAGAGGCATTTGGTTTTAACAGTTCCTTGGAAACAGAAGGGGTGATTATAACAGTCTGAATTTGGTCATGAAAGAGCAGTGTTCCAAGTGACAGGACAGATGTAGCATGGTGTTTAGAAAGACATGACAGTACCAGCTGGAGACTCAATAGTTTCTGAGGAAAAAAAAAGGACAAATAAAAGTGTAGGCATATGAGGCCAAACCTAGGCATGCAGGGGTACATAACTTCACTCTCTAAAAGGCAGACACTGAGTCTGAAATATTTTATGGGTTTCCTCCATAGGTAAAGCAGAGAGACAAGCGCCTCCAGAGAATAAGTTACCATCTCCTAGGACAGGTGTTTAAGACAGAGAACTGCCCAGGAAAGATGTTTTTTTTTTCCCTCTACTGACTCTTGGAGCCAAGACAAGTGGTGTAGCCAAGATGTCTAATTGCCAGGTAGCTAAGACAAAGTGAGATACATCACCCCCACAGCTAACTACCTAATCACCATGACTCTTGTTAAGTTTCCAGACAGAAAGAGCAGCCAAATACTTTCAGTCTTGGATATGTTTATATGAAGAAACACAACAAGAAAGTACAAAAGTAAGGTCTCCCTCCAGGACACAGCTACAATTTGTGTCTCTTCTGAAAGAGCTTTGGTGAAGAAAGTAAAATGGCTCCTTTCCCAGGGTTAGAACTTTATCCACACTGGGTTAAAACAAAGCCTTTTCTATAGAGTCCACCTTGCCCAGAGAAGATGATGTGATCTGAATGGCACTGTTCAGGCCCATTTATAGGGCCAAGATAAAGAAACCTGAAGATCTACTTCTTTTACTAATTGCAGACAATCATAATTTCAGGCCAAACTTAATTATTGCCACAAAAAAAAGAGAATCTAAAAAAGTAGATCAGACTCTTCTCTTAATCTATTGAGGAAGCACAGACATTTTTGAGAGTGATTTTTTTTAATGTAAAACTTTAAGCTCAAAACCAGGGGTGACAATGAGGAATATATATATGTATATATATATATATATTTGCCAGTATAAAGAGTTTAAGAGTTCCTCCTCAGTTCCAGCTTCTCTACAGAAAGATAGTGTTAATCATATCCCTCCACATCCAGCCAAACTGGCCATGTTCCTATAAATTGTAACTATGATGCAAAGGACACCCAACTACACAAAAACAATAAAACTAGCAAAGGGTTATTTTGGCCTGTTGATTGTATGTAGCCATTTGGCTAATAATCAGACGGGTATTCCTCCAAATTACTCCATTCTGCTGAACGCCCTTGATCTGGTGTGAAGAGCCATTAAGGAAGTGAACTCTGCAAGCAGAGGCCATCAAAAGCGCTTGTGTCTATAGCTGAAAACTACTTCAGGGTGAGCACAGGTGGATCTTTATGAGCATGTTTAGACAAACAAAAGACTAGATTCAGATTATTCACAATGAGATGGTGTTTGTTTGTTTCTTGATTGAAGTTTTGAAATGCAAGTCAAACAGTGCCAGAGCATTTCAGAAATCTAGTTTCCGTGGCAAGAATGGTGTCATGAAATTATTTATTTATATGTTTATACAAATATATATGCAAATATGTATATAAATATATATGCATATTTGGCTAGATTGTGATTCATTCATAAGATCTGAGAGGTCAGAAAGACTTTACCTTTATGCGTGAGCATATATATATATACATGTGTGTGTACAAATATGAATATCTGTATAAATAAATAGTGAGAGAGAGAGAATAAAGGAGGAGAATAATGTGAGAAAGATCAAGAAAGAAGTAAAATGAAGTATGGTATGAGGCAGACAGGCCTCCTTTGTCCTGTTTTTTCTCAGTGTAATGGAGTAACTAGTGTTGCAAGTCAGACCAAGATCGCGCATCCTCTGTGGCTCTGATTCTCTTCGTATCAGATGAGGGAACGGTGCTGAGCACTACGGGTCCCAGACCATATTTATATCTGCGAGGTGTTACAGCAACACCCAAATGCTGTCTCCAAGAACAGACACTTGACTGTCGCTGCTCACTCCTGCACAATGTGAGGTCTGGAACAACTTTGCTGGAGTCAGTGAAGTTACTGCAGAATGGTATCCGCACAAGCAGAGCTAAAAAATTCAGTGCAGTGTATCAGGATTTATGTAATCCAAGAAAAGGATTTTGTCAAAGGAAGCAAGGCAGAAACAAGAGAGGAATGTGAGCAATCTGTTTCACACTCTTTGAAGTGTTGTGTGTTTTACAAGGGAGTAACCTAACCCACACTTATTCCAGTGTTTTTCTTCCATAATTTACTCCAGAGATTTTCTTTAAACAATAAATAGGAAATACTCTCACATACAGCTGTGCAGGATATCTAGTTTACAAGCCTTTTTTTCCAGGGTGGGAGCTTGTCCGCTAGGCATCACAGTCATGGAAAAGAAAATAACAAACGTGATGCAGGAAGCAGCAATACTGCCTTTCTAATTTAGCACCCAGTAAATCAGAGGAGATAACCCCATGTGACTACTGGCATGAAACATAGATGAGCTCCAGCTACTTACCATCCAGTGGTAGCTATTTCCTTAACTTTTGTAAAAAGTTCCATCCTGGCTAATTTTGTATCCTGCTATCCAGGATAAAATGCAATCCAAAGGTGCTGAGCAACAGCACTTAATCTGGGAGACTGTTCATGAGGAACGTAGTTGGTAATTTGGAAGCTGCTAAGATGATATTCAGAAAAGTCCTAATTTGGATAAAGAGGCAAAAATGTTTGGATGTGGTCTTGAGTTTAGGCACTAAAATCTCCTCAATATTTTAATGGGTCCCATTCAACAAGCATGCTCAATGCTCTATAGAAAGAGCATTAAATTCAGTCCAGAACACATCTTAGCCTGCTTTACCTCCTTCTGTAGGGCAGAGGATGTGTGAGACCTGGATTCCAGCCTCATCAGATCAGGGTAACGAGCTCTCTTCTTGAATATACAGGAGACTCTCTTGACCATCAGGCTATACCTGGTGAGGCTGAGGCAGCTGGGTATCACTCTACATCCAGAAGTAGCATGGCTTTGCATCCAAAGTACCTGTATCAGATTTATACTGGGAAGGTTTTTAAAATGTGATGCTACTCTAAAAAGTAAGAAGGTTAAAATGGCATGTTAGCTCTCCACGTTGATTCGCTCAGTGACTCATATCAGATATGCCTTGCTTGCAAAGGAAAATGAGAGGGAAGTTCTCCGTTCTACTCAACCTGGGAGCCAAGTTGGTTGTTTTATTCTAGTCATTAATTATTCCTTATTTTGCCCGAGGAAAAAGACTGGGATTTATTAAAGAACTTTTCTAATGATGCAGTAAAGAAGTAAAATATAGTTTTCTACCAGTTAGATCAGGGACAATCCTCCATGGCTAGCAGTAATGAAAAAGAGTAAGTGTACACTTATACACTACAGTGATCAGCAGATAGCACTTTCAGAATACATTGGATCTAATGAGAAAAGAGCTATTTTCCTCAATCACTTTTACAAGCATACTACTTGCAGATAGTCATTTAAGAATGTTTTCTTCAGATTAAGATGTGGGTTTTGTTTTCTGAGAGGTCTTTGCCTCCTTACAGTATTTCCAGTTTTGCATGTGTCTGTGTCTCCATGTGAAAGATAAAGGAAGGAAACATTCCGGATTTGCAGTGCTGAGACTGGGAATTTGCAGAGGAAGCAAACAAGCTGCATTTGAGCTGCAATGTCTATAGGCAGCCATTTCCCTTTGCAATGTACCCCAGTACCGCTCATGAACGTCATTAGCTCTCCCTCTTGGTGGAAACGCTAGATATTTTCTGTCCAATTCTGATGGCACATCATCAAATTAATTGCATTAGTTCGTTCACCAAAATGTCCTTTTTATTTTCAGGATGCAAGCAATGCTGCCCAGCTCATACATAGTGCTCTTCACTGTCAGTCAGAGTGGCAGAGCAAGCCTCACTGGCACTGCTATTGCCACAGCCTGAGTAGCAGGGTCAGCATGAGCGTTTGCTACTGAGAGTCTGGTTTCCTCTGTGACTACAAAAAGAGAGAAGCTAAACTCTGGGCAAGAAGAATATTCTGGCAGCTACTCCTGGCAAACACAGTGGCCTTATTTATTATTTCATACATTTTCTTTCTTCTGTTCATACAGTCAGTTCAGATCACATTTTGTCTTCCAGAGATAAATGAGAACCCACAATGGGATTCAGACCAACTTTGATGGAAGCTGCTTAAACAGAGCATGGATTTGCCCCTCTACCTTTGCTCTGAATTAAGGAGACGTACATGCCCAGATTATTTCACCTGAGGTAGCCAGGCATTAATTAATTACATAAAAGCATTTGTGAACCTGTTAAAACTATCTAATAGACGAGCAGCAGCGTTATCTCCACCATCACTTTAAACGTTTTAATTTGGGGGAATTTACACATGCACGTTGTCTGCCAATTTCAGCAAAACTTGCTTTATAAACTAATAATAGCATTTGCTTTCACTGCAAAGTAGTTATTCAGGTTCTGTGTATGCATGCAAGTAGAGAGGGTGCTAGAGTTGATCCTGCACATTGCTGAGTGCTGTATGGTGATTTACCAACAAACCAACTTTCTCATCAATATGAGTTTCATATGAATGCTAGCAGAGTTACAGGTACTCAGTGCCATGCACATAAATGTGTGGTCAGCATCTGACAGGATAAAGCCCATCAAAAATAGTTCTATTTCTCCAGCAGGTTAGAAAAACAGCAATTCATTTTCACAGAGCAACACAGAACTATCAGTAAGGGCTCAGTGACTTTTACTATCCCCTTTTCTACTGCAAATTTCACATTGCATTTACATAGATTAATTATACCAGGACATCAGAGTTCAGCTGCTGAAAATTAATGACAGATACATGGTTTTTGTATAAAAAATTGCTGTCCGGTTTGGCAGAATTTAAGAGGCTAATTCATTAATTATCTAGCCTGAGAAACAAAATAAAATCCTAATCATCTTCAGCAACACAAGGCAAAAAAATGAAGCCTTCATGAGGAAACTTGACAATCCACATCCCAGGGTCCAAACCTCTGCTGCTCTGGTGTCATTCTCCTCTGTGGACGTGGGAGAAGAGTGCTGTAGCACCAGAACCAGTTGGCATGCAAGCACTTGTAGCAAAAATTCCCTGTGCATCCTTGCCCGTGCACCAGCACAGCTATGCGAGCTGCACTCTGGCTGTGCTTACACTGTGTGCGCTTCACTGTGCACCCTGTCACTCTTGTGCCCTCACTGCCCAGACCAGGGGACGTCCTGGGATGCCCCATCACTTGGAAGCACCCAAAGGCAGAGCATGTCCTGGATGGCACCCGATGAGGCCTCGTCCTGGTGTGCACCCAGTGCACAGCCCGCGACAGGTCTGTGGGGCACCCTGCCTGCAAGGCAGACTCAGCGCTCGGGCCCCAGGTACCGCCGTGTCCCGCACTTCTGGGTGCGTTTGTCCTCACAGCACCTCTGCATGCTACTGTCCCATTCTACAAGAGAGAGGTTAAGGTATTTCCAGCAGCATTTAGATGTCTAGATAGGCACTTGGCCCCAGATCTTCAAAGGTGCTGAGGTGCCGCTGTGCTGCATCTTTAGTTAAACCGGCTACAGCAGGAGTTTAAGTGCCTCTACATTTGAGGCTTTCTACCGTTTAACTATATCACTTCAAATCCACCTAGATAAATTGATACAACTTTTCTTGTATAGACAAGACCTTAATCTTACCATTTAATCTCTTCTTGCTATTGTTACTCCTGGCCGAGGCCTCTTGGCAACCCAAACTACTAATCATGCAGAGGAACAAGAATTCCTAGGGACTAGGGGAAAACTACCCAATGAATTCATTTCCACTTGTGTCTGAAATAGGACTTGAACTCAAATTCCCTGAGGTGGTAGTAGTTTTTACCTTCCAGCCTGTAAGACTCAAATTTTACATTCAAAATACATCTCTTTAATTTATCTCCTTTCCCAGATATTATCTTCCCCTTGTTTCTTGGTGATTTTTTTGTCATTATAACTATGACGGTTTTGACAAAGGTTCTCTTTTCTCCAATCCATCATGGGATTAGATATACCACATCACACTGATGGTCTGTCAGATTGCATCTCGCGTCTTTGACAAGCCCTGTAACTGCATTTTTAGAGAAATGTGGGGAATCCCATACTAACATCAAGTCAGTTAAGGAGACACTGACGTTGTAATACCTCCCACCATCATCTTACTGCCGAGAGCCTCTGACTGCCTCTGACTCAGTTTGGTCATAAGTGACTCCTTTGCAGTAATTCCACCAGAATGACTTGTGCATAGGATAGTGTTTGGCATGAGTAAGTGGAATGGGATTTCAGCCATGCCAGGCAAGGGCTGCATTAGTTTCCCCTTTCTCTTTACAGTTGTTCATTCCAACCAGCTCTTTCTTTACATGCCCTGTATTCCAGGGAGATCCTCTTCCAAACCCAACAGTGGTATATTTGCTGCTTCTCACAGCACTACCTTCCCACCAAAAACAAACAAACAAACAAACAAAACCACAGTGCTGGGAAATGAGGGAAGAACAGATCCTTAAAGAAACAGGAGTTTGGAAGCAGCATTTTGGAAGCACTGACCTATGGTGTCATCTGCCTGGTTTGACAATATTGCTCCTTTGGGAGAAAATTGTGTTTGGTTCCCCTGGTTGACAATCCAATATTCCCAAGCATATTGATTCAGTTAGAGCAGATATGAGCTCTTTGTTGGTCATTTTTGCCTTAACAGATAATTCTGACAGTAACAAAATTAGGTCAGGGTCCTGTTAGAGATGCCATGCTACACAACCACTTTGCTTTTCATTTGACTGACATCCACATCAATAAACCAGAGGAAGCATCAAGTGGAAGTCAACATTGATCACAGGTCTGGCCCTGTAGGAAGTAGAAGTTCTGTTGTTTAGGATTTATTGCAATGGAAGTTCATGATTAGGCCTTCTCAGGCTAGGCTATTACAAAAAGAAAGTAGAAACTGTAATCATAACCATGATCATACTCCTAAATCCAGCCTATGTTTAAGCAAGTTCCTTGCTTTATTAGGTTGTCTCACTTCCCTTGTAATGTCTCCTAGCACCAGAGACAATTTTGCTACAATCTCCTCTAGCAATATATGCACTTAATATCCTTTGGGGGACAATGAAGAAGGATGTTTTCCATACAAACAAGATTTGGAGATCATCTTAGAAATTTTCTGCAGGAAGGTACCCACATCTCACAAGGCCAGATTCTAATATAAGGCACATCTACACATTAGTGGATGAAGTTATAGTATCATAGAATCATAGAATCATTGTGGTTGAAAAAGACCTTTAAAGTCATTGAATCCAACCGCAAACCCCTCAACATCCTGCCTGCTAAACCATATCCCTAAGTGCCTCATTTACACGTTTCTTGAACACTGCCGGGCATGGTGAGTCCCTTAACACCATACAGGAGACATGCAGTGGCATTCAGAATTGTGTATATTCACTTGCAAAAATTCTGCATTTATAGCTATACTCAGCAATGAGCCATCTGCACTTGCCAGGGAAAGTAAGAACAACACACAATGAAATACTAGTTTAATGGTGTGAGGTCTGTATGCATGCAAATGTGCACTGAGTCACCCTGAACTTCCTTACAGTTTCATTGACATTAGTTGTTCTGCTTGCCACTAACTGAACTGGCTCTTCATTCAGATTATTGTATCCCTGAGATTAACATAATGTGTAAGAGGAAAATACCAGAAGGGATATTTGAGCAGACACATCTGCAGGACGTGCAGTAGAAATGAGGAATTTGGCAAGTCATTCGGAAATGATGATAGTGATTTTTTTTCATCTCATGCCTTTTACTCATTCAGCTGGGACACTATTTCCTATGTCAAGACATTTCCACATTGCCTGTTTGCTGGGAATGTAAACATATTTGAACTACAGCTTTCCCAAAGGATAAGATATAAACAATTGCTTTCTAGCGTAACTGCTGGTCACAACTAAGTAGCAAGTGGACAAGCATTCCTACTGTGCAATGCAGTGTACGATAGAGGATGCAGGCAGGCTGATTTAAACAGCATAGTAAGCCTAGGATTTTGGGAATGGTGACCATACCTTCACATTAAATTCAGCCTGTATGAACAGGGCAGGCAAAGCTCTCCTTTCCTGGTCTCACTCAGCACCTCAGAGAGATGGGGAAAGGAGCCTGGAAAACTATTCTGGAAAAGTTCAGGTAAATGAGTAGATTCGTTAGGTAGTTTCCCCCTGTTCTCAGAGGTCTTGCTTTGCAGGCACCAGTGCAGGCACCCTGGAGTCCCAACAAGGCAGGAGCTGGAGGGACAAGGGGGCATGGAGGGTAGAGCGGCAGAGCGGCAGCAAGGGTCAAAGAAGGCGACGGGATAGCTAAGGGGTTCTGTATCTTCAAAAGACTCTCATGAGCCAACTAATCTCCCTTCTTGCAGTGTCCCGAGGCTCTTATCAGCACAGAAGCCACTGGATAGAGCCTGGCCTCTGTAGCTCTCTGGCGAGTGGTCTGGAGCCTTCAGAGGTGAGAGGACTTCTCATGGCACTGCTCCTACCACCTGACAAGCAGAGGGCAATAGCTGGGACCAGAAAGGAGGCATGTCCTGTCAAGGAGGGGCCTTCAAGGAAACCCAACACTCTGACATGTCAGTGGGGACCAGTTTATGTGGATATGGCCAAAAGCCAAGGATTGCTTGTATAGTAGTAGCTGACAGGACAGGGTGGCAGAGTGAAGGAAAAATAAGGTATGATCTACTTCTGCCAGAGAAAACAGAGACACTAAGAGCAAGGAGAGGATCCGTGTGGAGACTGAAGGAGAGAAGCAAGGCAGCAATGGCTACAGTACTCTTGTTCTGGGCTCTTCACCCAATTAGAGTTTCAGCCAAGCTGATTAATTTATACTTTTTCAATTCTAGTTTCAGTTAAAGTGATTCAGGAGTAGTGACCTATGCCCAGTGAATAACTGTGGGTAGTAACCTCTCCAACACTACTGTCTTCCCATGCCTGTCAATGCCCTCAGCCATCATCAAAACACTGAGGTGAGATCACTGGTACAGGACTTTCTAAAGTGATCTTAAATACACTTTGAAGCTAAAAATCTGAACACAGACGGTACTGATCCATCTTGTTAACTACCCAAAAAAGAATAAAATCATAATAATTAGAAACATCAGATAACAGTCTAGGGAATACCGGAGCAGTAAGAGTAGAAATGTTGGTTTAATGGTAAGATGCATGTTAGATACCCTTAAATACTTAATTACCATCTGCGAAGTGATCCCCAGTACCAGTCTTTGAGTAATAATAACAATAAGAGACATCACATTTCAAGGTGAAAGAGGCATTTTCTCACCTTTTTTTTTATATTTTGGAAAAGCTGTAAAATGAAATTGTGAACTCACTCCTTGCTGTTATGCAGCTTTTCGAGCCTTTCAAGAGATTGTGGGAGAATTCACATAGTCTTGAAAACAAAGAGAAGGAAGGGAAGACTTTTCGTCTTTGCAGAAGAGTCCCTTCAAATGAAAATGAATGTCCCTTTTCCAAAAGGAAACTGGCATGAGAGACAGAGCTTTTGCTTAAAATTTGCCATCAGCTCAGAAAAGTTGAAGAAGAAATTTCTCTAGGGAAATGAATGAAGCTAGGAGGACTGAATGAAGTAGATACACTGCTATAACAGAGGATTATGAACATTCAGCACAAAAAGCTTTTACTCAAAAGACTATGTATATCTGCCTTGTTTTGTTTAGCTGAATATAAATCTATTAAAACTTTTCTGTTTCCTCTAACTTTGTGTCATCATGACCGTCCCTCAGAGTTTTTAAAGACCCAGGAAATACTGAAAAGACTTTCTTCAGTAGCCATAGATAGTGTTTATAGATTAAATTAAGAATATATTCTAAAGAATCATTTGATTTTTTTCCTATAACACTGAAGGCTGCTGAGTTGCCAAATGCTTGTTCTGCTACAGACATATTTTGATAGCCAACTGGCAAAACTTTAGGATTGTGGGATAGAGATCAACATATTTAATCATGAGCGTCTTGTGTCTCCAGTCCATGATTCTGAAGGTAATATCAGTTAATACTTAATTAAAAAGTGATACAATTTTAAACTTGTAAGCCAGTGTTTTGGGTTGGGTGAGATTGCAGAAAGGGTACTTTCCAACTAAAGATCTCTTCTGCTCAGCAGATTTCTGTCCAGAATATTTTATCTACTATGCTATTTCTATGAGAGGCCATTCAAATGAAAACATGCTTTGGAAAAAATGGTGGCATAAAATACATGAGTGGTACCTCTAAGCAGGTCCAGTGTTATAGGTTATGACCTAATGGACTCCCGGTTATCACAGTGGGAATCTCTCCATGTTCATCTTATGAATTCAGGGCAAGCATATTAGATAGCAGCACCCCTGAGTGCCTCATCATCCAGGCACCTGGCAAGGTAGGGTCACCTGTGTCTCCCAGACCAAAGAACAGACCATCCCATTAATGCCTCTCATTAACTTTGAACTAAATCTATGCAAGATCAAATGTTTTTTTTTTTTTTCCTCTTCTCACTACAGAAGAATGGGGCTTGGTAAATAATTTCCAAATTGAAGAATAAAGCAATTGGTTTAGTTCTGTTTCTTAAAAACTGTAGTCCTCAAGAAATGCTAGGAGACCTCCAAAGAAGTTAGAAGTCCCAACAGGGGAAGTGTTTGACATAATTGCAGAGGAAAGTCATATCACTTGAATCTAGACCAGAAGAGGGATTCTGTGAGTCAGAGGACACAGCTCTTAGCTCAGTGAATACCAAGAGATAAATACCAAGAATCAGACCCTGGCAAGGTGAGAAGGGCACAAGAAGTTCTTTGCTTCCCAGCTGCAGTCCCAGCATATTTCAAAGGGACACAGATCTGAGTCCTCAGGGAGGAGCCTTTTCTCAGGAGAGAGGGAGGTTGTAGCTCAGAAAATGTCCAGAAGCATCTGGACAGAAGTTTCCGTTTGGTGGGCTCTAGGCAGCTTCCAGTTCAGCCTGCTTTCTGCCTCTTTAGTAGTACAGAGACCTTGCTATAGACTGGGTATGCGTACTTAAACCAGGCTACCCGGCCCTCTTGGGTGTAGGTTTAAAAGTCTGTGGCAGCAGAGGGACTGGAAGCCATCTCGTCCATGGTTCGAACACCTGCCAGATCCATCCCACCTGTCTTTCAGCTTGCTTCCGTCTTCTAACATCAGGAGTAAATAATCCAACCAGAAATTCTCAGCAGCAGAAAGTGGTGAGAGCAACACGAGTGTCCCAGAGGAGAACCAGTTAAGTGGAAACAACATCCTAGGCAGCAGCAAGCCCTGCACAGGTACAACTCCCCTGCTATGAACTACTGCACCTCAGAGAAATTTGCACAAGCAAGGCAGGCTCTCAGCAAGGACAGCATTATTTGCCATAAACCAGTCATGGAAGGTAAGAGTCACAAAGCACAGCAGAGATCCGAGAGGGAATTGATCTTTTCTTTACATTGCATAAGGCAGAACAAAACAAGGTCAGTTCTATTAGGAGCACAGGATCAGCTCTCTTTCCTCAAGCGGCCAGCTGAGCCATTTATCAGGCAAGTTACCATCAACCCTTCTTTATTGTTTTACCAGGTCACAGGTTGCTCCATTGTTTCTGGAAGAATATGGGATCTCCAGGTCACTGCATCCCTTTCCCAAGAGTCTTTCTTGCCAGTTACCCCAATGTCAGCAGGACTTAGGGCATAAATCTTCCTAATTCACTGCATTTCTGAAGGAGAGCTGCTCTGAAGCTAGCAGTTATGTAGGATTGGGTATAAGCAAGGAACAGGTTGTTGCACTGCTCCTCTTGCTATGTCTGCTAAAACTGAAGTACAACAAAAGGTGACCTTGATTATCCTTTGGGAGAAGTTTTTTTTCACTTTTGTTTCACAAAAACTAGTGTTATTTTCAATAAGTTCTCAGCTACTTTTGCCTACAACAGTTATTTGCTACTATCAGAACCTGATGTGGGCTACTGGGTTACGCTAAAATCTGGCATAGAAATATAAAGCAATAAAAAACTTAGCAGTCATAAGGCACCAAGCAACAAAAAGGCAAATGACTAATTAAAAGTCTTTTAAAGCAATCCTGTCATGGTTGCTTCATTTGAAAACTATTTACTGAAAATTAGCATTTTCCTCTCTAATTTGTGCTTCTTGATCAGGGTTTACTGTTTTATTGCCTGTGTGATGTGGCAGAGCATGTGTTTCTAGGGCTACATCATCCGCACCAAAGAGGCAGGCATAGTGAAGGTGGAAGTTCAAGGCCTGGCTTACTGATAGCTTGCAAGTTTGGCACTGCCTGGAGCCACAACTGTCCCACACTCTTATGAGCGGGGGATTCTGCAGCCAAGGGGCACCATATAAATGATTACAACTTGCTAATGAGAGTAAAAGGTCAGGAATGTGGTGCAAGAACTGCAAATCTACCCTTAGTAGATGCCTCAGCACTTGCCAATGGTTTGCTTAATATTCTAGAATGAAGTATTCCCATTCTTCAAATGTTATTTTATGTGTTCCTTTGAGGAAGGAACTGTGTTTTGGACTTTGCCATCTGTGCTGCTGACTCAGCCCTACAACAGCTTTACAACCTCTGAGAAAGACTGATATATTTCTTCATGGGCCCCTAAAATCAAAGGCCACTTTCTCAAATGTTTCTGAAGAGATCTTCCACTGAGTGCTCTTTTGGGACAAGAAGGAGCAAGCTCGGACCCTGCAGGGAAAATACCCAACTACTTTTCCACAAAGAAGGAGTTTCTCCAGTGGTTGTAATTGTGACAGTATAACACCTAGAATGCAGATAATCTCACGTGTAAGACACAATTTTAAGATCTAAGTCAAATCTACCTAGAAGCTAATAAGCATCAACAGTCTGGATGGCTGCTTTACATAAAAGAAGCCTTAACATACTTTTTAAATTATTTTAACCTTTGGTAGCAACTAGAGACCTCAGTGGAATCATGCTCCAGCACGCCAAGCACTATATTAACAAATGACATGGGCTAGTCTTTACCCCAGAGAACTCAGTGTACACAGACTAAGAGATACAGAGAAAGATGGCTTCACTGCCCCAAGGCCAAACTCTAGGTGTAGGTGGTGCCTAAAGCTCAGGAGTCCTAGCTCTAGGCGCTAGCACTTAATAGCAGTCAACCACAACGTCCTGCTGAAAGGTGAAAGTAATGCACTTTTGTGCACTACATTTCATTACCTCTGTGGAGGGGGTAGGAGTTGCTTGTTTGTTTGTTTTTCGTGACCTTTTTCTGACAGAAAATGTTTCCCTAACTGCCTGTAGGGTCAAAAAAAGAAAAAAGAAGAAAAAAAGGAATAAAAGAAAGGGAAGGGAAGGGAAGGGAAGGGAAGGGAAGGGAAGGGAAGGGAAGGGAAGGGAAGGGAAGGGAAGGGA